>LPNX010569224.1:61172-239397 GCA_001517045.1 Pseudotsuga menziesii | reverse complement strand
AATGACCGGTAATCAGACAATGGACTACTATGTTCGACCTCGACACCTCTATTCGCATAGTAGGACATGTACTCGTAGCGGTTTGTGTAGAATACCTTCCATACTGGTGGCATCTCTTATATGCTACCTCCTTGATCGTGTGAGTGTTCATGAGATTTCAGCTCTCGTGACTTGATTCCAGTGTATGTCAATCATTTCCAGCCACTATGGAAATCTTGATCTATTGTATATCTTCAGCCATTTTGGAGATCATGGTCCTTTATACATATTCATCATGGAGATTCTGATCTATGTATATTGTACATGGCGATGACCACATATGTGATATCATGTATTATGCCTATTCATGGCCATTGTACTCTTATGTATCCAAGACTGCTATATGTACTTGCAAGTTATATGCATAGTTATATTATGGTACTATGCTAATTGGGTGGCTGGTCTTCCATTTGGGATCCTTCATCACTCCACTTCTGGGATGGACTTATAATGTATTTCGGACATCGTATGACCCCTCTAACCTCACACATTAGGGGGCATCTGTTATAGCGGATTTCACCACCCCAGGTGAATCACACTTTGTATGGCCTTCCCCTGTCCCGCTGTAGACTCTTTAGACCCCATGGACCATATTTTATCCTTTGATGTTTCCTTGATCATCCCTAAAAATATATAAAAAATGATATACACGGCTTTTTACCCAATAACCGCGTACATACGAGGGTTTGACCCCTATAACCGCGTACATCAGGATGTGTGCACAGTCCAAATCCTTTTGGATTTTTCCTTGACATGGATCTGACTCATTCAACTCCTGGCCTTCCATATGCCTTGAGATCGCTCGGATTCGACCCTTCATTATCTCTTGTGAAGCTATATAAGGAAACCCTTGGTACATTGAAGAGATATAGAGAGATTGAAAGCAACGAAACTATAGTCCATTGTTTCCGGAATTTATGCTTGATTCTGCATCCCTTTGTCCCTTTGGAGCAATTTTTTGTTCTTCCCAATCTTTCCTTTTGCTAGTGAGCTTGCTATCATGACATGGAGGATTGAGGTGGTGGAGGCCCAAGTGGGGGATTTAGTTTCTCCGGTTCGTAGACATGCCGTCAGAGGTTATATCTATCTTGTAATCTCTGATTTATATTAATAAGAACTATATTTTCCTGTCCAATGATGTGTATTTGATTGAATATTGTATCCATTGGAATATGTCAAATGCTTTTACATTATTGATTATATATGCTAGAATAGATCTAACACCATGATATATAGTATGCTTGTATTTTTTACTTGTTGTTGAGGAAGTATTATATCAATTCAAGTTGAAGATTGGAAAGCTCAACGGGGATCTACTTCAACCGTCCATAATAAGGTACGAGGTCTGATCCTTTAGTGTTAGACATTTTATTTCTATTGCATATTGGGAAAGATTGATTTCTGGAGTCAAAGCTGTCTGTTGTGGTACCCCAAGCCATAGGAATTTCTCTCCGTAACAGCAATTCATACAGATATAACATCATAGCATCTAGTCGACTGAAAGCCGAGAACCCCTTAGTGAAATAGACTACCAAACCAACACAATGGCACCCAAACAGACTAGAGCTTCAACCAAAACCAAGGAACTATAGACTGCAGACACACCTTTAGTCGGCAGACTAAAGAACATTAACAATGCCAAGGTACAGGAAGGCTCATGGAAAAAACTCTCAGTCGAGATGTAAGAATGGGCTTATGTCAACAAGAATCCCACTCAAGGCATGGAGAAAATCAAATACAACACTATATTCAACTATGTCAATGCGCCACTCATGGCCAACTTCAGTGGCACCAAGGAAATAGCTGTAAAATTCATCATAATTCGGTACCACAATGGTCAGTTCTACTTCGACCAAATGATCGACATCTATGCAAAAGTCATCTCCAAGCTGACAGGTCTCTCAGAGGCAGGAGACCCAATACCAGTCAGGATTAAAGAAAGACTAGTCGAAGAGCTAACTAGGTCAACTTCAGGTAAAAACTCGAAGGGGTTGATGATTATCCAAATCACAACCCGAATTCCACATCTTGTGGCCAAAATAATAGCAATAACACTCACCCTGGTAGGTCGAGGTAGCGACCTCAAGTTAGACATGCTAGAAGCTATCGACACCATTGTGATAGATGAAAAGATATACAGATGGGTTGATTATGTCACCGACATGGTCAAGACCATCCATGAAAGATGCCAAGAAACGGGAGGAATCATCATGTTCCCCTCCCTCATCTTATGGATAGTCATGTACCATATCTGCCCAGATGGGAGCCCAATCTTTCAAGAACCATCAAGGTTCCACATGTGGATATTCAAACCATTCTCCTAGAGAGGAACTTTGTAGGAACTTGAAAACGGAAAGGTGTTTTTGGAGAACTGGCTTCAACAGTTCAAAGTTCGCATGACTAGATGGAGGGTGCCTCAAAACATACAAAGAAGTCTACCGACAAACTCCCACATACAACTAGAACTCAACCATACCTCGGTGTGGTATATGCAGGGCGACAACTCAAATACTAAAGCCCTTGACTATTAACCCTCAGTCGACCAGATCGTTTGGGAGCTATCTCGATAGGCTAAAACCAAAATCCCAGTACCAGCAGTAGCAAAGAAGATTGAATTCTCAATCGAGGAGCTGCTCACTGACCAAGAAAAATAGGAAGACTATGAGCTCAACCTCTATATCAGCACCTTTGTGTCAGAGGAGACACCAATCAAACAAACTGGCAGACTTCAAATCATCATCAAGCCTCTGACAGCACAGAGGAAAGAACCACAGCCAGAAGAAACCAGCCAGAGCCGTAGGTAATTACTCTGGCTACAGAAAGTGTCGTCCTGACCCAGGAGCCAAGGGGCGAGACAGAGCCAAAAAACCCAGAGTATGCTGTCACAAAAGGCATTATTAAAAAATTGTCGAAAGAGATAGCAACTGCAAGGAAGAAGCTAAAGACACAACAACAAAAATGAGGAAAAGGTAAGTGCAATCTTATCATTGCTGATTCATCAGATGATGAGGAGGAACTGGCAGCTATGGCCCTCGACATAATAGAGGATGCTGCAGTAAATAAGGTACCGGTGGAAACCCAGTTCCAGTGATTTTTTGACGCAGGAGCACTACCGGGTCGACTAAAGAAAGCTAAGACCACCCACATGATGACGCCTGAAAACGTTGTCGATATGGTGTCGACGCCTCCACCCCCATCACCGAAAAAAGTAACAGAGGAGCAAGTTCCTAAACAGCATTCAGTAAGCCCACTTGACTTGTGCAAAAGTGGGATGTCAGAGGTTGTGAAGGAAAAATTCGATAAAGATAGAGATTTGCAGGCATTCATTGAGAAGCTACCTGAGATATTTACGTCGAGACATAAGATATCTACAAAAGAACCTCTCTTTGAGGTCGATGGATACCAACTAGGACATGAATTCTAGTCCAAAACATTTGCAACTATCACTTAAACTTTCAAGAGAAATCCTGACAAGGCAGCTGAAGTGACCGCACGTCGGACTGCGACTATCACTCCGAATGACCCCAAACCAACCAACCAGCCACTGCATCGACTGGAGGAGAAGAAAATGAAGAGGACATAACCCACCAAATTAACCAAGTGTTCTCTGACTTAAACTCACCTCCCGAGCTTGACAACCCACCACTCACCCACACTTCCCCCAACCCAATCACCCCCGACCATTCACCAACTCCCTCAAAACCACCACCATCTCTACCACCACCACCACCACTCGACCCAAATAAAACCCCACCACAACCATCAACACCAACTGCATCCACTTCTGCACCCCTTGCATCTAACCAACTAGAGGCAGCAGTCATCCCACCTCCCCAACCAGAGAAACCATCAACCACTATCCCACAAACTGAAGATCTCGACTCAACTTTTGCAGGTACACAGGTGATGACAAAAGCAGAGAAAGAAAAGCATAAGAAGAGGAAGGAGAAACAGAAGAAGGAGCATCATGGAAATCCATCAAAGGTCCATATCAAATTAAAGGATGCAACCTCACTGACTGACCCAGAGCTAGGACAAATTTCGAAGACCCTAGCAGTCAAAGCAAAGATGAGAAGCGAGCAGGGATGAAAGGAACTCGACGACAAGAACAAAGAACGTGTCGAGTTCCGTAACAAATGCAGGAACCCAGCCCATTCAGTCATGCTGAGGCCCGTAGAGGTCAACATAGACAAACCGCTCAAAAGGGAATATCAGCTATTTGAGAGCATGGTGTCGGCACTCAAAGCCCAGATTCAGGAAACAAAGGAAAACAAAAAGAAGAAACTGCTCGACTCCTAATGGCACAGTACACCATCTTTTCTAAAGGTTATAAAGTGTTGCAAGATCACATGGAGGAGTCTGTCATAACTGAAGAAATACTGAGAGACTAGCCTACCTACTATGGGAAAGTCTATTAGCAAACTCGGCAAACCCGACAAGGGATCCAGGCATTGGAAAGCGGGAAAACCACTGAGGAAGCACTCAGGACCACAATCAAAGAACAAATAGTGCTTGAAACAGCCAAGCTATAGAGACTCAAGAGGGAAGCACATCAATGGGTGCAACAAGCTATCCCAAATTTGGAAAAACTCGACATCATCTACTCGCAGATGAAACGACTTATCGAGACTGCAGAGGAGAAGGACCAATTTATGAGTCTCGACATGGACAGAATAGCAGAAGTCTCCATTTCAGAGAAGATTTCGATTCTATTAATCCTAACCACACTTACCATCAACATCCAAAAGATTTTGCAAAGTTGGACATATTTCCAACATCACCTCGCAGTAACAGCCCCAGCCATTGTCGAATTCTATGTATAGAAAAGACTGACCATCAGACTTCACAGCCCATGAAGACAAGGCACATCACAATAACTATTAAAACCAGACAGGAAGAATTTTGTACTTCCTTGTTTCTTTGGGACGAAGAAACGTTTTGTTCATGGGGGAGATGTAGAAGGAGCAAGTCGATAAGTTGACTTGAACAGTAGCCAACTTAGTCGATCAGCCGAATAAGTCAATGAGCCGACTTAGTCGATCAGATGACTAAGTCGGTCGACCGACTAAACTAAAGATTAGGTCAACCACCTAAGGTCGTGTCGGTTCACCGAACCGATAGGTAGTTCTTTTGTAACCGTTTTGTAATCATATATATTAGGCTGTTAAGCCAGATGAGAAGTCAGTTCAGTTCTCTCTGTTGTATGGACTCATTCATGTAATATAATATGTTAATTCACCTATTTGTTCTTATCTCTTGTTTCTTTTTATATGTATGTTTTAGTATGTGTTATTGGTAAACTTATGTGATCTGTGAGATTACAACAGGGCCTCAGAGCACCATGATAATAGTTAACACTGGCAGGTTTCCTACTGCATAGAAGAAACCAGGAACATGGGTGAAGACAAGAAAATTCACAAAATTTTATAATTGTTTTGGCTATTAGTACATCGGAACACTTAGACAGATGGATCGCCGATGCTTAGCTGATTGAGCACTGCTATTTCAGATGGATAGACCACTATGCTTCCGATGGGTAGAGCCTCCAATGGCCAATGGCGCAAAAATTGCAAAATTTTTCTTAGTGTTGACTTCATCGGCCATCGGATCATGTTAGTGGTATTCATCATCGATGAACAGTGGAAGGAATTAGTTGACTGGATTTTCGTCATTGCAGGTGGCTAGGGAACTAACCGTCTAATGCAGCAATTGCTAGTCAATTCGATAACTAACGTGGCGGAAGAAAGAGAAAAGAGAAATTTTTTGAAAATTCTTCTAAATCATAAAATCGTCGTCGAAATTTAGATGATGGAACCACCGATGCAGAGGAAGACACCGCAGAAGAATTTAGTTTTTTGTCAGCCGGTCGTTGCGGCTGTCGTGTGGACTAAAATTCCGATGCATAGCACTTAGTGGACCCGATCACCGACAGAAGAAGAAAGTTTCAAATTTTTTTGTTAAGTGTTGAAATCATCATCGGAGATTAATTGATTGAGCACCTACCGTTGCAAATGGCTAGACCACTACGCTTCTGATAGATAGAGCCTGCGACTGCCGACACCGGGGAATTTTGGAAAATTTGATGAAGTAACAGGATCATCGACGAATGGCGACGATTATTTTATTGCATCACTGATGCACAGCTGATCATGTTGTCGATGCGGTGAAAGTTGACGACTAGAGCGAAAGGAATTAGTGGAACAAAGCACTTCCATTGTGGAATCCTAGTCCACTAACCCTCTGACGATTATAGATTCCACTTGCCAATGCTAGGGTGGTTGTTAGTTGATGCAGAGACGTATAAGGGAAGATGGAGCCGACGGAATCAGCAGAAGCAGGACGAAGACTCAAGAGAAAGGTTTCAAAAATTTTTCTAAGTCATGGAATCATCACCCATCGGCAATGGTTAGTCGATGACATTGCCGATGAATAAGTGATTATGTTGTCGATGGGCTACATCGGGTAAGGTTTTTTGATCAAGCATCTATCATTGCGAAGAGCGAAGGGGCTAACCACCCGATGAGGAGGGCCTCCGACCGCTGATTCCGTAGCTTCTAGGGATTCTGATTGCCGATGGATGAAGAAAGTTCAAAAATTTTCTAAGGGACAAGATCATCAGGCATTGGAAAATGATCAGAGATCGGGTCGCCGATGAATAGTGCACTAATCCTCCAACACATCCAGGTTCCCGATGCCGATGTGTTTCAGCCTCTGATCGGAAAAGGATCGAAGATGATGAGCCATCGTTACCGTTGTGGAATGAACTATTCCGTCGAAACTAGTCCTTCCAGTCACCGATGTCGGGGTGTTCAGTTAAGATCCGGTATCACTATGGCGGTGACAAACGGAAGAGAATTAAGCGATGAAGTAGCCGACGTGAAAAAGATGAAAAAAGGAAAATTTGTGAAATTTGTGAAATTTTTCCGAAGTAAAGAAAACATTGGAAAATGTTTGGTAGACTACCCTTCCAATGAATAGTTGTTCCAACCGCTAATCGAAAAAGTTTAGTTGATTATACCACCGATTGAAAAATGTTAGTGGATGGAGAACTGTCGTTGCAACAGCCATGTGGGCTAGCATTTCGATGATTAGAATTTTTAATTTCCAATCGTCGATATACTTGTGGCTGCAGAAGAGATAGTTTGAATGTGGGCCGCCATTGCAGAAAGCTTGACGACTAACCGACCGATGAGTAGGGCATTGGGTCAACAACGCAGTGGTTAGCCTAGGCTATCACCAAGGAAATTCAGAGCAATAGTCTACTAAGGACCCGATATGGTGGACAGAATTAAACAATAAGTCATCGATCGGAAGCTTAGTTGGTTCTCCCATGGAAATCATAGCAAGATTTCTTTCCGCCGTTGCGGTTGCTCAAGCAACTATGTACCCAATGAACAGTTGATTTGCCCTCAGATACAGATCAGTAGTTTAGTCATTTTTTCACCGAAACACCAGAAGGTCAGAAAAGAAAGGACCTGATAGACAGTCCTGGACATCGCCGATGCAGATCAAAAAACTAGTCCATTGAGGATCCAAAATGTCGAAAACTTAGTTGGGAAGTGACCTGATAGGGAGAAAGAAGATTGGGTTTTCCAGTGAAATTTTCAGTGGATTCCAGCTAAGTGTTTCAATGAATTTTCATGGAATTTTTCAGCAGTTCAGGGCTGAATGGAAATAAAATTCGAGGCGGCTAAAATTAACAATTTATACCAAAACACAGTTGAGTGTTTTGCCTAAATTTAATGAATGTCATCATTTTAGAAGTGGTGTGGTTTTCACACCCGAGGTCAGAATGAAGCATGTGGATAGGCATTGGAAAGATTATCCAGTAGGGAACAAAGGAAAGTCACCAGAATCTAAGTATGGAGTAGAAAAGTTCTAATGATGGCCCAGAAAAAGTGACGCTTTCAAATGGAAAAATATGGGAAATTGCATGCCTTAAGGTAGCAAGACCATGAAGTCAAACTAGCTATTGTGTGGAAGAGGCGTTCCATGCAAGGATGTGGGACTTGAAAAGGGAATTTTCCTTAAACCCTATCTTGCTGATTATAACTACTTTTCATAATTTTTATACATAAAATGTATGAGGATATGCTTTTCATTCATAGGATATTGAGGATTATACATTTATAATGAACCACTAATGATAGTTATTGCATTGGTGTTGGTATTAGTGGGAAAACCAACGACAACATGGACCTTGCTGAATATGTTGTTGAAGTTGAAAAATGTGACTAGCAACCCTCTGGAGAAAGGGATAAGGCAACAAGTCCATAATCAAAAGTTGGTGAGCAAATTCTACAATCTCCTACAAAGGACCAACCAAACTGGTAATGACAAGGGTGTAAGTAGGACCCATAAAGGTAAGAGTTTGACTATGACAAATTCCATGGAGTGGTAAAGGTAAGAGACCTCATACCATGTGGATATTTGAATTTTATACTACATTCATATAGAAATGTGTCATGCTGGTATATGTTGATTGAGCTTAGTAGGCCAAGGAAAGTAAGTACTATTGATCTTGACTATAGTAATGCATCCTATATGAAGTAGTCATGGTTCGGCCATGCATGGTATGTTGAATGCATAGTATTCCTAAATCAATGCAAGGTAATATTGAGTGGGTATGCATTAAAATGATTTTATGAATCTTGTGGTTGTGCATTGAATGAATGCACAAGAAGGGTGTGAGTGACTAATTGCATAATTATAGGTGCAAATGTTTTGATGCATTGCATGAATGCATTGAGATAAGTGCATGTGATATTATGAATAACTAATGGCTAAAATGATGAATTGATGACAATTCAGGAACCATTTCAAAGGCTGTTATGAATGTAGGATAGTAAGTGCATGAAGAGGGTAGTCATGATCAATTGGCTACCAGAAATGCTCTATGAAAGAGCAAGGTGGTACGCTTGTGAAGTAAGGAGTATCTAAACATTTCATTTAATTACATGAATGATGCGACTATACCCTGTTATTTAAAGTATGATAAGGATTGCGTGAATTAAATGAGTTTTGGTAATATTAATGTGATTAATAGTTGGAAATGTTTGAATTTTATAAATTCTGAAAATGCTTCAGTGATTGTTGTAGCAATGGAAAAAGCTATAGGCATCAAGAATTACCAAATGGTTGGCTGATTGAAGTTCAAGTTTCAGGTAGATTGGTTGGTATATGGAAAAATGGGTAAGACCATGACAAAGGACATAATATACCATGTTAAAGAGCCAAACCTCACGAGAAGAGTCTCATGGATGTGATAGTACTTTGTATGCATAATGAGTTGTAAATTTCAGATTTGAGAAATTGCTGACAAATACTAATCACTATTGGCTTGCATAGAATTGTGTCAGGAGGACACATTGTAAGTGGGTGTCCATGTTATTCTAGTGAGCATAAAATCATAATGGATATTATGGTATTACTCACAAGAGACCCACAATTGAGGATCACCTCATTTCCAAGCAAATCAATTTCTGTAGTAAACAGAGTTGCAATTCCTATTGAATTTAATTACTAATGTCATTTGCTTGGTTATCGACAATCAATTTGGATTGTATTATCAGATAATGATTGACTGTTTGGCTATTTGATGAATGTTCCAGGGGTACACACTACAGGAAGATCATGTGTGATGGCCTGTAGGAGCCAAAATTCATGGGAAGGTTTTCCCTTATCTTGAAATGGGTTTCGAGGGAAACTCCATTGGACATTCTGGAAATGTCTCATTTGCACTACATGTTTGGTAAGCAGCATGAGTGAGATGGTATAGATTATGTCAGTAAGACATGTGTGAATATGAAATGTAAAAAGGAATTGGGGTGGAAAACCAAGGGACTATCAACTGAGACACGGGAGCCCCCATTCCTCCTCAGCGAAGGAATATTGCCCCGGCAAATGGATACGTATTCTGTGACCCTAGATAAGAATATGCATGTCAAATTATTAAATTCAATATGTAGAGCATGTTTTTATTTTTTTTCCATTATGTAAGACTGCTTGAGTATGCATAGGGCCTACATGGCACAAACCAGAAAAGAGTGCACACTTTTCTGATGTCGGATCATGGAAGGATTTTTCAATGTTGATTACACCCAAGGGAGTGGACACACTTGTAGTGTCTCAATACTTGATAGTGAATGGTGTGAAATATGGTTACAATTTTAGAGAAATAACGCTAACAAATATGCTTATATTGCTTGTGTTGTCTAGATAAACAAAGGTAATTTGGTATTATACACTAAATTGACAATGGCTTGAACTCATCCTACCTTCTACAAAGAAGGGGACCAGCCATGTGGGGAGGATCCATGGTTGAGAGGTATGAAAATAGACCAGAAACAATAAAAGTGTCATGAACAAATACAGGCGATTGTTGATGGTCTGATAAACCTAACGAGGGTTGGCTTGACTGTTCCTGATATATATATATATATATATATATAAGGATGTTGTGAATCGGCCTACGTGCTGGCCTAACATCCAATTCCATAGGCGATCACAAGGCTTGCAAAGCAAAGCAAGATCCTGTGGACCAACGAGGAAATGCGCAATATAGATAAGTATTGGATTGTTTTGCAATATTTTGCTTATAAATATACATGTGTATATGATTTGGTTATGATTTTTTAAACTATTGTTCTAGAGATAAAACCGATGAGAATAAACTAAATAGGTGAATCTATTCAATGTTTGGATATAGGTATCACCGGGAGTGAGGACTATTGTTAACCCAAAAATCCCCCACATAGCTCTCAATTTCCTACACCACCCAAGGAAACCATCTCACAACACTCATTTCACTCCATAAGACCTTCCATTTGACCCCCACACCTCCAAAAGAGACCAAGGATGAAGAAAAGGGCTGAAAACCCCAAAAGGGAGACCAAAATAGCCCCCTAGGAGATAAAGCCCTAAAAAATGGGCTAAAACCCTAAAAGGGGCTAAATTTAGGTCAAAAGGGGCTTAAGGCCCAAAAAAGGGGCTAAAGTTAGGTCAAAAGGGGCTAAAGGCCCAAAAAAGGGGCTAAAACCCTGACCAAGGGCTTAAAACCCTAAAACCCCTTGGAAAAGCTATAAAAGGAGGGTGGGGGGTCACTCTCAAAACACTCCTCACTTACCTATTGTTATGCTGCCCATGGATGCTTTGAGACCTTTGCCTCTCAAACCACCCACTCTCCCTCTCCTCCATCTCCATCTCATCAAGCCATTGCTTCCCAACCAAGAGAGAGGTGATCCCATGAGCCAAGGCATGGTGGCCCATTTCCACCTAAGTGAGGCATAATTTATTTTCATGTTTGTTTACTTGTTTTGTTTTCTAACTAATATTTTTACTTGCAGGTTCTATTTGTTGAAATTGTTTGTAGGTTTGCCATTGTAGTAGCTTATGTTGCTTGCAGGTTTCAAGGAGGTGAAACCCTAACCCATTTTCTACAGAGGGGTTCACAAGGTCTTCATCTTCCTTTTTCTTTTATGTTATTAGCTCTCAGATCTAGTTTACAGTAGTTGCCATTTGCTTACTCTAGCTTAGTTTAGTTTGCAATTCTATTCATGCTATTTTCCCTTTCGTTTTTCCTATTTTCAAAGAGTAGGAACATACCCTTGTGCCATAAAGGCACAAGGGAACCAATCCTACCCCTGTAGTAGGGAGAAATACTTGCTACAGCTTTGGCGACCATACCAGGTCGATCCCACAAGATCCCTGGTCCAAAAATTTCAAATTTTGAAGTTTTTCAATTTTACCCTAGTTTTCATAAATATTGTGTTAGATCTATTTAAATATGCTTTATTTCCTATTTTAGTCAGTGCTGAAGCCTCTGCTAGGCCAAGTCGAGTTAGACTGACCCCAGTACCAGTTACTATCGGCCAGATCTAACCCTGCATCACCAAAAAAACCCTTTCTGGAGTAGGGTGATTTTATCGGGGGAAAAGGTGAGAATAGGGTGCTCTTAATTGGCCAATAGGTGTGTCCAGGGCACACTTAATCCTTATATAGGTGTGAATTCATCCTAGAAGCTCATATTGTGTCTGTTTTCATATTCTGTGTGACCCCCTCGCTCATTTCTAGAAAAATCTCACGGCCCCCTCGCTAGATTTGGTCAGAAATGTGCGACCTATCACACAGAAGTTGTATTTAAGTTTAGGTAACAATAATTTTCATTTTCATAGGACTGTTAGTGTGTCCTGGCCACCTCTGTCCACCATTGCAGGTCTTTTTCAATTCCAATTTTTATTTTTTGCAAATCAATCTATGAACAATGTGTATATGCTAAATCCATCATTAAGGCTTAATAAAAGGAACTAGTCTAACTAAAAGTAATTTAAAAATAACCATCTTGCTGCCCCCTTCCTCCTTTATCCAGTCATCACCCTCTGAAGTATTCTTGGATACGACAAAGGGTAAGCTCGTATAGATATAGGCACTCCATGGTATTTTTCCCAAACCACTAAAACTAGGTGACCTGGAAGGTAGAGGGGGTAGAGAAGGAGGGCTTCTCACGGTGCTAAGCGTCCTCCCTGTTGACCAACCTAGCACCTGGGAGGTGACCTAAGGATCTATGGATGGGCTTAGTCCCATTGTATTGAGATCCCAGCGCCCTCTCTTGGTTGAAGAAGAATATCACTGAGAGGTAGACATTTAGTTAGGCCAACAATCTAGGGTTAATCACTATACTTGCTTACAAATTTTTATTTATGTTTGCATACAAAACCATGATATGAAATCTACCATGAATTCATAAACCATACTGCAAACAACCAAGTATCAGAACAAACAAGCAAACCAACACACCATACCAAATAATTAACCCAACTCAGTTCATGACGCTGAGTAAGCCTTAAAATTTACCAAATTTACACTAAGTTCAATCAATTCTGCAGTCTTTGAGGACATAAGTCCCTAACTACTTCAACTGTGGGAAGTACTTGGGATTTTTCTAGAATCTGATTGTGAGGAGTACCACAGGAACCCCAAAGTAGCTGGCCACTGAGAGGAATTTCCAAGGGAAACGGGAAACGACCCCTTCTGATTGAGTAGAAGCAACCATGAGGAACAAGCCAAGCGTTGTCTTCTGGCATTCTTGGTGGCTGAGAGACCACCTTCAGACAATAGGAAGCCATTGAAACCAGGGTCCAAATTTCACAACCACTAGTTTCATACACAAAAGCGAACACAATTGATCCTCCACGATCTTCCTCACGCCTAAGAGGCGGACCAACACCATTTGGAACACTTGATCAGCATCGTTGAAGCACCTCTCACTGGTCTCCCACACCATCAGAGGGCCACACAGCCTCTGATTGTGATTCAGACCCATATCGTTCTGAACCAAACCTCCACACCGCACCATCAAGCCCCATGGCTAGTGCCAACCCGGATCCATTTTCTGGCCTAAACTTAGCAAGTGGACCCATGTCCACATCACAACCTGTCACTCACAACTTGGAAAGTGGTCCAAGCACAATCATGTAGACTGTCATTTTCCAATTTCCACCACCAATAGTGACTAGCCAAGCTGGCCCAGTGGTAACACATGGGGGCAGTGGCCCCTCCACACACATTGTCCCCCCTGCCACACAGGGGGGCAGTGCACCGTCCACCCACATTGCCCCTACTGTCATACATGGGGAAAATGCTCCTGCCACCCATACTCCCCCCCACACAGCACTTGGGGGCATTGGCCCATCTGCCATAGTGCCACCACAAGCACCCCGAGCCATGCAGATGCATTGTGCACCTGCAAACCCTACCGCCATTGTAACCCCATCCCACATCAACTTGGGGTCAAATTTGGCCTTCACGGCTCATCTGAACTTGCCTAACTTGGCTACATTAACGAATGATCCCATCTTCCACCAAGCTTTTTGGCCACCCATGCAACTAAGCTGCCATCAGACATTCCAAAGTTTGAAGGAAAATCTAGGGAATGTCCCCAAAATCACATAATGACACTCCATCTATCGTGCTCATCCAACAACATCGTAGATGACTCCATCAGGCTGAGGCTGTTCCAACACACCCTTATAGGTGCCGCGTCCAAATGGTACATTGAGATGCCATAAGCCAAGTACCCCGACTTCAACTCCCTAGCCTTCATGTTCCTACAGTATTTTGAACTCCCTGTCAGATATGATGAGGGGGTAGAGATCCTGTTATCATGTCGCCAAAACACCACCACTCACATAACTGACCATATCCATGAGTGTCAGTGATGCCGTAGCTTATGCAAAATCCAACTAAATGACAGGATCTTCTTAGATTGGTTCCTTAAGACTTTGCTCCCACCCATCGCAAAGGACGTCGCATATGAATGTCCCCAATCTCAAGAAGAGGCCATACTGAAGACCCAACAATTTGATCTCATTTATGCCCAGTCTGGATACTTGTACACTGTCATTCTAGATGCTCCCAATCAAAGTACCTCTTACCGCGATGCACCGGGGGCATCCCACCCAGTAGACGGCATCATAGGGGCAGTCTCCCAACAACCACATCCTCAACCAACACCACCTTCCATTGCACTGCAACCAAGTAACAATACTAGTGTTCCTTACCAAAACCAAGCTCCGGACTATGCTAGAATGATGTCCCTGTCCGGAGCAACAACCTCTTTTGCACAACCTGCGCCACCGCAGTAGGCTCAGGCCATGGCTTGGCCAACACAACAATATGTGGGGAAAATTCCCACATTTGTGGCACCACCACCGCCGCAAATATACTATGCACCACCAGTGCAACAAGTTCAAGCCCCCGCCCCCGTTCCACCCGCTCCGTTGGGACAAGTGTTCGCACAACAAAACTATACCAACTAGCCTGCCCCCAACAATCAATAAGGGAAAGCTAGAAACAACCGGCCCTGCAACCAAGGCAATAAGAAACCATAAGGAGGCGATCAACAACCAAACCCTCCCAATAATTTCGTGGCTAACCGGCCATCCCAAAACCCCCCACAACAGAATGCACCAAGACGCAACGCTCCGTTGCACACAAACCAACCTTGTACACTTTGTGATGTTTATGGGAATTACACATTTGAGTGTCCCCTCATGGCTTGCGCTAAGCAAGCCATTCAAAATGAGGCCCAACAGGCCGCCAATGCTCCTAATCAAACCCAACCCAACCAGGCACCAAAAGGAACTCCTCCCATGGTGCTACAAAACCCACTACCAGTCCAAGGATTGGTGACAACCGCTCCCCCTCCCCAGGCCAATCCCAACGCTCCAGGGGAACCACCCATGACCGAAACAGGTGTTCAGCACCTGCTAGCCATGACCACTAAAGAGGCCAACTTACAGACGAGACGAAATCAGTATGGTACCACTACCGAAGCTACTGACCCATCAACAACATCCACGTCTAAGACAACCAACCTACCTCTCTAGTTTCCCCCATTCCCATGCCCCCTGATATGTAGAGTTTCCAATATTGCCACAGCTAGAGCTGCAGTCAGCTATAGCATTGTGGATGACTTGGCCCAAACACCAATCGCCATGTCCGCTCTTGAGGTACTTAAAATGTGCCCAATGCAATGGAAAGCCTTACTAGCTGCTCTAGGGGCAGTAGACCCCTCTGACTCTAAGCTGATCACATTTGACATGGAGAATGGAGAGCCACACATTCCCTCCACTATCACCTTCCAAATCCTGGTATCCATCAAGAACTTGGTTGTGTATCGATGCATAGTGGATGTGGGGGCATCCACATGCGTCATGTCTACCCTAGTTTGGTAGAAGCTTGGATCATCGATTCTACAACCATCCTCCATGACTCTACGGGCTTATGATGGACATCCCACTAAATCCCAAGGAATACTCCCCCATGTCCCCATCATGTTATCCGGGAAGATAGTCCTGATTGACATCAAAGTCATCAATGCTCAACTGGACTACAACCTCCTCCTTGAAAGGAGTTACATGTACACCATGCGAGTCGTCGCATCAACTGTCTTTCACCTCATGATGTTCCCCCATGAAGGGAAGATTGTGACGGTTGACAAGCTCACCTACCATGATCTGCAAGGGTTAACAGCGCCTGCCAATGTTATCACTACCATCACCACCATTGAGCCGCAAGGGGCGACCGCACATGCTAACATCATCCCTGCAACCAACACTATCGTTGAAAACACACCAGCCTCCCCACCGTTGAATGTGGGCCCTGGGTTGTTTATCGATCCCACCATGATGGCTCCTTTCCCATTGGTGTCACCGCTGCAGACTTGTGCATGGTATCATCAAGCACCATTGCACCCAAACAACAACTGCAACCGCAACCCCAACCAAAAACACAACATCATCCGTAGCCACAATGCCAACAGTAGCTGCAGCATCACGCGCAGCAGCAGCATTATGCATAGCCGCAACCACAACCTCACCCCCACATGCAACCAGCTGGGAGTTGTGTGGGCTCATCTCCGGCCCATACAATTCCCTTCCTCTTTCCCCCACCTCGTGTCATGAGCAAGCCGGTCATGGCCACCTTAAGCCTACCCAACTTTACGTTGGGGATCCCGGTGTGGTATCTTGATCCACCGGCTCAACCAGCAATGCCCCAGGTTGTTTTAACCCCAGTGTAACCTATCGCGGTTGAATCTCATCCTCCACCCAGTCCACACAAGCCAACCACTGCACATGCACTTGCACCGCCCCAACCTAAAAGAGCCAGGGGAAAAAACACCAAAGCCATTGCAGAACCATGACAAGTCCCACCTTATGCCATCTACGAACAACAGGGCCATCCAACTCAGAACTACCCTGACATCTTAGTGATCTGTGCACATCTGGATGCCATGGATATGAATGAAAACATCCCTATGGTTGAACTCCCAACTGCGCCACTAGTCGGAAACAAGGCATTGAGGACAAACCATGCTTGCGCCCTTTGTGGCTTGTATGGACATTACTCCCACCATTGCTAAGACCTTTCCAAATTTTGAATGGCTCTTGCTGACCTCTATCACCATTCCCTTGAGTCTGAGATCGCCTTGATCGAAGAAGTTCACCCACCATCTCTTTCTTCAGACACCATGTCCATTTACATGATGTCCAGTTCTACAGACCCTCTTGTCTCCACCATCACAGACGGTTCATCAGACCTGTCTCTTCCATTGTTTCCCCAGCCACAACCACAACCTCAACCTCAGTTACCAGGGAAACAATGGGGTTCATTCCCAATCAACATTATCCTTTTTCTTTTTCTTTTCCTTTTCTTTTTCCTACCATCCAATATCGTGAGTAATTCTACCTTGGAAACCCTCCATCTACAGGATTTCACACTAGGATATCCTCTGTGGTACCCTAAACCACCTACCGTACCTATGAGGCCCCAGGATGTGTTGACTTATGTCCAGCCAATTGAGATGATGTTGCACCTACCTCTAGGTCCATCAAAGACTCCTCTTGTATCTAGGCCTACCCTCTTCCTCCAACAGAGACTGTTGGCAAGGCCATAGAAACAACAACCAATACCATTTACATGATCTCTAGCACTAGTTGCCCTTCCATCTCATCACTTGTTGAAGATCCACCTGATCTATCCTGGCACCACTTACGCAATGAATGAGATATATGTAAGACCACCTTTGGTTTTACCCCATTCCATTTAAACCATAGTGTGGAATCAGTTCTTCCCATAAAAGACCATATTCCATCACCCTACCTTACCAATGACCTTCGTCTTGGAAAGGGGGCACACCTCTTCACTAAATCAGATGACTGACTCTTAAATAAGCCATGCAACGAGCTCCACCTCAAGAGATTCTATGCCTGATGAGTCCCTTATAGCATAGTTTTCTCCCTTTCTTATTTTTAAACATTTTTTAGCACAAGTCAGGGGCAGCACCATCAGCTGCTAATTCAAAGTCACTCAGAACCGATTTGAGACACCTCTCACACCTAGGGATTAAATTTATATCTCTTTATGAGACCATCGTCTCATGTTAAATAAATCAATTTCGACACCATTCCCCACCAGTCACCTTGATTTATGAGCCATGACATGATGATGCAAGTGTCTATGGACCTGTACTTATATCACACTTCCTGACTGCTACTCATGGAAGTGTCCTCGAGCCGCCGCCCGTTAAGGATTGTACTATAATTTTACTTTGTGTATTTATAATTGTCTTTTTTTCACCGCACCTTACGCGGACATCTGGACCATCATCCACAAAACCCTTTGTTTTTCTTCCATGTATTTGACATAGAAGTGTCCTCGGGCCATCTCCCGTTAAGGAATGTAATTTTAGCTTTTATTTTGTATTTTTGACACATAGATTGTCTTTTCTTTTTACCGCACCTTACGTGGACCTCTGGACCATTGTCCACAAAACAATTTCTTTTCTTGCATGTATTTGGCATATAAGTGCCCCCAGACTTGCACTCACATCGCATGTAGTCAAGTTCATCCACCGCAACACACACACATGCTCTCCTGACCTCTATCTGAGAGCCACCTCGGTTTGCGTGCCTTTGCCCCACCGACTCGCAAGCCTCTGCCGCAATCTATCCCATGCATTTATTGGTATGTTTGAGAGCCTTCTGCTCTATCCATACTACGCGGATGACCTTTGGACCTCTATCCACCATCTTGACATGGGGCACTGCTCGTGCCACTGCAGTCGGTTGACCACATTGGAGTTTCATTTAAGCTCTTTTCTGACTCCTTAAAACAATGAAAAGATCACCGAGCATAGCTGCTTCCTTTCCCGCTCGTTAAAGTATAGGAAAGGGCGTCTACATCATCTTGTTTATCTCCTTTTGCGGACCATGTAGACCATCTCATGAAAAGGACCTCCTTGGCACACTCAAGCTAAGACCGTACCCCTCCGCATACTTTTGTGCTTTCTCAGGCAGAGGGGCCGCACTTTACGAAAAAGCTCGCCACCAGTTGTCGTTAATATCTTTTCCAGCCGTCTCATCAAGAAAATATTGCCGAGCAAACTTGGGTTCATTCATGCTCGTAAAAGTATCTGAATGACCGTTTAGTAAGTATAGGTTTAACCTTTTCCGACCTGATTGGACTAGCAATGGTAAATAAGTCTCTCATCCCCTCCAGGCTGAGCAAGCTCTCCTATGTATACTTTTATCCTTTTTTGGGCACAGGAGACTACCAATGAAAAAGAGCCCCCACTGGAGTCTTCTTCGTCCTTTCAGACTCTCTAAAATCAAAAGCACCAGTGCACATTTACCTTCTCGGGCTCACCAAAAATCCATGAGATCATACCATAATGGTGTCCCTAGACAACCCCCCCCACAGCAAACAGTTTGGCAGCATTCCCGCATTGGGTTGCATTTGTTTAGAGTACTCTGCAATGTGTTTTCCTTGGATCCCATCAGTATCAAAAGTGTCCACCTCCTCCAAGTATTTCCCATATGTAGCGACATTCCCGGTATTACAGCTATGATCCCATTCCCATGAGTTAAGTTTCATTTGCTACCTGGTCCACCCTACCGTCATACTCTGAACAAAGGAATTTTGAGTCTCCCACTCCCCCCCTACCCTTATTTAGTTCTTTCCCTCCCCTCCCCTCCCCCCCAATGTAGTGAGGTAGTCCGCAGCTTGTTTCACACCTTTCGGTTATCCCTCGCGCTCTTGCTCAAGGAAACATCATTGCCTTGACTAGGGGCAGGTCTCCCTCTATCGACACTAGCACACATATTCCAGAGGATAGACCCAGAGGTCCCTGTACCTTGGTTTAATTTACATCATTGATGAGTTCCTTGGACCACTTGAGAGGAGTCCTTAGTGCCTCTTGGGACAGTTGTTTCTCACGTGCTTGACTTCAACTCCATCATCACACCGTTGAGATTCGTACAAGGTTTGTTCCACACAGTACTTGGTTGAAGACCCCAGATGTCACCCAACTCTAGTACATTGGTGAGTCCACTCAAGGGACCTAAATAGGTTATGTCCCTTGTGATTTCTGGGTTGCGTTGGAGACAGTGTTCAGAAGCCCCAACAGTGCTTCGATATACCTTTATGATTGATACATCATACTTGTACCACAGAGACTCTGACTCTCAATCAGCAAGTCCATACAGCTATGTACCATTCCAGATCCATCAGACCATCATTCATGAAGATATAGCATTCCATGAAGATGCCATGGGTCCAATGTACCAGATTAGTGTTGTATTCAGCCTCACATAGAGGCAACCAACATTGTAACATCAGTTGTATATGATCGGCTCTTGTATTTTAGAGCATAGATCAAATTATTCTTTTGACATTGTCATAAGCATGGGGATGCCCACCTCATCCACATACATGTCACACATTTATTGTATCTCACCCATTGATGGGATCCATACTAATACAAAAACCAAAAGCCACCATGCCCTAGCCCCAGAAGCACCACCTCTTCACAACAAATTCTATGATGTCCATCGGCCATACGTTGAGCTCCTGCCCTCACACATCAGGGGGCAATCTGTTAACCGAAAAATCCCCCACATAGCTCTCAATGGCCTACACCACCCAAGGATACCATCTCACAACACTCATTTCACTCCATAAGACCTTCCATTTGGCCCCCACACCTCCAAAAGAGTCCAAGGATGAAGAAAAGGGCTGAAAACCCCAAAAGGGAGCCCAAAATAGCACCCTAGGATCTAAAGCCCTAAAAAAGGGGCTAAAACCCTGAAAGGGGCTAAAGTTAGGGTAGAAGAGGCTAAAGTCCCAAAAAAGGGGCTAAAACCTTGACCAAGGGCTTAAAACCCTAAAACCCCTTGGAAAATATATAAAAGGAGGGTGGGGGGTCACTCTCAAAACACTCCTCACTTGCCTATTGTTATGCTTCCCATGGATACTTTGAGACCTTTGCCTCTCAAACCTCCCACTCTCCCTCTCTTCCATCTCCATCTCATCAAGCCATTGCTTCCCAACCAAGAGAGAGGTGCTCCCATGAGCCAGGGCATGGTGGCCCATTTCCACCTAAGTGAGGCATAATTTATTTTCATCTTTGTTTACTTGTTTTTTTTTCTTGCAGGTTCTATTTGTTGACATTGTTTGCAGGTTTGCCATTGTAGTAGCTTAGGTTGCTTGTAGGTTTCAAAGAGGTGGAACTTTAAGCCGTTTTCTGCAGAGGGGTTCACAAGGGCATCATCTCCCTTTTTCTTTTCTATTATTAGCTCTTAGATCTAGTTTGCAGTAGTTTCCATTTGCTTAATCTAGCTTAGCTTATTTTGCAGTTCTATTCATGCTATTTTCCCTTTTGTTTTTCATGTTTTCAAAGAGTAGGAACATACCCTTGTGCCCTATAGGCACAAGGGAACCATTCCTACCCCTGTAGCAGGGAGAAATCCTTGCTACAAATATGAAATCATCCTAGGGGTGCATGTGAACATTTGACTGTCCTAAAGAGCTCAGAATGAGCGGTGATGAAAAAGGTGCTAGTAAGACTGTGAAGGTCCTAGCAGCCGAGACAAGCCATGTGGGGAGGCTCCATGGTTGAGAGGTCTTAAATAGACCGGAGACACTAAGTGTCATGACCAAGAGGGATTGGTCTAGCATTCACAGTGAAGTGAAAGAGGTTGAGAGCACAAAAAGCCACAACGGTGGTGTGGGTTCCAGGATGGAACAAAACAAAGAGGGGAAAAACTCTTGCTTCTTTCTCTTGCCCTTTGACTATATATATGTTTATGCCTTGTGAAAACAAAAGGTTGTTGAATGCATGTATGACTGAAAATAGAATGTGTGTATTTGCTTCAAGTAAATTGTGAATGCTGGAATGGTTAATTCCCTGCCTAAGAATGGACATGAATGAGCTCATGTGCCTGTTGGGAAGGCATGAAAAATATGAAAGTCTCCTTGATGAGTCTTGGACTGTCATGCCAATTGGGCAATTAAATGATTGATATTAATGCCTATATTATGCTTGGCCTAACAGAATTTCAATGATGCATTTCACAAGTGAGAAAGGTGAAATCTAGTGGTGCAAATTGATCATGGCAGCAGATCAAAATTTGTTGGACTTGGCTGGAAGTCTTCTTCAAATGATTGCCAGGACCCAAGAGAATCTTGGAGAGATGCTCAAGATACAGAAAAGGTAGAATGAAGTAAACCATCGATTTTGCAAGACTCTATTGGTTTGCAAAGGGAGGTGAAAATCCTTCTAGGAGCCATCGGCAAAGGAAAGGAAGGTGGATCAATGATGGGAAATTCATCAAAGCGATCTGTTAAGAGATGGTCCAGGCATGAAGACTCAAAGGAAAGTGAGCAAGTAAAGATGAAGCAGCTAGTGAAATGCTAGGAATGCAAAGGACATCATTTATGTCGATACTGTCCAGCGAGGCAACATAAAGAGGGCAGCAGCGACAAGGTTCCTAGGCTTTGGGATAAGCCAAGAGTTGAGAACTAGCAAAAGAAACTCATGGAATCCAAGGAGCTTGGTCCTAAACGTTCACAGTAAATGAGTGAAAAGGGGATGGGTCTACAAAATTTTGAAATTTTGATGTGCAAATTGTATATGTATTGGAACAACGAGGACGGTGTTATTCCAAGGGGGAGGGGATTGTAATACCCCAGTTTTGACCCCGTTTGTGTTAAAGGGTACATGATGTATATTTTTTAATTAATCATGGTGAGGAGCTAAAGGCAAAATCCCCACCATCGATTCAGTTGTGTTATATTTCAGAAATAGGGATTGTTGCTGATGATATATCATGCTGTCCAGCACATTATAGATTTGGCATCATGTAAATATGCACATTAATTTAATTAAACCTACAGATAGCTATGACGGTGCAACGTTAAATGAAAAGGGCATGATTCCGAAGGATAAGGGGGGCGTTTCTAAACCATGGGGGCCATTGGGAGTTAGCCATGTGCCACCACAACCCTTGCTATTCTATTGTTAGTTGGGGCAGCGATTTGCTGACAGAAAGACCATGCCTTCTCCCATTCTCCACGACGTGTAGATGGTCTGCCCACTAACCAAATCGCGAGTCTGTTCATCTCCTCTCACATGGACGGAGTTAAAGGTTACACATTCCTTTGTTTGGGGGTTCTCCCTTTCCTTCTTTCTCGTCAATTTCTAGTAGGGGGTGTTCATCCTCTTGATCACGTAGCATTTTGGGTGTCTTTTCCCCACCATTTTTTAGACTGCGTATTGTTTGGGGTATGTCCATCGTTGTGTGGAGGATGGGATTTCTGGGATAGTTCGGGGAGTTGCGTTTTTTTCTTTCCCATATAGAGTGGATCATGAGCTGAGTTGTTTTGGGCCACTGATCACTGGTTGCAGTATGCCCCACACATTGTTGACTGTGTCTTCCTTTACAATGCAGCATTTTTCTGAATATTGCTATTGTTTTACCTTGTGGCTCATCGTTGAACCATGGTGGTTGTGCTCCTCTGTTCAATTGAGTGTTGTGGATCCCTACGCTGTGAGGATGGTGGTTTCTTTCCCTTATTGCATGGGATATATCTTTCCTTACATACATGTTGAGAGTCTATTATTCCCCTTTCTCTGTGGAAATTGAACCCAGGTGTTAGAACAATTACACTCACAAAAATTGCCAATTACACATGCAAATTACACACAAAGTAGACTGAATATGGTGCAGAACACTAATATGTATTGAATAAGTGTACAATATCCAACCCTGTGAAGTCATAGGCTGCCACAATAAATAATTACATGAGATATTTGAATGCATTGGGATGCCATTCGAATTTGGTCAAAAACAGGCTTACTAAATCTAAGTAAATCCCCCATAGGTGCATAAAGCAGTTTCCAAATCTATCTAGGAGCTCACGAATTGGAAAAATCAATTAGGAAAGATAATAGGTGATGGAAGGACAACTCATACATTCTTTTATTATGAGAAAAGAGTGGAGGATGATGAGGACAAAAAACAAGTTAACTTCACATAGTCAATTGCCTTAAAACTCAACAAAAGTAGGCAATAAAGCAGAAAAAGTAGACATGCGCTAGGAAGGCCAGGAATAAAGAATAATTGATTCCAAGTGGTTTCCCAAGCACTCCATGACTCATTTTTAGCAAGTTTTACCACTTTGGACATGTGGAGGACAACTTGCATAAGGTGGAATATGGAAACTAGGCAAATAAGACAAAAATGGATTAATTAATGTCGAAGGTAGCTAACTATGGGTTGATTATTCTAACACCCCCCTTTAAGCCTTACTTATGAGTAAAATATCAGAAAATTATAGGGCCTAGCAAGAAGGCTTAGTCACCCTTTACATACTGCACGTCCATTTAACCAAGGAAAGAGGCAAAAACCCAGTGGGAAAAATCCTCCCTTAAACATGGACAGTAAAACAAAATTTGAAAATATTGTCATCAATCATGCTTCTCAGCATGATTAGCAATCCCAGCAGTGATTTGAGATTTTTGAATGTCTTCTCACAAAAAACTTTGGTGAATATATCTGCTACTTGTTCTGAAGATGAACAGAAGAGTAGGTGAATGGTGCCATCATGCACAAGCTGTCTGATGTAGTGCATATGGATCTCAATGTGTTTGGTTCTCTATATCTGAAATGGATCATTGTATATTTGAATGGTACTATTATTATCACAATAGATAGTAGTTGATTATTCTGATTCGAAGCCACACTCACCAAGTAACCCAGGAAACCATAAACATTGAGTTGCTGCATTTACAACTCCTCTGTACTCTGCTTCTGTAGATGAGAGTGCAATGGCATTCTGTTTCTTACTTGACCAACTGATTGGTCCTTCAGAAAGCATGAACACATATCTTTATGTTGACTTTTTATCTGTGTTGTCACCTGCCCAATCACTATTAGTAAACCCAATAAAATCAAGGTCAGATTTAGCTTTGTAGAAGATCCCATGAGTCCTTGTTCCCTGAACAAAGTTAAGGATCCTTTTGGCTGCTCTCAAATGGATCTCATGAGGCTGATCCATGTATATTGAAGCCACACTTACTGCATAAGAAATATCAGTTCGAGTATGTGTAAGGTACAGCAAACAACCAATCAGTTGCCTATACATTGTATTATTTACCATAGGTGAAGAATCTGCTTCTTCAAGCTTAACTCCTGAAAGGAAGGGAGTCTTTCTTGGCTTGAAATCCTTCATGTTGAACTTGTTCAGAAAATCCAAAGCATACTTGGACTGATGTACTTTTATTCCATGTTTGGTTTGATCAATCTCAAGACCCAAGAATTGGCTCAATAACCCCAAATGTGTCATTGAAAATGCATGGTTCATTGCATCCTTCAAGGAGGCAATTTCATCCTTTGAGCTTCCTGTAATGAGAAGTTCATCTACATACAAGACAATAATCATCAAAGAACCATGAATCAGCTTCAAATAAACATTAGGATCTGATTTGCATCGAACAAAATTCAATGATAGCAGAAAGCCATCAATCTTGGCATACCAAGCCCATACAATGATTTCTTTAGCCTACACACAAGAGATGGATTAGTAGAAAATCCTTGAGGCTGCTGCATGTAAATCTCTTCAGTAAGATCTCCATTCAGGAAATCACACTTCACATCCATGTGATGTACCTCCCACTGCTTCGAAGCTGAAATGGCTAAGGCTAGCCTGATGGATTCCATCTTTGCCACTGGTGCAAAGGTCTGATTGTAGTCTATGCCATGTACCTGTGAGTAACCCTTGGCTACCAATATTGCCTTATATTTCAAATGTGAACCATCAGCAGAAAACTTGGTTTTGTAAACCCACTTACAGTGAACTAGCTTCCTCCCTAGGGGAAGATCAACCAACTCCCAAGTGTTGTTCTTCTGGAGTGAGATGAACTCTTCTTTCATGGCTGTTTTCCATCTTGGATCATGTGCTGCATATTCATATGTCTGTGGGTCTCATTCAATCATCATATAGCATTTCTCTGGAAACAAAGGAGCATTCATACACAGAGCACTCTCAAACTGAGATCTAGTCCTCCTATGATCGTTAGGATTTCCAGCTAGTTCTCCAGCTGCATGAATGGTCTTTGATGCCCATTTTGGTCTTGTAGGACTGCTAGGATCTGAAATTAAATCATCATTATCAGACATATCAGAATCAGCAACCTCAACTCTCTCTTCACTTACTTTCAATGGTTCTGGTGGTGAAGAGGATTCTCCAACTTCCACTGCTGCTAAAGGCTCTTCTTGGAATTGAACACTCCTTTCAATGAAGGATTTGTTTGTGCTCAAATTGATCAGCTTGTATCCTTTTGAATCTTCAGATTACCCAACAAATAGACACTCTTGGCTTTGGGGCTGCAAATCCTTCCTCTTTTCTGTTGGGATTCTAGCCCAAGCCCTTGAGCCAAAAATCCTGAAATGGGTCACATCTGGCTTGTGCCCACTCCATGCTTCGAAAGGAGTCATACCATCAACCTGTTTATGAGGCACCCTATTTTGGATATAGGCTGCATAGTTTATAGCTTCGGCTCAAAACTTTGGTGGCAAAGTCCTAGCCTCCATCATGCAGGTTGCAATCTCTTTCAATGATATGTTCTTCCTCTCAGAAACACCATTTTGCTATGGTGTGTAAGGGATAGAATGTTGCATCTGAATACCTACATCTGCACAATATTAAATGAACTCAGATTTGACATACTCACCACCATTGTCAGATCTAAGGACCTTGAGTTTCCTCCCAGACTCGTTTTCAACTAAAGCCTCAAAGACTTTGAAGAGGCCAAAAAATTCAGACTTGTGTTTTAGGAAGTAAACCCAGCAGTACCTGGAAAAGTAATCTATGAATGCCAATGCATATTTGGCCTAACTCATTGACATATGAGGAAATGGTCCAGCAACATCACTATGGATCAACTCAATAGGTGCAGAGGTTCTCTCATGACTAGCCTTCTCAAATTTATGCTTTGGGTGTTTTCCTAAGATGCAACCTTGACAGACTCCTTTGGAAAACTTAATATTTGGTAACCCTATGACCATTTCTTTTTCACTAAGACCAGAAATATACTTATAGTTAATATGGCCAAATATTTCATGACAAAGCTTGCTTGCCTCATTAGCATGAATCAAAAGAGCAGAGGGGTTTGAGTAGGGTAGGAAGTGTGAGAACATGTATACCTTCAAAGTGTGATTTGCAACTCCTTTTGCAATGACTTTACCACTTGAGATCTCTATGATCTCAACTTCATCAGGGGAGAATATGACCTTCTTTGGAGACCCTGTGTGGGTCATCTGATACACTGATAAGAGGTTAGAGGTAAGACCTGGAACATACAATACATTGCTGAACTTACCATGGTCAAGATCAATCCTCCCTTTCCCAAAATTTCGGTGAGAGAGTCATCTCCTAGTACTATTGGTGGACCTTTTGACATGTCAAGTGAGGTGAATGCCTCCTTGGTCGAAATCATATGTCTTGAAGCTCCAGAATCAATGATGAAACTAGGTGAGATTGATGTGCCAGCAACCAATGCATGAACTCTCTCGCTGTCTTCTAAATTTGATCCTCCTTCCCTCTTCTTTGAGCTATCAAGAAGGGAGATGCCATTCTTCTCTAGGAGTTGGGTCAGCATGTCAATTTGCTTCTTCAGGTAGGAGCTTTTAGGATCATTTGGAAGTTCTTCTTGGAACCTTGGGGCTCCTCTGGAGACTTGTTCTTGTCTCTCTTTTGCTCAGGTGGCTTCTTAGCTTTATTATTTCCTTTTGAATCCACCCTTCAATCTCCAGCAACTAGAGCTTGGTCTTTGGAAGGTTTGATGGTGCCCATCATCACTAATTTATCTTGTTCTTGTGTGAGAGATTCCATGAAATCAGCAAGGCTAGGCATTTTCCAAGCTCGAGCTGTCAACTTTGTGGCATGGAAGGTCGAGACAAACACTGAATAGTTAGGGCCAAGCTTCGAGAGTATGTCCAAAACCAGTTGCTCCTCCTTCTTTTCAATTCCACACTATTTTAGCTGCAAAACAAGGGCTTTGAATTTGGAAAAGTAGAGTTGCAGGGATTCGAAGCTGTTGGGACTCAAGGAGATCAATTCATTTTTGATTTGATGTCCCCTCATCTCATTTGTCTTACCAAAAATCTCAATAAGCTTCTCCCATACTTCATTTGGTGATGTTAATCCATTAAGATGGAAAAGGAGGTATTTGGATATGCTAGAACACAGGAGACCATAGGCCTCATACCTCCTGTTGTGCCATTTAATTTTCTCTGAAGCTGCATTAGGCTCTGATTATATTTCCATAGTCACTTTGTAGAGTCATTTCACTCTCAACAGTATCTCCATCTTTGCTTTCCATTCAAATAAGTTAAATGGAGTCAAGATGATCTTCTGAGATTGATCCATAGCTTAGAAATTGTCCCTTCAGTCAGCAGAATGCTCCCAATCAATGATGTTGAACCTGCAATAAAAAAATGGAAGGAGTGAAATCAATCTACAAAGGCTCTTATACCATGTGGAAATTGAACCCAGGTGTTAGAACAATTACACTCACAAAAATTGCCAATTACACATGCAAATTACACACAAAGGAGACTAAATATGGAGCAAAACACTAATCTGTATTGAATAAGTGTACAATAGCCAACCCTATGAATTCATAGGCTTCCAAAATAAATAATTACATGAGATATTCGAATGCATTGGGATTCCATTCGAATTTGGTCAAAAGCAGGCTTACTAAATCTAAGCAAATCCCCCATAGGTGCATAAAGCAGTTTCCAACTCTATCTAGGAGCTCACAAATTGGAAAAAACAATTAGGAAAGCTAATAGGTGATGGAAGGACAACTCATACATACTTTTATTAGGATAAAAGAGTGGAGGATGATGAGGACAAAAAACAAGTTAACTTCACATAGTCAATTGCCTTAAAACTCAGCAAAAGCAGGCAATAAAGTAGAAAAAGCAGACATGTGCTAAGAAGGATAAAAATAAAGTAGAATTGATTCCAAGTGGTTTCCCAAGTGCTCCATGACTCAGTTTTAACATGTTTGACCACTTTGGACATGTGGAGGACAACTTGCATAAGGTGGAATATAGAAACTAGGCAAATAAGACAAAAATGGATTAATTAATGTCTAAGGTAGCTAACTATGGGTTGATTATATTAACATTATATACCTATGTAAGTTATCTAGTAATCACATTGGGAATGGTGTGTGATGTGAGCTTAGGGATGTTGGTGGGCTATTGATCTTCACATTCGTTGGCTGAGTTTTTCCCTGTCCATGCTGGAGGTGTGGTTCTTCCAATTGCAGATTGTGTAGTTGTTACCATCGTTTCTTGTGGTTTTGGGGCTGTTGAATTCCCCTGGTTTTGGGTTGCTTCTTGGTTTCTAAGGTTATCGATATTTTTGCTGAGTTGTTTTGGCCATGCTAGGGCCAAGAACAACTCTGAAGTGTTGTTTAACCTGAACTATGTTTTACCTTTTGTTTGGGGCTGTCACCCTATGGTCTTCCTCTTCCTCATAGAGTTCTGAACTATTTTTTTTGCTGCAGTATGTAGTGGTTGGTATTCGGACTATTGAGAGTAGGATTAGAGGGTGGGTATGCTTGAGAAAACTAGTGTTTGAGGTCATCAGCTTAGCATTTAGCCTTTCCTATATCCTTGATGGCCTGAAAAACCCTACTGTGTAGGCTTGGATGATTTGTGTACCTTGGCTATGTGTAAGCCTATTTCGATTATTATTCCTTGAGGAATCATGCCCAGCTCGAGGGTGGCAGTGTTGTTGAGAGATTGATGAGCACGCTGGCCTATGGTTGGGTGGAATTTTGAAGCGACATAGCTATTTGTGGGATGAGTTCTTATCAGATGAGTATTCTTGACTATTCCGCATCTACATTTATATTTACTGATTGATGAACATGTGGCATGCTTGAATGAATGTATGTTTTCTTCTGCTATGTATATGAAGGGCATCTTAGTATGTATTATGTTTAATCTTTTTATTTTAGCATTATATGCATGTCCATGTTCATGGGGCTATTTGCACGTATGTTTGGTGTTAGTAGCATCCTCTTCGCCGATCAGAGGGTCGGCGACGTTACACAAACCATATTTAAGGCCAATACATCATTGTAATATTCATCATCTAATATATTATTCATATTTCATTATTTAAAATGATAGTCGAGTTCGACTACTAACGGACCAACCGGATTCGATTTCTCCATTGAACATGAGAAACCTTGTGCTCTGATACCATGTAGAAATAATAACTTCAATTCTATGAGAAAATATGATAAGAAGAAGCATCAGAAATAGAGAAATGAAACTAGACTAAATCACATGAATGAAGAGATTAATATTAGAATGTATCTATCCATTGAATAATAACAAATAATAGTGTACATAAATAGGACATCCCTGATAGGTAAAATTGAGTTTTATTGGAGACAACTCATCAAGTTCAGAAAGATAGACTTACTAAATATGATAAACTCCCATAGGTGGATAAAGCACTTCCCAAATAAGTCAAGGACCTCACGAATTAGAAAAATAATGAGGTATTTTTCAAGAGTGATGGAAAAACATTCTAATGCTGGAAAATGGAGAGAAAAACATGGAGTATCGGTTGGAAGCAAAAGATAGAAGATTCCTAGTTGACTAGCTTTGCCTTATCCAAAGAAAATCAGGATAAAAGTAGAATAAGGTAGAATCTGCAGGAAAGTAGAGTTACTAATTATGTGAGTCAATAAAGTGGTTAATATCAACCTAGAATATGAATTAAATCATCCCTGGGGTATAGGTGGCAAGTGTTGACTATGTAGTGTAAGTGGATGCCAACTATCTAGGCTAGTGGGTAGGAAATTAATCAAAATTGATTAAATATTTTATCCTAATTTGTGAGTGGGTTTATAATATTCCAACAACAAGCTATCAATCATGCTCAATATTTTTATTTGTTATATTATCAATATGACATGTTATATTATTTGATTATTAATGCTCCTCGTCCTACCAATGATCCTTCATGACCTATGATGGAACCCCCTCTTGATGGTTTGGTAGTTTTTGTCTAGAACCTTGTTTCAAATCACACTGGAAAGAACACCCAAACAACTTATCCTAACCCCACATATGAAGTGAATCAATTCCAATTCTCTTCATCTTCAGTAGGTACGAAGAAAGGAAAAAAATATTCTAACAAGCAGGGAATTCATCCACGTAAGATCAAACCAATGAAACCAAACCACCACAGAAGGCTAAGTATCCTTTCCTTATTTGTGAGGATGAACATCATACCAAATATTGTCCTCGTCGTGAGGAGATTAATTGGTTTTTGAAAATTACTACCTTCCCTCCAAAACAACAACAATTGATTTCACAATATCATACCCCTCGGCATGGGGGAAATGGAAACCATTCTCATAATGCAAAATCCTCCATTCATCATATCCTTATGATGAATGGAACAATTAATATTACTAATCAATTAATGTGACTACTTGATCCAATACATATGACTCTACTTCAAATTAGGATGTAATTTTGAAAGGGAACGATTAAATTGAAGCGTCTTCTTCCACTCCTCCATCAAATAGCTCTCTGTCAATAGAGCAGCGTGTTCCTTATTCATTGCTGCATCCTCCCAAGGAAACCATTCGGAAGTCGATTTTCAATATGAATGCTCGTGCTTCCCAACATTACAATATTGTAGAATATTTGGTGAATGCACCTTGTGCAATGTTCACACTGGAAGTTCTACAAAACTTTCTTACTCAACCTAGAATTCTTTTGTCATCCCTTAGAGCTATGGACCCTAAGATTTCTAACACTATTATGTCCCAATTAGAGTATTTTCAATTGATATTATACCATCAATTGGATTTCCAAATTCATACAACTATTGTTGGAAATAATATCCATCTTACCATTATGGATGAAGGAGCCTCGAATTCCATTATGTCATTGTCTTGTTGGCAGATTGTTGGTTCTCCTATCATTACTTCATCTCGAACTACGTTGAATGTTTTTGATGGCCATGGTTTTCAACCCTATGGAATCTTACTGACCTTATCTATAGATCTGGGAGGAAAGACCATCTCCATTCATGTATATCTAATTGATGCACCTTTGGAATATAATATTATTCTCCGTCAGAATTGGTTCAATAAAAAAACCACCATTGTATCCTCCATATTTTGATTGGTACAATTTCCTCATCAAGTGAATATCGTTAACATCGACCAACTCGACTTTTGCAATCCAAATCTTGAAACGAATGCAGATAGAGTAGTTCCTCTCTTGGGATAGTCTCGTCCTCAGTTTAAAGATGTAGGATTAGGATTTCTTAAGGATTCTTCCCTCATGGGATTATTTCATTTACTTACTTTGTCTATATCCTCCGCATTTTATAGCTTCAGTAAATATGTTTTCATCTATGGACTCCATATTTGAGACCAATGGATTGCCACTCACCTCTGATATCACTGTTTCATGTCCTTATGAGCATGGTTCGTTTTCTATGTCATAATTAAAAAATGAAACATATCCCCCTCCCATTAGGTCAATTCTTCCACCATATTTAATGCTTAAACCTTCTTTTTATTCACCTACGCTATTTTTTTTTTGTTCTCCACTTCTAGCGAACTTTTTTCCATTAGTAACCAGAAGGTTAATCCTGAGAAGAAAAAGAGTAGGTGAATGAAATGAAGCTTGGGAGGCACATATCCACCTTTTGAAACTTATTTTGATTCATCAGCCTCTAAATTTTATTCTAGGGGAAATATATAAACCTCTGGACATCATGTTTGGAAAAAACCTATTAATGGGTATCATCCTAAGTACTGACCTTTAGACATCATTTTGGGAAGGGGGGCACCAATAGGAATGATGTAGAGCATAATTTATCTCAATTTTAAGATCTTTAAAAAAATTAAACTCATATTTCAACATATTTCCTTTTATGTTGCAAGATCGTTAAAAAATAAAACAGATCCTTTTATATTACTTTTCATTTTTCATGCTCTGGTTAAAACATGAAAAGTGGTTAGAGCTTACCTTATTTATTTTTCGTTCTCTAGACTCAAACATGAAAAAGGTTCGAATTTATTTTAATACCATAGTCACTCTCATTAAAAACCAAGTACACTCTTATCATTTTTTTATACTTGTTCAAATTGGTTACAAAAAAGGAACCTCGTGGGGTTATCTTTATTCTATTTTCAGACTCTCTAAATAGGAAAATATTTCCAAGCGAACTTGTTTCTTTCACGCTTGTAAAAGTATTAAAAAGGTCCTTTATCTTGTGATAGATTATCCCTTTTTCAGACCGTTTAGACTAATTATAAAAAATGTATGCTCTATTTTATCATATTTAGAAGAGTTCTCGTAGGTATTATTTTAAAAAATTGCAGGCCTTGGGGGACTAAATTTATGAAAAGGTTCATCTTGGAGTCTTCATTAGTATTTTCATACTCTTTAAACATGAAAAATCATTGATTTTTATTCTCTGGAATAGTCAAATTACACATTGAAAATCCCTTTGGGATCAAACCACTCCTTTCTCAGGGTCGTAAAACATCTGATATTCGACTCATTTGTGTTGAGCTACATCGAGCATTTGTTTCCCTCTTTCAACTTGTTAAAAATAAAATTGCCACTCATCCATCATGATGGGGAAATGAAGGGAATGGGAAGATATATTTAATCTGTATTAATGGTAGCTCCCAATCACCCTTAAACATGGCACATGTTTGTATATTATTCAAACATTTGAGTAATTAGATTATCATCGATTCATACAAATTCCATGAATCATATTACACCTTTGGGTCATATGAAGAATTCCTCATACATTTGTTGCATTATGTCTTGGTCTCTAGCTCATTAATTCAATGCTTTCAAGTCACTTATCGTGCCGTTGTATTTTCAAGGGAATTCTTTTGTTGGAATCAACCTTTACAGTCATCAAGCATTTTATTGTGTTGGTCGTCCTTGAAATAGTCTCTCATGTTAACCTTTACACATTTGTGTTAGTTCATGTCCATTTGATATACCATATTACATCACTTTCCTGTGTTGTTTTTGTGTCAATGTTTTGGGATGCATTATGTCTCTCCTTCGACGAGTATTTTCATGTCAAAGTCAGCACATCATCCAAGGATTAGACTTAGAAACTAGTCAGTACCTTGGAGCTTGCATTCCCAAATGGCATATTTAGTCACTTTAAATAATAGGTTTACATAATTGACCTCTAATTGAATGATTTTGTGGATGTTCAACTCTATCTCATCTATTCACATTCATCAAAATGTAATAGGATACCTTGGGGATCATTATCATCATTGGTGATTTCCATTGCACATGCTGATGGTTCACATCATTGGCTGGTAATTAAGTTGTTTCTACCATGTTCGACTTCAGTTCCTTTATTCACATGGATAGAATCGTATCGTTTTGGGTTCGGTTTGAATACCCTAGGGATCTTTTATGTCCTTTACCTAGGTTGTGATGGATATTTTATTAATGCATTATCACACATATCCACTTTGTATTGGTTGTGCTTGTGTTATTATTTAATCATGTGTCTACTTTTTATTTTCATAACCATAATTTGTCCATAGTTATTTTAGGTACGGATCCACATTGTATGTCGATGGTTGTATCTTGTTTCAATACTTTCATGGATCTGCAATGTATTGGTCGGTAGCCATGTTTTGAGTCATTGGGATGATAAATTATTGTACTGCAAGAAATACCTTGTTTTTCATTGATAGGTTTCCAACCAATGGTTCCTTGCCTCAATCCTTTATCCTTTATCCATCAAAGTATTTCACCTATACCATTACTCTAGTTTCATTCTTTTGTGGGGGTATTTGTTACATGGAATTTTTGTCCTCTCCATAATCACAAACCTTGTACACCTTTTCCTTTCCTTGATCCTTGAAGTGCTTGGCCAAAACTATTTGAAAGATTAGTTCTAAGGTTTTTTTCCTTTGAAAAAACCATGTTTTGAGAGGGTGATTCCCTTTTTTTATCTAATAAGGTGTGTCACCCTTCCATTGATTCACGTTGCATCACTATATGGTGCATCGTCGATGCACTTTACTTGTGTATAGGGTTCATTGGTTCTTGTACAAAAGGAAAAATAGAGAGGTTTTGAGAATTCTCTCGAAGGAGACTGTCATGAAGGTTTATCCCTTCCATTTAGGTTAGATCTCACTCACCTACGAGATTAGTAATATCCCACCTCCTCCTTCTCCCTTAATCCTCACATCCCTTCTTCATCTCTTTTGTCCTATAAATGAGAGCTCTCCCTCGTGGGATAGGGGGTTGGCATGAGAGAAAGTAAATGATAGAGGAATTAGACCAGTTATGATAACTCACCTTTTAGGCAAGGATTCATTGGAAAATAATTTCAACACCAAGGAATCATAGTACTCTCTATTTGCTAATACACCAATGTTTTCCCTTCCCATAAATGATGTGTAATTTCATTTATAAGAGTTCTCCTTTGTCAATTGTTTAGATATATCATATCATCTTGTGTTTCCACTTGTTTCTTTTTATCAATGATCAAGCAATAATGAAATATTATTGAACTTTAAAACTTTGATAAAAAAATCTAGTGCATGTAGATCTCATAAACAATTCAAACACACAAATCATTCAATCCATAAGTCACATGATGTACCCTAGGAAAACCCTCAAAATACATAGGATGAAAAACCCAATAAACAATCCTTTGAGTATGATAGATAATTGCAGAGAATGATTTTACAACACTAGCATATTTCCTGATAAGAGATATCTAAGAAGAACTAGAGAATAGAGATCACTCTGAATACTGTCCTATCCTTTCCAAGTGCATAGAACTCTAATAAAAATATTATTCATTCATACAATGAGAGGTATCAAATGGTTACATTCCTTTTGGGAACTATGAACATTGTGTGCACTATGTGCACTATATGCACATCACCTATTGCACCTTCCTTGACTTGGTTCCAACTTGTCACCTCAAAATTATCATTCATGCAGAAGATATGTGCCCTCCCTTAGTTCACTAGTGTTAACTACCTATAACTGAATATTAACTGAATTAAACTAAACTAAACTGAATTGAATTGATTAAATAATTTATTGACCATTAGTTAGGAATTTAAATCAATGTCCTTAATTCTTCACAATCAGTGGCATCCTCAACAAACACTTTGCATAAATCAATGAGTAGATTCCTTAATTAACTAAAACTTGTTTTCCTCTACTTAGACTTAACTAATTTATTTGCAATTCAAGTTCATCGGAGGTATGACATGGGAAATTTGAATCCTTAATATATCTTTGTGCTCATCTCATTTATCATGAATTAATTCTTCATGGTCCATGAGTGTTTAATTAATTAATAATATTTATCATATAATACTAGGAAGAATTGTTTTGAACTTATGATCATATGTATCATCCTTGGGTCATATATTCATATGCTAAATTAAATCACTCTAGTGGTAGTTAATCCCTAAAGGATACTTATAGCACCTAGTGACCATGACTAGCCATACATCACATGGTATATTCTCATGACTTTATACAACACAAGTCATACAGTCTTGATAAAACACAACACTAGTCTTGATACAAAACAAGACTGCTAAAATCAATACAACATAAGTTCTGGAATTGATACAACACAACTCTCTTAACTTGATACAACATAAGTTACTGCCTTGATATAACACAAGTCTCATGGAGAATTTTCTGAACTTAATACAACATAATTTCCATACTTCATACAACACAAGCTTCATGGAAATGAATCCCGATGTTCTACATTTAGCACGCCCTCTTAGGAAGTGATACATTCTCTGTGTTGGAATATTATAAAATCACTCCATACTTAGGATAAAAATATTGAATCATGTCTTATTAATTGTGTATCCACTAGCCTATAGTTGTATCCAATGGCACCACTTGGTTAACACTTTCCATATATACCCCAAGAGTTCCTTTATCCTTATTTTGGATATATCATTTCTACTCTATTGACTACTACATTTAGTAACTTCTCTTTCCTGCATATTTTGTTTTTATCCTAATTTATTCCTGGTTTTTCAGTGGATAAGGTAAATCTAGTCAACTCGGAAACTGCTATCTTTTGTTTCGAATCCATCCTCCATGATTTTCTATTGATATTCCATTAGCACGTTTTTCCATCGTTCATGATTCATCCAATTCATGAGGTCTTTGATATATTTGTAAAGTGCTTTAGTCACCTATGGGGGTTTATCATATTTAATAAGCATGCTTTATGAGCTAGCATGAGTTGTCTTCTAGAAACTCAATTTTCTTTTATAAGGATGTATTGCCATTGTAATAATAATCGATTCATTCAATCAATAATCAATTATAATTCTTCTCTTATATTTAGTCTCATTATTCTCCTCCTTATTTTATTCCTTGTGCATGCTTGTGATAAATATCTTGTAGCTAGATCTTTATCATGTGTTTTCACAAGGTATTAGAATCCTCAATTTATACATGGTATTAGAGCATTGAGGTTGCTCAAAATATCAATTTCTACATCAGATTATTCATATTTTCAAGTTCAATGGAGTTGAGGAGCTATCAGTTCTCTACATTAGAGTGCATCCAATCTCTTATCTCTTTCCGAAGAAGAGCTTGAATTAAGCTTACAATTTTTTCTCCTAGTTTTATTTCTGCAGGTTGCAAAGAGTATATTCTTGAGCGCATCAAATTCTCATCATGGATTCCTCTTCAGCTATCATCCTGACTCCCTTGAACTGTCATGAATGGAAAGACAAAATTGGAATTATGTTGCACAATAAGGGACTATACGAATTTTCTTTCGCTTTGGATAATGCACCTAATGTTGTTGTTGAGAAAACTAAGTGGTGTAATAGGTTGGATGAATCCTATGGATTGCATTGGATCTCTATTTTTCCTAATATTCCTTTTCATATATATGTTTTTACCACTCCAAACCAAGTATGAACCAAACTTCAGTGTCACTTTGGAGTACAAGATGAGATAAGAGCACACCAGTTGGAGAATGAGTTATTTGAATTGATTCCAAGCAGTTTTGATTCTATTGAGGATTTATTCAAAAAATTCAAGTCACTTGTTCTATTTCTCAAGAAATGTGGGATTTAGAATAAATAATATCAATTTATTATTTCCATCTTATCAAAATTGTTTCCTGAATACTCAATTTTTGCGTCAACGTTTCATGCAGCTGCTAGGCTTGCTATTTCAAATTGGAAAGTGCCTTCTTTGAGTAAATTCTTTGATTCACTGACAAAGGAGCAATATAAATTGATCCAAATGGGTTCTCTTATAATATAAAAGGGGCGGTATCATTCTCTCATATTTCAAGGAATTAATAATTCCAATCCAATAGAGAAACAAATAGTTAAAGAGAAGAATCCAAAGTCATATAATGAAGATGAAAGTTCAAAGCCTGCTGATGAAGGTTGAATGAAGAATGTCAAGAAGAAAGGGAGAAAATCCAAGTGTTCTTATTATAGAAATTGATTTCATCATGAGAAGAAAATTTTAAGAAGAATTTGGAAATCATGTCTCAGTTACTTGAGAAGTATAACATCCAAGTTCTAGATGAGCTAGAGAAGCCTCTTGAAACCTCAAAACATTGTCATAGTGCACAGTCCCAAGGTAATATGAACTATTCCTTGAGTGCCAGAGTTAAATAATTTCCTCACATATATGATATATATTCATCTTCTGATATATAAGAATCATAAATATCAGGGTCTTTCTTGAATAATCCACCTATTAGTCTATTAGATTCATCTCCCAATGATTCTGATTTTTCACTAGATCCTGACTTGTCTTTAAGTAGCTATTCCTCACTCCATTCAAATGATTATAATTATTATTTAGAAGCACTTTTTCACGATGATATTCATTTTATGACATCATCCATACCATATATCATACCTATAAATAATCCTAATACTATACAAACCCAAAGTTCACTAGTTGATTCCTTATTGGTTTCCTATGCAGTGTTACTTATATCAAATGGTTTCAACTCTTGTCTATTTTTCATTCGTTGGTTATCTGTGAAATTATTAATATTTGGACTTATGTTACACATTTTTGGATCTGATATAAACACTTATTCTTTATATCTCAATTCCATCCATAATTCATATTTTTACACTCATCAATTTTCCCCAGTTACTTATCCTTTTCCTACTCTAGCCCTATATCCTGATGGAGAAACTAAACCTTTTGTATTTAGTTCTCCATATAATAATATTTCTGATATTTTAGAGTCATTTCATCCTCATTTCAGAATTGGTAAGTTGATACAACATATTGAAAATAATATACATGGACCATCTCACAATTTTGCAGCTATACAAGGAACTTGTTGTGTTGTTGATTGTGTTATTTTTTCTAATCTTTGGGAAGGAATATGCAAAGATCTATTTTCCTTTTTAGATTGTATTTTAATATAAGAGTATGATATAATAAATAATAATTTATATAATTATCCACTTTCATTACATAATGAGATACAAGGAGTCTCTCCTCTTCTTCTTTGTTGCAGATACTACACTCTTGCGCATGATCATGGAGTTCACAACTTCTTCATCAAATTATTCTATCAGAAGTAGATCATCTAGATCATTCAAGTGAATAAAAATACATAATAAACACAATTTTTTCAATTGTGTTCCTTGTCCTTTATTGAGGGAGGATTTTCCCCATGTGGTTTTGCCTCTTTCCTCACTTTTCTGGACATAATTGTAAAGGATGACCATAACCTTGTTGTTGAGCCCTATATACATATATATTTATGATTATTTCAGATAAATCCATCATAAATTCAGACTTAAGGGGAAGTGTTGGAATATTATAAACTCAGTCCATACTTAGGATAACAATATTTAATCATTTTTTATGAATTTCCTATCTATTAGCCTAGATAGTTGGCATCCAATTGCACCACTTGGTCAACACTTTCCATATATACTCTAGGAGAACCTTTTTCCTGATTCTGGATAGATCCTTCCTACTTTATTGACTTCCATATTTAGTAACTGTTCCTTCCTGCAAATTCTATCTTTATCCTACTTTATTCCTGCTTTTCAGTGGATAAGGTAAAGCTAGTCAACTAGGAAACTGCTATCTCTTGTTGCCAACCCATCCTCCATGTTTTTCTCTCCAAATTCCATGAGTAACATGTTTTCCCATCACTCATGAAAAATCACTCATGATTCATCCAAATCATGATTTCCTTGACATATTTGGAAAGTGTTGTAGTCACCTATCGGGGTTTATCATATTTAGTAAGCGTGATTTATTATCTAGCATGAGTTGTCTTCTAGAAATGAAATTTTCCTTTATATGGATGTATTACCATTGTGATAATAATCAATTCATTTGGTCAATAGTTAATTATTCTTCTTCTCTTATATTAAGTCTCATTATTCTCCTCTTTATTTTCTTCCTTGTGCATGCTTGTGAGAAATCTCTTGTAACTAGATCATTATCGTGTGTTTTTACAAGACATTAGAAGCCTCAATTTCTACACTATGCCATACCAAGAATATATCGTAGGTGTCTGAACTTCATCATAGATAGAGGTTTTTTCATCACATATACAATATTCTCATCAATAGATATGTACTAAAGTATTACAATACCTTTCTGGACCATGTCTTGAATGAAGTGATACTTCATTTCTATGTGTTTCGACTTGTCATGAAACAACATATTTTTGGAAATCCTTATACAACTCTGGTTGTCATGCCTGATCATTGTATGCTGTAGCTTTTCACCAGACAATCCTCCAAGTAGCTTTCTCAACCACACTGCTTCTCTACAAGTAGTACTAGCATCAATGTACTCAACCTCTGTGGTGCTCTGGGCAACAGAACCCTACTTTTTTCTAGACCATGAAATCATACAAGAACCCAAGCTAGAACAACATCCAAAAGTGGTATTTTGATCAACAATGATACCACCCCAATTAAAATCAGTATATCCAAGAAATAACACTCCTCCATTGGAGGCATACCTAAGTCCATAAGAACTGTACCGCGGAGGTATCTCAAAATATGCTTACTTGTAACTGAGTGTCTGTGTCTAGGATTAGTCATGAACTGACTCAAGATGTTCACTACATAGAAAATGTCTAGCCTTGAATGCATCATGTACATCAACGATCCAATCAATTATATGTATAATTTGGGGTCCAATAGATCCGATCCAGTTTTATTTTCATGGATTTTCCTCGAATTAGAATCCATTGGAGTATTTATGGATTTACAATCCACCATCCCAAATATATGCAATATTTCCACAGTGTACTTCCCTTGAGATATAAATATATCATCATTCCTTTTACAAATATCAAGGCCTAGGAAGTAGTGAATAAGAACTAATTATTTCATCTCAAACACTGAGGTAAAATCCCTATTATTAATTTGTCATAGTGGTCTAGGAACTAAAAACACAGTCTCACAAAGAATTCAGACAAATATGCATAAAATTGGCAAAATGGTGTTGCAATGGAAGTAACAGCTCTGTATAATCAAATTAAAGAATGATGATACAATACAATGATCATTCCAGAAGCATAAATTCCAAGACAATTTGAATTCCCAAGGAGGTCATTCGAATTGAATAAGTGAGTCTAGCTTAACTGAATGTAAGCCATAGTCAACACTCAAGTTAACCACTGATCAAAACCCTAATTGACTCAATTGAGCCCTAACTAAAGTTGGAGTGCAATAAATTAATGAGTCTAACTGAAAGTAGCTTACACACATGTCACTATAAGCCAACCAACAAGTGGTAGCACATCAATAACTCCAATGAGCCCCGATGAGGTTAACTGAAGTTTAACTGACCATTAGAAGTGGTTGGAGGCACCCCGATTGACTCTAGTTCATTAAATAATAATTAAATAATAAAATTAATGAAGGCAGGAACCTTTACTACTCTATTTAACTAATTGTAACCATCAGTTAGCAATATGGGGCATTTATGACACTCTGATCACCCCTGGAGTGCTCCAGTTAGCCTCCCCGAATGTAGGACAAGGATTAGTTAGCCTCCTTGACTAAAGGTAGGCATGGGTGTGCTCTTCCTGATGTCATACAGTGCTCCTCTAATGTCAATTAAGTAAATAAAACTTACGATAATGGTTTAACTAGGCCAAATTGACCAAAATAAGTGTGTATGTAATGTCTCCAACACCCCCCCTTAAGCTATACTCAAGAGAAGTAGAAAACATAAAGTGCATAAGAATGCTAGGGTATCAGCAATAAAGGCCATAGGTCACCCTATACAATACTAAAACTAAAAACAATGCTCAAAACAAACTAAGTGAGGAAAAGAGGGAAAACCCAGTGGGAAAAACCCCCGCTCAAGCTGAACACTGAATGTAGTTGGATCACCCTGATGAAATCACCCCCAATAGTGAACAAAGGTAAGTGAATTTATTTTCTAAAACTCACTTAGTGAAGATGTCTACAATTTGCTCATCAGTCGAGCAGTATTGCAGAATGATGGTCCTGTCATGCAATAGCTCCCTGATATAGTGCATGTGTATCTCTACATGCTTGGTCCTCTGCCTGGTAACTGGATCTGTGGATATATTAATAGCACTTTTATTGTCACAAAATAGGATAGTGGACAAAGTACTACCAAGATCAAACTCTGAAAGAATGCCTTGCAACCAAACTGCTTGGATGCAAGCATTCACCGCTCCTCGATACTTGGCCTCTACTGAAAACAATGCTATGGCCGCCTTATTTTTGATAGACCAAAAAATAGGGACACCACCAAACATGAATACATATCCAAAAGTTGACTTCTGATAAATAGAATCACCCTCCCAATCGGAATCTATGTATCCAACCAGCTATAGCTTGGAGTCTACAGCATAGTGAATGTCGTAGGTCCTGGTTCCCTGAATGTACTGGAGGATCCTCTTGGATTACTTCCAATGAATATCATGGGGCTGCTGCATGTCTCTTGATACATCATTCATGGCATAGCAGATATCAGTCCAATAATTAGTCAAGTACAACAAGTTACCAATCAGTTGTCAATAAATAGTGTAGTCCATGGGAGGTGTGCTTTTTCCTTCTTCAAGGTTGATCCCTGAAAGGAAAGGAAATGGTGCAGGCCTACATTCAGCCATGTTAAACATTAATAACAGGTCTGATATGCATTTTTACTAATTGAGCATTATCCCATCATAATGTTTCTCAATTTTGAGCCCCAAAAATTGTTTTAAGAGCCCCAAATCGCTCATTTCAAATGCATTGTGGAGAGCAGTTTTGATGATTGAAATAGAAGGAATTGTGCTACATGTGATCAGTAAGTCGTCAAAATATAAAACAATAATAATCAAATGACCATCATAATTATGTATATACACATTTGGATCTGATCTACACCTTTGGAAGTTTTGCGAGAGAAGGAAGGCATCCATCTTGGAATACCACTCTCTTGGGGCATGTTTTAACCCGTATAGTGACTTCTTTTGCTGGAAAACCAAATATGGATCAGAGGTGTAGCCCTCAGGATGCTTCATATTTATATCCTTATAAATATATCTATGCAAAAAGGATGACTTAGCATCCATATGATGCACTTCCCAATGCTTAGATGTTGAAATTGCCAAAACTAGGTGGATGGAGTCCATTTTTGCAACCGGTGAAAAAGTCTCATGGTAGTCCACACCTTGGATTAGTGAGAAACCTTTTGCCACCAGTATTGAATTATATTTGTATTTTCTTCCATATGCATAAACCTTAGTCCGAAACACCCACTTGCATTGAACCAATTTCCTTCATGGAAGAAGAGAAACTAGCTCCCAAGTAGTGTTTTTCTAAAGAGAATTCATCTCTTAATCCATGGAAACTTGCCATCTCGGATCCTTCCGAGCATGATAGTAGGAATTTGTGTCTGAAATTATCATCAAATAATAATATTCGGACAGCAAATGACTAGGAAAATATAGTGCAATACCTGCTCTCTGGAAATCAAACCAGGTTCTCCTTGGATCATCCGGATTTCCAATGTTATCTCCTGTGGGAGAGTGTCTGTCGGGCCCATGTTGGGAAATGATTTTGTACTTTAGGTTCTGATATAGCATATGATGTTTTCTATACACTGATACCAGAAATAATATGATCCAAATCAGGGTAATCACCCCCAATTTCATCATCCAAATATTTAGTGTAATAGGAAGGAAATCAGCAATTTTCTCCTTCACTAGTTCCACCTCCTAAAGAGGCTCATCGAACTTGACACTCCTTTCGATGATGATATTTTTTGTTTTGATATATAGAAAATTGAAAATTTTTTATTCATCAAGATACCTGTTGTTTCCTTTTCACACACCTGGGTCACGTGGCAAAAATCTTCAGGCCACTCGATGTGTCCTTGGGGGCAACTCTCGAGTCAAGGCTGTCACCTTGTTCTTGACTCCTCCGTTTAGGCTCAACTCCTAATGAAGCCAAGGGGGGTAGACCCTATTAATTTGATAAGGCTAATTACTTAGTATGGTGATTTTAAACTGAATGAATTACTTAGGAGTTTGAAATTTAGCCATAAACAACCATAGATGACAAGATACAAAATGAGCGCACAAAAGCACAATGCTGAGACACAATATATATATAGCAAGAAATAACCAGTGCCTTAAAATGGAGTCAAAATAAAATCAATGTACTTGCATGTGCTTGGAGTGAATGTTTTTCAATTGCCTCTTGGTACATTTTAAGTTAATGTGAAATATGAGTTGATTAAAATTAGGCGAAGGGGTGGACTCCAGATATACCCAAGAGTACTTATAGTATGTCCAAAACTAAACCTTCACGGATACCTGCAAGGAATATGTGGTCTAAATGGAGTCTCTGGGGCTATTGTTCATAACACACCCATTAGGGTGTGATAGAGGTCGGTGCCCCAAGGTCACTTTTCAAGAGTTCCCGCTTCCTTTGGATATTTTTCCACCATAAAGGTTTGATCTAGGTGTTGGATTTTCACCTGATGGTTTGCCAATTTGGGAGAGTGAATCCTAATTATACTAGTCACTCAAGTGCGTTTGATACAACTTGACTGATCGAATGAACTGCAGCGAAGTGCAGAGCATACACACCGGAGTCTTGTCAATTTTAGTAAATTTTGAGATGGATGTTCTTGTTAAAAATAAAACCCTCTAGGAAACTCTTTCGGTCCAAGTGGACCTCAATCAAGGAATCAAGGAAGGTTTGATTTTATTATGGTTTCTGAAACAAATGATGATAGCAAATGAAACATAAAAAGATAAGCGAACCACAATTTTCTAATTAGACTGCCACTAACCTTTCTTCACCTTTCGGCTCAAAAGGAGGCTCGCGGGGTAAGTATTAAAGCTACTTTGAAACCAATAGAAATGGAATATGGAAATGATTTTAAATCAAACTATACTACCCTGTAGATTAATCCTATGCTATATTGAAAAAGATGAACGAAAAGAAAAAAAAGACACAGACGCAAATCCCCCTAGGGGGGATGGGGAATGGGCTTGAAAGAGCCTATTTAGAATAATTTTTATTACTAGTGGTTACAATATCATAAAACTGATATGATTCCTCTTGATTCTTGTACAGAATGAAACCAAGAGCTTACAAAGTGCAAAATTTAAATATTTCAGTCAAAAAGGGAGACCGCTGAGGGGATTCAGAAGGCCCAAAAGTCACTTTCAAACAGAAGTTCCTCATCTTTCATATTATACCTGATAAAAAAAATCAAGCTTATTAGAATGAAATATTCCCAAAAGCACTCTGAAATTACCTTTGAGTCAACTTACTTTTAATAATAAAAAAAGCTAAGTTAAAACTAGTTAAAAAAGGGTAAAAAGGGAACCAAGGAAAGGAAGCTTTCCTTGGGATCTTGGCTTTCCTTTTAGGCAGCCAATATGATGTGCACTGATTGCTAGATTTATCTTTTATAACAGAAAACATAAATCTAATGCATGCAAGCTACAAATTCTCTTTAAAATTCCAAGCAAAAAGGAAGATTTCACTAAAGCTAGATCTAGAATGCTTATGAAACCTTTTAAGAACAAGATCTAGAATCTGGGATTTGAGGAGATAGATATATGTTAAATTTACTTTAAGGTAATATATCTAAACAATATCAAAGCTATGAACAAAGTAACCAGGTAAAAAGAATTGATTTTGAAGGATGAAAAGGAGAAGAGAAGTGCGTGTTGCTGAAGCAGATCTGCAATGGAAACTTGTTAGTGGAGTACAGAGGGGAAATGTCTTCACAAATATTTTGGATGTATAGTGGATTCAAACTAGATCCATAGATCGTCCAATCTTTGCTACCTGAAAGCTAAACACGCAATCCTGCATGAAACCTCATGAGATCTAGATATATATATGAAAAAGAGACAAGAATTACATGCAAATAAACTTATTAAACATGTATAATCTAAATCTTCTAAAATATATGCTATGAGATATAAGAAAAACAAGTAACCTTACTTGCCCAACTATACTCCTATTGATTCAGCTGAATCGTTCAAGCCAGACAGGGTTCAGATGCAGAAATTGAGAGAAGAGCCAGCAACATCAATAGCCGTAAGACAATGCTTAATCCACACATATGAGAGCATTACACCATTTGGCCTCCAAATCTTCTTTATTTCAACAAACAAAATATTACAACAGTATTACAATAGCAAGCCCTTCAATCCAACTCTAACTAGCTTGGAAGAGGCAACCTGAGCTTTATTTATACAAAAAATAGGAGATCTATCCTAAGGGGACACAAATCCTAAGGAGATAGACCATTGTAGCTGAGGGAGAGTACATCAATGCCTGATCTGTGTCTAACTGGGCTAGATCTAAGTCTCAATGAGTGCAATTGTCAATCAGAGAGCTGATCTGACTGACACCTTAACCCTTTTGACTGAAGCATCCACCAAAACTCATCTAGATGAGCCAAAACGTGTGGAGGAGAGAGACAGGGTGAAATTCCCCATAAAGGATGCTGAAGATCAACTCTGGATCTGATTTGATGACCTCCTTTAGTCAAGGATTTGTCAGATCCAGTCAATCTAGTTCAGATCTGACTGATTTCAATCAAATCGACTAAGAATCCACTGATCTATGATTCTGGATTTGCTCCATTATTCATCAATTTATTAATTAAAATAATCAATAATTGATTTTTGGGGCTTTCTGACCTGAGTGATGGAAAATCACTCAAAACTAGGAAATAGTGGGTCCATGGGTTTACATGGTGCTTTTAGCATGAAAATGAGCACCTACATGACTGAAATTGATTATTTGGCCCACTTTTATTACAAAATCAATTTTTATGATTAAACTATTAAAAAATAGCCTAAGTTTCGGAAAAATTAAAGTTTAATAAAAAACACTGAGAAAATTAAAAAATTTAAAAAATGAAAAAACCTAGGGGGACTTAGACATGTTCATATGACTCAACCATGATGTCTAGCATGTTTATATATTGACACATAGACTCTAATAACCTCAATAGGCCTAAATGCCAAGCCAACCACCCGAACTTTGGAGGTATTGAGTGAAAAACTCAGAAATTATCAGTCGTTTATTCAACAACCAATAATAACCAAGGTAAAAAACACCCTAGGCTGATCGGATTAACAAATAAAGTCTAAGAGACTAAGTATTTTATAGACACTATCATGCTAGAACATTTATTACAATTCCCCCATGGGGTATGGCCATGTGATATAGTACAACAAAGCTTTCCAGAAGCACTTCCGAAGGTCTTCTGAAGTCTAACCAAAAAATATTTGTCCGGTTCACCAGGATTACTTGATAAAAAACTACTAAGTACAACTTAGGTGGTAACAATACCCAATAAACAAACATTCTGTGATTTGTGGTTGGGAAGCCCTCCATTTATCAGGTGGAATTCGGGCCCATGGAGTGGACCCAAACACTTGCACGTTAGACACATCCAGCTTGTGTCTGAAGTATGCTTCGAAAGGGGTCTTCCCTTTCACAGATGAGTGTGGCACTTTGTTCTAAATTTATGATGTAGCATGCATGGCTTCAGCCCACAAATTTGTAGCCAACTTCTTTGATTCCAATATACAGGTGGTCATATCCTTGAGAGACCGATTCTTCCTTTCTGCTACACCGTTCTGCTGGGGAGTGTAGGGAATTGAATGCTAGACTTGAATATCACTTTGGGAGCATATGTGCAAAAAACGGATTACTGACATACTGCCCTCCATTATCAGATCTCAAGATATTGATCTTTTGGCCAGATGCATTCTTGATCAAGGCCTTCAGTTCAGTGAATCGTTCATATACTTTAGACTTCTTTTTGATAAAGAAGACCCATGTGTACCTGGAAAAATCATCAATAAAAGTCAAAAGATACCTTGATCCATTCATGGATGTGATAGGCATGGGACCTCTGATATCAGAATGTATCAGTCCCAAGATGCATGTAACTCATCTTTCCTTCCCATGATCGAACTTGTGCTTAGAGTGCTTTCCAACAACACAGCCCTTGCAAATTCCAGTGATTTCCTTGATGATCGGGAGGCCTTCCACCATGGATTTTTTCCATAATTGCTGCAAGTATTGGAAGTTGAGATGGTCGAACCTCTCATGCCATAGTATACTAACTTCATTTCCATGAGTCAGCAGTGTGGTGGGCTTTGCATCCATCACAAAATGGGAAAAATCATAGGCTTTTGCATGATGGTTTGCAAGGCCTTTTGCTACAAGTTTCCTAGATGAAAGTTCCATGATCTCTACATCATTCGGGCTAAAGGATACTCTCTTGGGCACTCCCATATGTGTCATTTGATAAACACTCAAGAGGTTTGATGCTAGAGATGGTACATACAAAACATTTGAAAAATAGCCATTCTCAAGATCAACAGTACCTTGTCCTTTTGAAATGATGGTGGAGTCATCTCCCATGTTGATGGGGATGGATTTTCCGGTCTCCAACAATGAGAAGGAGTCTCTTTCAGCCATCATGTGGTTCAAAGCTATAGAATCTATCGAGACTGCTTGGGAATTCGAAGTACTTGCCATGAGGGCATGACCTATTTCATGCTGTGGTTCTCGATTTTGCTGATCTCTCCTTCGAAAGATTTCTAGAATATTGATGTGATTTTTCTCAAGGAGAGAGGTAGCTTCATAAATTTTCTTCTTCATGTAGGCATGTTTAGGGTGGAAGCCCTTCCCAGAATATGAACACTTGACTTTTTCCTTTCCATGATGCCCTTTTCCTTTGTTCTTCTTTGAGCTAGAAGACTCATCATGCTGCTGGTTTTCAAATTTAGGATTAGGAGCTTTGAATTTAGTTTTTGGGTTCTTATGTTGCTTTCCTTTACCCTTCAGATCTTTGGGTCCCAAGACATGGAGGGCTTGATCATGGGAGGATCTGATGATCCCCATCTGGAAAATATTATCATGTTCACTTGTTAGGGACTCAATGAAGGCATTGAGTGAAGGCATCTTCCATCCAGGGGTTGTGAGCTTCCCCACATGGAATGTAGAGACAAACACTGAATAATATGCTCCAATTTTGGAGAGTATGGCGAGGATGAGCTGATCATCCTCCTTCACCACTTTGCATTACTGCAATAGTAATACAATGTGCTTGAACTTTGTGAAAAAGTCATTCAAGGTCTCGATATTGGAAGTTCGGAGAGACATCAACTCATTCTCAAGCTGGTATACTCTCAAATCATCATGATTTCCATATAGGGTTTCCAAATTGTCCCAGATTTCCTTTGGAGTCTTCAATCCCGAGAGATGGAAAAGAAGATCCTAGGAACCAAGGAAAGGAAGCTTTCCTTGGTATCTTGGCTTGCCTTTTAGGTAGCCAATATTATGTGCATTGATTGCTAGATTTATCTTTTATAACAGAAAACAAAAATATAATGCATGCAACCTACAAATTCTCCTTAAAATTCCATGCAAAAAGGACGATTTCGCTAAATCTAGATCTAGAATGCTTATGAAACCTTTTAAGAACAAGATCTAGAATATGGGCTTTGAGGAGATAGATCTATGTTGAATTTACTTTAAGGTAATATATCTAAACAATATCAAAGCTGTGAACAAAGTAACCAGGTAAAAAGAATTGATTTTGAAGGAGGAAAAGGAGAAGAGAAGTGCTTGTTGCTGAAGCAGATCTACAATGGAAACTTGTTAGTGGAATACAGAGGGGAAATGTCTTCCCAAAGCTTTTGGATGTATAGTGGAGTCAAACTAGATCCATAGCTTGTCTAATATTTGCTGCCTAAAAGCTAAACACACAATCCTGAATGAAACCTCATGAGATCTGGATATATATATGAAAAAGAGACAAGAATTACATGCAAATAAACTTATTAAACATGTATAATCTAGATATTCTAACATATATGCTACGAGATATAAGAAAAAAAAGTAACCTTACTTTCCCAACTATACTCCTATTGATTCAGCTGAATCATTCAAGCCAGACAGGGTTCAGATGCAGAAATTGAGAGAAGGACCGGCAACATCAATAGCCGTAAGACAATGCTTAATCCACACATATGAGAGCATTACACCATTTGGACTCCAAATATTCTTTATTTCAACAATCAAAAGATTACAACAGTATTACAATAGCAAGCCCTTCAATCCAACTCTAACTAGCTTGGAAGAGGCAGCCTGAGCTTTATTTATACAAAAAATAGGAGATCTAGCCAAGGGGGCACAAATCCCAATGAGATAGACCACTGTAGCTGAGGGAGAGTCCATCAATGCCTGATCTATGTCTAACATAGCCAGATCTAAGTCTCACTCAGTGCAATTGTCAATCGGAGAGCTAATATGACTGACACCTCAACCTGTTGATTGAAGCATCCACCAAAACTCATCCAAATGAGCCAAAACATGTGGAGGAGAGAGGGAGGCTGAAATTCCCCATAAAGGATGCTGAAGATCAACTCTGGATCTGATTTGATCACCTCCTTTAGTCAAGGATTTCTCAGATCCAGTCAATTTGGTTCAGATCTGACTGATTTCAATCAAATCGGCTGAGAATCCACTGATCTATGATTCTGGATTTGCTCCATTATTCATCAATTTATTAATTAAAATAATCAATAATTGATTTTTGGGGCTTTCTGGCCTGAGTGATGGAAAATCACTCAAAACTAGGAAATAGTGGGTCCATGGGTTTACATGGTGCTCTTAGCTTGAAAATGAGCACCTACATGACTGAAACTGATTATTTGGCCCACTTTTATTACAAAATCAATTTTTCTGATTAAACTATTAAAAAATAGCCTAAGTTTCTGAAAAATTAAATTTTAATAAAAAACACTGAAAAAATGAAAAAACCTAGGGGGACTTAGACATGTTCATATGAGTCAACCATGATGTCTAGCATGTTTATACATTGACACATAGACTCTAATAACCTCAATAGGCATAAATACCAAGCCGGCCATCCCAACTTTGGAGGTATTGAGTGAAAAACTCATAAATTATCAGTCGTTTATTCAACAACCAATAATAACCAAGGTAAAAAACACCCTGGGCTGATCGGATTAACAAATAACGTCTAAGAGACCGAGTCTTTTACAGACACTATCATGATAGAACATTTATTACAATTCCCCCATGGGGTATGGTCATGTGATATAGTACAACAAAGCTTTCCAGAAGCACTTCCGAAGGTCTTCTGAAGTCCGAACAAAAAATCTTTGTCCGGTTCACCAGGATTAATTGATAAAAAACCACTAAGTACAACTTAGGTGGTAACATTCTAGCTCCAACTGCGGGATGTGTGCTTGATCTAGTCATAGGGAAAGGAGAGGATACGAGAACACCAGAATCTCTGGTTTATACACCCTGTAAAAACATCTCAACTTGACAAGAAAACCTCAGTAGCACAAGCTTTACATAAAAAACCAAATGAAACATTAAGTTGATTTATTTAAACAAAATAAATGTAACTAACTAATGAAAAAAATGTTTGATTATAGCTAAGTACAAAACAAAAAATGTGGAAAGTAAATGCTCTTTTTCAAGGAGCTTATTTTCCTACTGTAAGCCTGATATAAAAAGGGTTAAGTGTAATCAGAAATCCAATGTAACCACCTAATCATTTTATTAACATAAAAAACATTTTCCTTGTATTTGGTTACCAGCCAAAGTAAGGATACTTTATTCAGAAAATGCAAATCTACGTGATGATCCAGAAGGGGTGGGATGGATGGGAAATCATAGGCATGAATAATGTCATCAAACTTCCTCCCAAACTGGTAAGTGCTTGTGTAGGATGCTTCTATCCATGATTGGATAGAGTTGATGTACAAATCAGAATGACGAGGTAGATTGACTACACCATCACACTGATCATCAAGGCTTACCGGATGATAATTCACTGTATAAGCCCCAAGCGGCTCCAAATCATGAGGAAACTCTATATGTGAAGATGATAGTTGAGACCGATATTCTACTAACTGCATCACATCTATCTTTTCACAGCACTGCTTCTCCATTTCTTCATTATTGACACCTTTGTGTGGCTCTACATGATATGACTCTGAATGATCATATAAGAGTTTTGAATGCTCCTCTTCCATTCTAGGATTTTCCAAGGTGTCTAGATCCATGCTTCCCTCAATGGAAGTATAGTGATTGGACTTCCACAAATTTCTAAATAGACACTCCCCTTGCTAGATATATCATAGATAGGATTCTTAATAAGATATCCACAAAAATCCCAAGAGTCATCACCGTCATCTATGTTAGATGTGATGGATTCCCCATTGCTAATATCAGGCTCCAATATTGAGTTCTCTTTGTCTTCATTACTGATACTGATATATGTCTCAGATTGATCATGTGGATAAAATGCATGCTCCTTTTTCATATCAAAGTTTCCCAAGGCCACATGGTCCATGCTCTCTCCTTTAGATATGCCATAGACAGAAAAATCATCAAAACCATCAAAATTTTCTGGTTCATTATTTTCCTCTTTTTTCATGTCATAGACTGGATTTTCCATGAATGTCCAGGACTCCTCATCAACATCTTTGTCGGGGATAAGGGAGTCTTCGTCACTTGTATCATGCTCCAAGCTATACTTGTCCTCATTTTCATACTCATCTTCTTTAGAGAAAAGGTCACAAGGTAGTAAACCTTCCAAACTATCATCATTATATGGAGAACACATAGGAGTCCCATCATGTATATTACAGTTTTCATCATAAGTTTCACTATAAGATTCTGCAATGGTTTCATCCTCAGGCTTGTACTATTTATATGGTGACAAAGGGTAGGCCTGGCATACCATGTATATATGATCTTGCTTGCTTGAAGTTGTTTCCTGATTACTGACCTCAGGAAGTCCATGTTCCATGACTTGATTTGCAACATAACAAGTGTTTTCTCAGTGGAATTGTTCACAGGGTCTACACCATGGAATTACTTCTTCTACCATGTTAGCTAAGTCTAATTAGTTTGGAATCCTAGGCTCTTGCTGAGGAAACTTCTTTTGATACATGTGATTCTACCTAGCATGAAAGTTCCTAGGTCCATTATTTCTTTCCATTGTGATTATTCTATTGCACATAAGATTCAATTGTGTAGACTGATTTTCCATAAGTTGGCTTTGACTAGTAACCAAGTCTTTTATCATGTCTATTACCTTTTCCATGGGATCTTTAGAGGCTCCATTTTCTTATGATTCAAAGGATTTTCACTTCTCTTTGTTGTATGAATATTTTTCCCTAGTGTAACCTAGAATGTTGAATTTGCCTAAAGACTGCATATTCTTTTCTATTTTCTCGGCCAATTCCTGAGCAGTTTTTAGATTGGCTGGCTCTTTGTCTCTTAACTGGTACCTCAGATCACCAGTGAAAGCTTCAATGTAAGATATGAGGATGGAGGCATCCTTTGGCTTGATTTTGTTAGGGAGGTCCACAACCACAGACCTGAACTTAGTGTTAAATTCATCCATGGTTTCATTCTCCATATTCTTAATGTTATGAAGGGCAGTAAGCAGATGTCTTGGTTATTTCTTTTCTCCCCATTTCTTCTTAAAACCCTCTAGGAATTCACTAAGAGTTTTATATGGATCATCATCTAGGTCGAAGTACCATTCTTTAGCATCATATTCTAAGGATAAAGCAAAGAGCTTCATTTTGACATCGTCATGGTCATGGGTAGCATCATTGCAATAACTGACCAGGTGCTTTTCAAACTTTTGAAGGTGAGACTTGGCAGTGATGGAATTATTGCCCTGAAATATGGGGAGCTTCTTGATAGCATCTTTTGGAATGGCATGGGGAGCACCTTCTATCTGAGAAAAGTCAAGGGGTTTGAATAATTCCATCATTTCTTGAGATTGGTGAACATGACTCTCTACAACTATGTGATGGATATCTGAGAGGGATTGGTATCCTAAATTTTCAAGGTTTCTACGGGAAGTCTGCCTATTCAATATTTCCCTAATAAACCTTTCGGGATCAGGGAGAGGATAGAATAATTGTCCATGATTTATTTGGGTATAAATTCTTAAAGGGATGTTAGACAATGGAGTCACCAGATGGATCGAGTTTTAATTTTTATGTTTTTTAAAGACTAAATCAGTCAAAAGTTTTTATCTTTTTATTTGTTTAGAAAAAAGTTATGCTAAGAGGTACTCGGGAATAAAAAAAATTATCCCCAGCAACGACGCAAAAAAGTGTTGCTGCATTTTCACACACCCGGGTCACGTGGCAGAAATCTTCAAGCCACTCGGTGTGTCCTTGGGGGCAAGTCTCTAGTCAAGGCTGTCACCTTGTTCTTGACTCCTCCATTTAGGCTCAACTCCTAATGAAGCCAAGGGGGGTAGACCCTATTAAGTTGCTAAGTCTACTTAATTAGTATGGTGATGTTAAAATGAATGAATTACTTAGGAGTTCGAAATTTAACCATAAAAAACCATAGATGACAAGATGCTAAATGAGCGCACGAAAGAACAATGCTGAGACACAATATATATCTATAGCAAGAAATAACCAGTGCCTTAAAATGGAGTCAAAAGAAAATCAATGTACTTGCATGTTCTTGGAGTGAATGTTTTCCAATTGCCTCTTGGTACATTTTAAGTTAATGTGAAATATGAGTTGATTAAAATTAGGCTAAGGGGTGGACTCCAAATATACCCGAGAGTACTTGTAGTATGTCCAAAACTAAACCTTCATGGCTACCCAAAAGGAATATGTGGGCTGAATGGAATCTCTGGGGATATTGTTCATAACACACCCATTAGGGTGTGACAGAGATTGGTGCCCCAAGGTCACTTTTCAGGAGTTCCCGCTTCCTTTGGGTATTTTGCCACCGTAATGGTTTAATCTAGGTGTTGGATTTTCACCTGATGGTTTGCCAATTTGGGAGAGTGAATCCTAATTATACTAGTCACTCAAGTTCTTTTGATACAACTTGACTGATTGGACGAACCGCAACCAAGTGCAGAGCATACACACCGGAGTCTTGTCAATTTTAGTAAATTTTGAGATGGATGTTCTTGTTAAAAAGAAAACCCTCTAGGAACCTCTTTCGGTCCAAGTGGACCTCAATAGGAGAATCAAGGAGGGGTTTATTTTATTATGGTTGCTGAAACAAATGATGATACCAAATGAAACATAAAAAGATAAGTGAACCACAATTTTCTAATTAGACTACCACTAACCTTTCTTCACCTTTCGGCTCAAAAGGAGGCTCGTGGGGTAAGTATTAAAGTTACTTTGAAACCAATAGAAATGGAATATGTAAATGATTTTAAATCAAAGTATACTACCCTAGATATTAATACTACGCTAGATTGAAAAAGATGAACGAAAAGAAAAAAAATACACGGACGCAAATCCCCCCATGGGGGAAGGGGAATGGGCTCGAAAGAGCCTATTCATAATTATTTTTATTACCAGTGGTTACAATATCAGCAAACTGATATGATTCCTCTTGATTCTTATATAGAATGAAACCAAGAGCTTACAAAGTGCAAAATTTAAAGATTTCAGTCAAAAAGGGAGACCGCCGAGGGGATTCAGAAGCCCCAAAAGTCACTTTCAAACAGCAGCTCCTCATCTTTTCTGTTATACCTGTTAAAAAACAGCAAGCTTATTAAACTGAAATATTCCCAAAATCACTTTGAAAGTATGTTTTAGCGGATTTCACCACTCCAGGTGAATCACACTTTGTATGGCCTTCCCCTGTCCCGCTGCAGACTCCTTAGACCCCATGGACCATTTTTTGTCTTTTGATGTTTCCTTGATCATCCCTAAAAACACATGAAAAATGATACACTTGAATTTTTAACCTATAAGCGCGTATATATGCGGGTTTGACCACTAAAACTGCGTACATCGGGATGTGTGCATAATCCAAATCCTTTTGGAGTTTTCCTTGACCTGGATCCGACTCATTTGACTTCTGGCCTTCCCTATGCCTTGAGATCCCTCGAATTTGACCTTTCATTATCCCTTTGAAAGCTATATAAGGAACCCCTTCGTACATTGAAGGAAAGAAGAGAGAATGGAGAGCAAAGAAACTATAGTCCATTGTTGCCGAAACTTATGCTTGAGTCTGCATCCCTTTGTCCCTTGGAGAACTTTTGTGTTCTTCCAAAGCTTTCCTTTTGCTTGTGAGCTTGCTATCGAGAGATGGAGGATTGAAGTGGTGGAGGCCCAAGTGGGGGATTCAGTTTCTCCGGTTCGCAAACGTGCTGTTAGAGGTTGTATCTTGTAATCTCTGATTTATATTAATAGAAATATCTTTTCCTGTCCAATGATGTGTATTTGAATGAATATTTTATCCACGGGATTATGTCAAATGCTTCTACATTATTGATTATATATTCTAGAATATATCTAACACCATGATATATAGAATTCTTGTATTGTTTACTTGTTGTTGAGGAAGTAATATATCAATTCAAGCTGAAGATTGGAAAGTTCAACAGGGATCTACTTCAACCGTCCGGAATAAGGTACGAGGTCTGATCCTTTAGTGTTAGACATTTAATTTCTATTGCATATTGGAAAGGATTGATTTCTGGAGTCAATTTGTCTGTTGTGGTACCCCAAGCCATAGGAATTTCTCTCCGTAACGGAATTGGTGACTCCGCTAGGGAGTTCCTAGTAGTTGTCCTTTGGGGGTTGTTTTCTCGGCATTCAATGTATTTGAATTGCTCTTTCTCTCTTGTTTCTGTGTCGGGTATGCGGGCATGTATGCCTGGTAGAGTCTGATTGGTGTGAAGTTTGTCTCAGCCTACTTGTTTGCCTTGATTTTATGCACCTTTTCTTTCTGTACGCGATTTTTTGACTTACAGTCGCGTATACACGCGATTTTTGTGTATACACGCGGGTTTACTACGAACAATCATGTATACCCTTGATTTTTCCTTTTTGTGGAAGATAATTGGTTTCTGGGTGAATTCTGTTAGTTGCTGAGTCTCCTTTGGCACTGCCTGAGTCCGTTTAGACCTCTGTTTCTGACCAGAAACGTTTTTTTTAAGGCTAAATTTTTTTTTAAGGAAGTTCTTGTCATGGCATTTTCGATTTTTTGTTTGATATTAGTGCATTAGAGTTCTTTTACCTTAGAGATTTGCTTGAGTGCTATTTGGATGTGCTTGCAGAGTCTAGGGGTCATAGAATCATTCTTTTGCTTTTTGCATCTCTTTTATTTTCAAAAAATCCAAAAAACATTTGCTTATCATCATGCATTGCATTTTGCACTTTGCATCGTACTTGCACTAGATTTGCTTTGGAGTACTAGTTAGGAATTCATATAGGAAAATTTGCATTCATCATTTGAATAATAATTGTGCATTTCACGTAGTAGCATACCCTGTTTTCATGGACATAATGCATTTGCATTGATTGTTAGGTGTGCATTTTACTTCACGTTGCATCATAACACCATTAGTTGCACGGTCATATCCTTTTTTTGAGTAATAAAGCCAACTAAAATCAACGCTAAATTAAAATGAATTACATTCTTTTCTTTTCTAGGGTGCACCAACAAGCTTAGGTTTTAGGATCTTGGAATAGTTCATTGTAAGTCAATTCTCCAAGATCACTAAACAACAACATGTATGTGTCTGTCCAGGTGAGTGTGTGAAATCCTTGGTATAACCAGTGTTTCTCAGGATCCTCCTCTCAAAAGGGAGTTAAGCATGAGGCAGTGTGAGCGGTTATTGATTAGGATGACCCCCATTCATAACTGAGTAGCACCGGAGATATTTCCAGGATTGTATTCGTATCTGGGGGCTCTTTTTAGAGTTTCGGGCTTTGCTACCCTACCCATACAGTCAATCCCGCTTGCGACTGTCTGCCTAAGCATTGATTATATTGAGGTGACCTTAGTGGAATTACCTAGGATATCGAGGGCGTACTTTGCAGGGGTTATTTTGTGGGTGTCCCAGCCAGGTTGGTGTCGGATAGCATAGTCGCTTTATGCATTGAAGCTAAGGACCACAATAATTGGTTACATACCTCCGCTTGTTGTGTATGGGAGTCTCAATCCTCTCCTAGGCGAGACATAACTACTTCATTCAGGAGCTCACTTATCCAACCCTTGTTTGCTTGAATTTAGCTTTAGATTTTATTAGTGATTGCTCTGTGCATGATAGTTGGCCTAGGGTTTATGTAAATAGAGAGTCTTTTTTATTTTTTGAGTCATTGTGGATTCGAGTGCGGTTCCTCGTTGTTCTCGTCGTTTAGCAGGACTTCCACCTTCTACTTCTCCTCCTCCTTTGGGAGAGAGACCTAGACAGTCCAGGTGGACTATGTCACACATTGATTCACACACCATGGGAGACCATTCAGAGGATATTCCTAAACCACCTCCTCCCATTAGTGTAGACGATGGGGAATTTAATCCTACTTATGATCATTCACCCAACTTAGCTGAGTTAGGTCCGGTGATTTCTGAGATAGGAGCCATGCATGATAGACCTACTCAATCTAGGGCAGATTCCCCATTGACGCGTTACCGGTATGGAATTTCGGAAGACGCCGAGACTCATTTTGAACCTTCCAGCACTAGCTATGGTAGTTATGCTATGTCTGGTTTCCCTACACGGGATTTGACATTTCATATCGAATCCGACTTTGAGCCTAACATTATGCTTGGGGGCACTCTCATTCCTTACCATGCAAAGAGTTTTGGGAGCACTAGTCACATTGCACCTTCGATCCCAGTGGTGGAAGCTACATCGTATATCCCTCCTAGGTCTAGGGTTAGCGATTCGATTAGGATACCAGATCCAAGACAAGTGACGATAGGCAGTAGTACGTATATTATTACTTAGATTCCTTCATCCTCGGTCCCTAGTTCTTCAAATGTACATCCTCCACCTTATTCACATGGTCCTTCGAGCCAATACATGGCTATGAGTCAGGTCCGTACTGCGGTTACTAGACTGATTGTGTCTCAAGTTCACATACCGCCCATTGCTTTGGGAGGTTATTTTCATGCTTCTAGAGGTCATATTACTACTTCCACGGCATATATCCCTACTTCCGGTATTTATATTCCTACTTCTGGAGCGTATCTTCCTACATATGGAGTGTCTCATGGGGCATCGTAAGCGATGACCTATGGACCCTATTATGGGATGCAGTATGGATAGGGTTCTTCACCTTATGGAGGTGGGTATCAACAACCTACTTACTCTCCTAATTATGGCTTTGTAGCTCCTACTATTCAAGGTCCACTGTACTATGGTACTTCCATGCCACCCTATACGGGTCAGATAGGAGGAGGACACTATGGCCAAGGCCATGGTGGTAATAAACCCTATATGAACCAGGGAGCGGTCCATCGACCTCATCATCCTAGGCTCCCTTTCCTCGCGACACTTAATATTCCTGACTTATCGAGACCGACGAACGATCCTGTGGCTCATGACCTGGTTTGGCCAGCTGTCCCTACCAAGCTTCCTTTGGACATACGTAAGTTCGAGGGAAAATTGGGAGACGATCTGAGCGAACACGTTACTACGTTTCACCTGTGGTGCTCTTTGAATTCATTACATCAGGGCTCAATCCTGGAACACGGTCGAAGAAAAATGTGCTCAGAATACTGCTGAACCTGAAGTTCTGCACCCTGCCTGCCTTACACTCACTGAGCTGGTGTTTCATGTTGCTCAGTAGTGTAGTACTCCAGTCATAGATGGTGGGTCTCAAGAAATCCACTGCATAGAACATCATAGGCCATGAGGCCTAGTGGAGTGATGCTAAGCCGGCTATCTTGCCCAGTGTCAACAATATGGCCTTTAGGCCCAGCACCTATATAGCATTGGTAGGGACCCGAATCCCCACCTTCTGAGTGTCTGGATAATAGTACACTGCAATGTACTCGTCAACAATTAGGCCACCCCCTGTCCCACCACGGGAATGAAGGTTCACCACCTCCCCTCGTCTAGAAATCCCTATGATAAAGTATATGTCCTCCACCTCTATGGTGAGGGACATCCCATCAATATGAAAGGACTCCGAGTCTGGATCCCAATAGTCTACCAACATCTGTAGCAGTATTAGTTTTCCCCTCAAATCACCAAGACACGAAAACTTGTAGAGTCTGCATGCACGTAAAGCTTATTGAGCCATTAAGTTGGCCCTTACTGCTTCCTCTACTTCACCATGCTCATGCTCTCTCCATTCTAGCACCATCCTGCAAAATAAATTGGAAATTTGCCATTAGGTTATTGAAAAAATCATATGCACGGCCTCATACGTGACTGTTTTGAAAACAACTGCATATGTACGCAGATTTGAGGCCCTCTTCTGTGTATATCCATCCCTATACGCGGAAAAAGCCTCGATTTCCGTGTGGGCCGCAGCACTCATTGTGGGATGGCCTAAAAAACTCATTTGACCATGAAAATATATAAAAATTATATCAAAATGCAAGAGGAGAGCATGAGTAAATACCTGGAAGAAACGGTTGTGAATTCCACTGGCTGGATCTCCTGAAATTTGCTATTGAAAATCAAAGCTCAAATGGGTAAAAGTTTCAAATGATTTATACTTTTTACTATTTATAGAAAGTTTTTCAAATATTTAAAAAATTTTACCCCCTTTCCTATAGTTTCGATGTTTTCTAACCATTTTGGACCGTTTTTAACATAATTTGTGATGTAGAAGACCTTTTTCAGTGTCGTTTCAGCCTTTGGATTGACTCGTCTGTGCCGATCTCAGGTATATTGTTGAAACTGGCATATAGGTTAGGTTTCACCACCATTTTCATTTTGCATAACTTTATGACCATTTCATCATGACCTTAGGTACGAACCCACTCTATTATGTCACAGAACCTTCTTGCTACTTTAGAAATGGGATGATGTGAGTGGTAGAGCTTCACCTTACATGGGTACCCTAGTTAGCGCCTTATTTTTATTTGGTGCCCATGCTAACGTTTTCTCCTTTAGGGTGTGGGAGTCCATTGTATATTATTGCCATGACATTTCACAAGAGCCTCATACTCCTCTTGATCTTATGCTGGCCTATTTCCCTCAGGACTCCCTTATGTCAAGTTGTGAATGCATTATCATGAGCTTTTCCTACCTTATTGAGATTTATGCCAGCTCCCCTAACATTGCGTTTCAGCCATATAGCTCGAGCTTGTCTCATGTCTAGCCACACAGAGCCATTTTTTATATCCTTCGCAGCTTGATTCCCTTTTTACCGGGAGGGGATTTTCCCCCGAGTGTCGATATCCTACACATGTATCCTTGAATTGAGCATAGGTATGTTCCACTGCTTGGAACTAATTTGTTTTCCCTTATGACACTCCTCTCCTCCTAGTTTGTAACTATAAAGCTATTTTATTCTTTTTTCAAGCTTTTCAAATAACTGAAAAAGACCAAAAAAATTAAAAAACCAAAAATCCAGACAAGGAAAGATGTTATCTGTGGTAGCTATCAAGTCAAGTCACCTTTGAACAGAGCACTGTATATCACATCCATTGGTTGGGTTATAGTTTGAATTTAGGAGTTGTACTCGTTTATCTGAGTTTATCTCCACTGACTGGTTAAGATTCTAGTCCCTATGGAGCCTCTATCGATGCCTCTTGTGTCGCAGAGATGTCCCAGTTTGTATATTGAGTCTATGCTGCCTTCATTCAGTCACCATATGCCATTATTCTCTTGTTCGAAGGAAGTTGAAACCTGAGTCGGCCATTCCTCAGTTATATTGACTTTGCATGTCGGCCATTCCCGGTACAGTTACTAGTTTGTGCACTTATGATCGATTCCTTCCACATTGTACAGCTTTGTTGAGTACCTCGTGTTGGATGATGGGGGATGCCTTAATGCCCTCCTTCCAACGGATTTCATCCCATCGACTTTAGATCATTTATTCTGGGATTGGAATCTAGAGTCCTTTTTTAGTGCCTTTAGACTTGCAGTCATCAATGGTAGGTTCTCTCGCCATCGACAGTTCTTGGGAATACATCAATGTCCCCTGATCAATGGATCCTCTCAAGTGTTCGACCTCAACACATTTATTCACACTTGTTAGTTTGGAATCTAGTACCTTGATTCCCATTTTCATCATTCATGGGTGATCTCACATCTGTTAACGGTATGCATTAATGACCGGTAATCAGACGATGGACTACTATGTTAGACCTCGACACCTCTATCCACATAGTAGGACATGTAGTCGTAGTGGTTTGTGTAGAAGAATTTCTAGATTGCTGGCATCTCCTATATGCTACCTCTTTGATCATGCCAGTGTTCATGAGATTTCAGCTCTCGTGACTTGACTCCAGTATATGTCAGACATTTCCAGCCACTATGGAGATCTTGATCTATTATATATCTTCAGCCATTTTGGAGATCATGGTCCTTTGTATATCTTCATCATGGAGATTCTGATCTATGTATATTGTACGTGGCTATGACCACATATGTGATATCATGTATTATGCCTATTCATGGCCATTGTACTCTTATGTATCCGAGACTGCTATATGTACTTGCAGTTATGTGCAGAGTTGTATTATTGTACTATGCTGATTGGGTGGCTAGTCTTCCATTTGGGATCCTTCATCACTCCACTTCTGGGATGGACTTATAATGTATTTCGGCCATCGTATGACCCCTCTGACTTCACACATTAGGGGGCATCTGTTATAGTGGATTTCACCACTCTAGGTCAATCACACTTTGTATGGCCTTCCCCTATCCCGCTGTAGACTCCTTAGACTCCATGGACCATTTTTTTTCCTTTGATGTTTCCTTGATCATCCCTAAAAACACATGAAAAATGATACACGCGACTTTTTAACCTATAAGCGTGTATATACGCAGGTTTGACCACTAAAACCACGTACATCGGGATGTGTGCATAATCCAAATCCTTTTGGAGTTTTCCTTGACATGGATTCGACTCATTTGACTCCTGGCCTTCCCTATGCCTTGAGATCGCTTGGATTTGACCTTTCATTATCCCTTTGAAAGCTATATAAGGAACCCCTTGGTACATTGAAGGAAAGAAGAGAGAATTGAGAGCAAATAAACTATAGTCCATTGTTGCCGAAAATTTTGCTTGATTCTGCATCCCTTTGTCCCTTAGAGCACTTTTGTGTTCTTCCCAAGCTTACCTTTTGCTTGTGAGCTTGCTATCGAGAGATGGAGGATTGAAGTGGTGGAGGCCCAAGTGGGGGATTCAGTTTCTTCGGTTCGCAAACGTGCCGTCAGAGGTTGTATCTTGTAATCTCTAATTTATATTAATAGAAATATCTTTTCCTGTCCAATGATGTGTATTTGAATGAATATTTTATCCATGGGATTATGTCAAATGCTTATACATTATTGATTATATATTCTAGAATAGATCTAACACCATGATATATAGAATGCTTGTATTGTTTACTTGTTGTTGAGGAAGTAATATATCAATTCAAGTTGAAGATTGGAAAGCTCAACGGGGATCTACTTCAACCGTTCAGAATAAGGTACGAGGTCTGATCCTTTAGTGTTAGACATTTAATTTCTATTGCATATTGGAAAGTATTGATTTTGGAGTCAAGCTATCTGTTGTGGTACCCCAAGCCATAGGAATTTCTCTCTGTAACAAAGTACCTTTGGGTCAGCTTACTTTTAACCAAAAAAAAGCTAAGTTAAAACTAGTTAAAAAGGGTAAAAAGGGAACCAAGGAAAGGAAGCTTTCCTTGGGATATTTGATTGCTTTTTAGGTAGCCAATATGATGTGCACTAATTGCTAGAATTATCTTTTATAACAGAAAACGGAAATCTAATGCATGCAAGCTACAAATTCTCTTTAAAATTCCATGCAAAAAGGACAATTTCGTTAAAGCTAGATCTAGAATTCTTATGAAACCTTTTAAGAACAAGATCTAGAATCTGGGATTTGAGGAGATAGATATATGTTAAATTTACTTTAAGGTAATAAATCTAAACAATATCAAAGCTATGAACAAAGTAACCAGGTAAAAAGAATTGATTTTGAAGGACGAAAAGGAGAAGAGAAGTGCTTGTTGCTGAAGGAGATCTGCAATGGAAACTTGTTAGTGGAATACAGAGGGGAAATTTCTTCTCAAATATTTTGGATGTATAGTGGAGTCAAACTAGATCCATAGCTCGTCCAATATTTGCTACCTGAAATATAAACACACAATCTTACACGAAACCTCATGAGATCTGGATATATATATGAAAAAGAGACAAGAATTACATGCAAATAAACTTATTAAGCATGTATAATCTAGATCTTCTAACATATATGCTATGAGATATAAGAAAAACATGTAACCTTACTTGCCCAACTATACTCCTTGATTTATCAGGTGGAATTTGAGCCCATGCAGTGGACCCAAACACCCGCACATTCGACACATCTGGGTTGTGTCCGAAGTATGCTTTGAAAGGGGTCTTCCCTTTCACAGATGAGTGTGGAACTTTGTTCTAAATTTATGCTTCATCATGCATGGCTTCAGCCCACAAATTTTTATCCAACATCTTTGATTCCAACATACAGGTGGTCATCTCCTTGAGAGACCGATTCTTCCTTTCCTCTACACCGTTCTGCTGGGGAGTGTAGGGAATTGAATGCTAGACCTGAATACCAATTTGGGAGCATATGTGCAAAAAACTCATTAATGACATAATCCCCTCCATTATCATATCTCAAGATATTGATCTTTTGGCCAGATGCATTCTCGATCAAGGCCTTCAGTTTAGTGAATTGTTCACAAACTTCAGAGTTCTTTTTGATAAAGAAGACCCATGTGTACCTGGAAAAATCATCAATAAAAGTCAGAAGATACCTTGATCCATTCATGGATGTGATAGGCATGGGACTGCTAATATCAGAATGTATCAGTCGCAAGATGCATGTATCTTGGCTTGCCTTCCCACGATCGAACTTGTGCTTAGAGTGCTTTCCAACAACACAGCCCTTGCAAATTCCAGTGATTGCCTTGATGATCAGGAGGCCTTCCACCATGGATTTTTTCTGTAATTGCTGCAAGTATTTGAAGTTGAGATGGTTAAACCTCTCATGCCATAGTCTACTAAATTCATTTCCATGAGTCAGCAGTGCGGTGGGTTTGGCATCCGTCACAAAATGAGAAAACTCATAGGATTTTACAAGATGGCTTGCAAGGCCTTTTGCTATAAGTTTCCTGGATGCAAGTTCCATGATCTCTCCATCATTCGGGTGGAAGGATACTCTCTTGGGAACTCCCATATGTGTCATTTGATAAACAATCAGGACGTTTGATGCTAGAGATGGTACATACAAAACATTTGAAAAATAGCCATTCTCAAGATCAACAGTACCTTGTCCTTTTGAAATGATGGTTGATTCATCTCCGATGTTGATAGGGATGGATTTTCCGGTCTCCAACAATGAGAAGGAGTCTCTTTCAGCCATCATGTGGTTCAAAGCTCTAGAATCTATCAAGAGTGCTTGGGACTTCGAAGTGCTTTCCATGAGGGCATGACCTCTTTCATGCTGTGGTTCTTGATTTTGTTGATCTCTCCTCCAAAAGCTTTCCAGAATATTGATGTGATTTCTCTCAAGGAGAGAGCTAGCTTCATAAATTTTCTTCTTCATGTAGGCATGTTCAGGGTGGAATCCCTTCCCGCAATATGAACACTTGACTTTTTCCTTTCCATGATGCCCTTTTCCTTTGTTCTTCTTTGAGCTGGAAGACTCATCATGCTACTGGTTTTCAACTTTAGGATTAGGAGCTTTGAATTTAGTTTTTTGAGTTCTTATGCTACTTTCCTTTACCCTTCAGATCTTTGGGCCCCAAGACATGGAGGGCTTGATCACAGGAGGATTTGATGATCCCCATCTGGAAAAGCTTATCATGTTCACTTGTTAGGGACTCAATGAAGGCATTGAGTGAAGGAATCTTCCATCCAGAGGTTGTGAGCTTCCCCGCATGGAATGTAGAGACAAAAATTGAATAATCATCTACAATTTTGGAGAGTATGGTGAGGATGAGCTGATCATCCTCCTTCTCCACTTTGCATTGCTCCAACAGTAAGACAATGTGCTTGAACTTTGTGAAAAATTCATTCAAGGTCTCGATATTGGAAGGTTAGAGAGACATCAACTCATTCTCAAGCTAGTATACCCTCAAATAATCTTTCTTTCCATATAGGGTTTCCAATTTGTCCCAGATTTCCTTTGGAGTCTTCAATCCCGAGAGATGGAAAAGAAGATCCTAGGAAACAGAGAGGCACAAGAATCCAAATGCTTCATCTTTCTTGTTCAAGAATCTATCTTTTTATGTCACAGAAGAAGGCTCTTCTTCAGTGTCCATAGTGACCCTATAGAGTCCTCTAGCATGTAGCTGGATCTCCATGTCTCCTTTCCATGAGTGGAAATTGAACGGAGTCAAGAGTTCTATGGAAGAAGCCATCTGAATCTGCTGGAGCGATTGCTTTCACCTATTAAAAACCTAAAAATACAACAAAAGCGGCACTGTAAGGTCTGAGAACCTGCACATTTTAGGACTTCATCACACCCAGTATAGTCAATCAATCAATATTGATCAACAATTTCCTTACTTGGGGTATTAAGTGGTAAGCCTTGGCTTCTGGTGCAGTGCCAGAATTTTTGAGCTTTGCTCAAATTTTCATGCAATATCTGTCAAAAACCTTGTTTTTGAGAGATCTGAGCTTCATCCCATCGTGAGCTCTTATACCATATTAATTTGTCACAGTGGTCTAGGAACTGAAAACATAGGCTCACAAAGAATTCAAACAAATATGCTTAAAATTGGCAAAATGGTGCTGCAATGGAAGTAGCAGCTCTTTATAATCAAATGAAAGAATGATGATACAATATAATGATCACACCAGAAGCATGAATGCCAAGACAATTTGAATTCCCAAGGAGGTCATTTGAATTGAATGAGTGAGTCTAGCTTAACTGAATGTAAGCCATAGTCAACACTCAAGTTAACCACTGATCAAAACTCTAATTGACTCAACTGAGCCCTAACTGAAGTTAGGGTGCAATAAATGACCGAGTCTAATTGAAAGTAGCTCAGACACATGTCACTGCAAGCCAACCAACAAGTGGTATCACATCAATGACTCCAATGAACCCCGATGAGGTTAACTAAAGTGTAACTGACCATCAGAAGTGGTTGGAGGTGCCCCGGTTGACTCCAGATCATTAAATAATAATTAAATAATCAATTTAATGAAGGGAGGCGCCTTTACTTCTCTTTTTAACTGATTGTAACCATCAGTTAGAAATATAGGGCATTTATGACACTCAGATCATCCTTGGAGTGCTCCAGTTATCCTCCTCGAATGTAGGAGAAGGCTTAGTTAGCCTCCTTGACTGAAGGTAGGCATGGGTGTGCTCATGTTGATGTTATACAGTGCTTTTCTGATGTCAATTAAGTCAATAAAACTTAGGATAGTGGTTTAACTAGGACAAATTGACCAAAATGAGTGTGTATGGTGGTAAATGTCTCCAACACCTATGACACTCAACAATAAGTGTTTCCTCTCCAATGAGGAAAATACCATCCACATATAGGACTAGCATCAGAGGTTGGTTATCCACTACTTTGAAGTACAAGTTTGAATCTGCATCACTCTTTAAGAAAACTAGTTTCTAAATAAAACTGTCTATTTTGGGATACCAAGCTTGAGGATCTTGTTTTAAATCATATAGGGATTTATTCAACTTCCACACACGAGACTCATTCCCATGTATCACAAAACCATCAAGCTACTCATTGTAAACCTCTTCCTCAACCTCACCATTGAGGAAGCACGTATTCACATCCATCTGGTGAAGCTTCCAGCCCACTACTAATTCAAGTGAAATAATAGATCTAGAGGTGGTATACCTAGCCACTGGATAAAAATATCCTCATAATCAATGCCCTCTTTCTGAGAAAATCCATGGGAAATAAACATGGCTTTGTAATTGTCCACACTTCCATATGTAGCATGATTTATCTTGTAAATTCATTTGGAAGTTACAACTAACTTCCTCTTAGGTCTTGGAACAATATCCCAAACATCATTCTTCAGAATAGAATGATATTCCTTTATCATAGTGTATTTCCACACTTGCTTCTCCATGGCCTCTTCATATGATGAAGGCTCTGAGTCAATGATGATTCTCATCAATGAAACATTTCTTGAGTACCTATTAGGTTTCTTGCACTCACTGTAAGTTCCTACTAGTGCTCCATGCTTCTCAACATATCTCAATAAATCTTAGCACCATGCTGACCTCCTATTTGTAGGAGGTTCATCAACCAATTCTGTTGGTTCATCAATTATAGGTAGTTTTGCATGCTTTGTTGGATTCTCCCTCTAAACATCGGAATGGGAGGAATCATCATCATGGTCTTCTGATATAGGAGCCTTCACCTCCTTAATATCTAGATCACATTCAATCTATTTTTACCACTTGAATGTTTCCTCCTTATGGAAAGTCACATCCTGACTAACCTCAACGTCTCTCTCACCAAGTACATATATTTTGAATTCCTTGGACGTCTCACTATAGACAACAAAGGTTTCCTTCTTTCTATAATATTCCATCTTGGTTCTCTTTTATTTCCGTATATGAATATACTCAGGACATCCAAAAATACAAAGATGTGATATGTTTGGTTTCTCACCAGTGAACACCCATTCCAATGTTTTCTTTTCAAGAACTGCATGCAGACTTATGTTCTATATGTACAATGTTGTACTAGTAGCTTATTCCCACAAATAAGCATATAGATCATGATCATGTAACACGTCTTATTAGCACTCAGAATGTACCCCCAATTGTAAAAGGATAACCCCAAGGTAACCACAAAACCAAGATTTAGGAAAGAAATTTGGCTTCTTTCTCTCCAGAGAGGGATCTCTCAGTATTTATCTCACTGGCCAGATATATTTAACAAGAGACAAAATTTAGAATTGATTGTGGTTTTAACAAGTTCTCATTGGGCATGGAGTCATATAGGAAAATAAACATTTACAGTGTTGTTGCAAAGGGATTTTAAGAGAGGTACGGTAGTAACTTAGTCACAGTAAAAAACCTATATGTCTGCTAATACAGGGGAATTTTAGAAACAATCCATGAATGTGGTCATTTATCAAGGATGGATCCACCATTAAATTTAGATGAAAGTTTTTGTGAATGCTTAAAATCAATGAAACTGAGCATATGGATATGAATTTTGAACCATTATAAACTCATTTAAGCATGAAAGGAAAACATAATGGAATTTTAAACAGGAAAACACATGCACATATAAGGAAAGAAAGTACGGACTGAAAAGATAATAACATAAGAATATATGTGAAAGGCCTTCTCGACTTTGAAATTTTCTTAATCTTCTGAATCTATGTTACAATACAAAATCTCTCACGAGTTCCAATCGTTGTTACAATGTAAAAAATTGTTTAAATACAAACTTATGCTCCATGAGCTGATAACTAACTCCATGCTAAAAATAGGCAAATAAATTCCTTTTTACATCTGTCATTTGGATCTCTAACTAATAATTGTTCAAGAAATAAAATATAAATTGTTAACTAATTAATCTTCAATTCTATTCAACAAGTCTTCAGCCATGTAGCTTGTACTTAGTTTTCCACTATTTTTCAAGTGTCTTCCATTGATCGAAAGTTAGCAGCTCCAATTTGTCCATCTCTTTTTTCTAGCACCCTTAATTCCATGTGGTCCACATAAGAAATTTATAGAAGCTGTGCACAACTGGCTCTAAAAGTATTCAATATCTCAAAGTCTTCAAACAAGTTACCCACTATTGTTTTCCCAAACAAATATTGCTACATATTTTCAAACTTATTATGGTCCAGTATGCATCTGACCAATTGTGCATGTATTGTATCTGAGAAAACAGTTTACCACTTTCTTCCCAGAATAAAGGTAAACCCTTTTAAGCACTGGTGTAAACAATTCAATGAACATATTAACTTGATGCTACATAATGTCAATTTTGGCTTGTACTGTGTCAAAGTGTTGATGCTTACCAACAACCTTCCTTACCCAAGTGATGAATGGAATTCTTTCTTTAATCCATTTTGTCTTTAAGTCATATTCTGACAAGCTATTCAGGAAATGGGTTGTGTTATTAGTTGTGTTAATGGGCTATTTGTTCAAAACTTATTTCACTACTATACAACTTTGTCTAGAATCCTATATAACAACTTCATTTTCCAGGATATAATTGAGATATGGTTTGAGTTTTCCTGCTTATGCTATAATCATATCCCAAATTATATGTTTAGCTCCTTGTACATTTACTTTTCCAGTCAACTTCTTCATAAGCTTAATGATTCTTTTCTAGGAGATATTTACAGTTATTCTCCATAGACTTTCTTTCCTCCTCCTTTTTAAGGGTTGCATTCTCCAATTTTCTATTCTAACTTTTCAAGCCAACAATTTCTATATCCCTCAAACTAACCTGAGACATTTCCTACATAATAGATTCCTCACTTGTTTGTGTAGAAGGTGCAATAATCTATACCTTAGGTTCTTTCCCTTTTTGTTCAATTTATTCTTCCAATTCATCCTATTTTTGTTTGAAGACCTTCACATTTTCAACTAGGAGAAGTTTTTCTTTCACCCATTCCTTCTTCTCCTCTACAAACTTCAAAATTTTTCCTTTGCAGTTGCTTAGTTCATAATTCAATATTTATTTCTCCTTCTCTAGCTCTATCATCTCTGAAGCTTGAATAAGCTGAGTGGTAGGAATTTTCAGCTTCTTTTTTAATAATTGAATAGTATTTTCTTTTTATGTAAGCAAATTTTGAGTTTCTCCTCCTTTGTTTGTCTCATTCGAGTAATGACATATGCTTTAAAAATAATGGCCAATCAATCATGTTGTGTTCCATTTTTATTATGTACTAGTGATGTGGGATCTTGCTGCATATCATATTGACTCTGGATTGTTGAAGGGTAATCTAACCAACTAGCTTGCTTAGCTAATCCATCATCCTCCTAGTGTTCAAATGGTGTGTTCTTATTTACCTGCTTTCTTATGGACATTATGTGATGGGGGTCATAATTTATAGAAGTGGTTGTTTGAAACCCCATATCCTTCAACAATCTCTCTACTATAGGTAATGAAACTTTTCTTTTGATAATAAATGGCCCAACCACCTAGGGAAAATTGATCTCTGAAGCTTTTCTAAAATTAATAAAATGTTCATTTCAACAATGAGCTTTTCTTTGATCAACTCTAGTGCAAACATTCTGGGAGTGATAAATGTAGGTAGGATATATGGTTCATGAGTGAATCCATTTACCCTAATGATGGTGTGTTCTTCCAACAAAAACCAATCCCTAATTCTTTTATTTGGTCAAAATTGCAAAAATGCTTTCGTGATGGGAAACAGCCTTGGTAACTTGTTCTGCAAAAATACCTTATACGCCTCATCCATTATAAAATTTGTGTATTTGAAGAAGTTCTTGTTAATATCATCAGTCAAAACCATCTCTAGTAGCTACAAATTTTCTTCATTGAATAACAAAAACATCCTCACCAAGCAATGTTGGAATATGAAATGCTTTGTATTGTAGAAATTCACAACCTGTGAGTGAATACTCTCAGCTAGGAATTCATCATACTTAAGGAAAACTGACTGGGATGACTCGGCTTCATATGGACTGTTACTAACTTTGAAAAGAAGACTCATTAATAATTCACTGGCATACTGATCTATATTCAAACCTAAAAACTGACCCATTAGTTAAATGACCAATTTAGTTTCATTATTAAACAAACATAACATTCTACCCTCTTCTATAATGTATCCTATTTAACAAAAAGTGAAAAGATTCATGGAATCTTTTGTATTTTGGGCATAACGTTTCACTCACAACTTGGAATTGATCGGACTTTGGACCATTCGAAAGGTCTTAAAATTCTCTACAACGTTTTTGTTTTGAGTTTCTCCTAATTCCTTACCGTTTGTCTGGGAAGGGAATTTTAGTAACAAAGCATCTTTTAAAATATGCTTTGTTACTAAAATTCCCGCTCTGGACAAATAGTAAGGAATTAGGAAAAATGCAAAACAAAAAAGTTGTATATAATTTCATGACCTTTCCAATGGTCCAATTCCCACCCAATTCCAATTTAGGAGAGAAACGTTATGCCCAAAATACAAAATATTCTTAGAATATTATGGTCTTTTCTCAAATAGGATACATTTTGGGGAAAAAAAAACCTTATCAATTGGTATATACAAGGAAGGATTTATTTTTCAGAGATATATATGGATTAAAGCAAGTATTGAAAAAGGATTTTTTCAATTCCAGTGACAATTCACAGAAATATTCGATCATATTTTCTTCACTAAAATCCTCTTGGGACAAGGTAAATGAGGAGGGCACTGAAAGTGAGTCACAGACAACCAAAGCATTTATAGGACATAGGATATTAGACTTAGATGAATCCATAATGACTCTTTCAGCAAACAGATAATTTGAAGCATGCCACTCGACAAAGTCTAGAAAACCTAGGGTTTTATCAAGGCAAAAAAATTGAAAATAGGACCTATAGATTCCATGCAAGTTTGTACTCTGGTCTTTGAGTGTTTTTATTTTAGACTTTAACTAGTTAAATGAACAAAATTATAGAAGGGTATCAAAAACTTCATTGTCTCTATCCTCAAAAAACTCCTCAATTTTCTAATATTTTGGAGCGTGAACCTCTATTTCTCCTCCACTATCCATTTTTAAGTAGTCTTTGGTAGGTAAAAAGTGGCCTACATGGTCAGCTAACAAATGTATGAGAATATTTTTGAGTTGGATTCTTCTGTACAAACTGAGCTCTCTTCTTCCAATCCACAAAATACAAATAGTAATCCTCCACATGCTTCTCCTTTTATAGTATTTTATGATTTGAAATCTTTTGCTTATTCTTTATACATCTTACCCAGGTCAATCTTCCTTTGTCCATAGATCTGATCTCTTATATCCCAAGTTGTCGATATTTATAATTGTTTTAATCTTACGTTTCCAATTCCACTTCCCTATCTAACTTTACTTTCTCTGCAATTCATGGCAGCGGGTCCCTTCATAATCGTAGATCCATCACCTTTTGTTTACCACCGTATATATTTTCCCTAATTTACTATCACCCATCCATAATTTAAATTACTTGCATCTTTGATCATCATATTAGTAGACAAACCTTAATCTCATTCTCTATGAATCTCAACCATTGATCAATCCTGACCTTTAAATATTCCGCTCAACCACGCTTGTACAAACAACATGCAAATTTCTCCGGCAGACTCAATCTTTATCATAGATATTCATCAGCTTCAATCTTAGACTTCTATTATTTTTTCCCTTTAACCAAATTTGCAGGGGATTATTAGAATGATATATGCGCATCTTATAGTATTGGAGTATCTCTGGACCGTAGATCTTACCATCATCAAATCTCAACCCTCGATCATGCAAGCCTTTAACACATTCTGTTGATTTCAACCTTTCATTTATCAGCACAACTTCAATCAACGGAGTGATCTATAACCATTGATATTGATCAGGCATTGATATTAACCAGTTATTTGTGCAGGTTATACACCTTTCCGCTGATTTCCAACTTCACTTTTGCTGTGCATGTTCACCCAGCAGAATGTTTATGGACCGTATATCCTTTTCTCCCTTAGATCTTCGTCATTGATTTGTGTAGTGTGTAAGCTTTTTTGTTGATTGGAAAAGTCTACTTTTTTGCACTAGTTCCACCAATGGAATCATTCTCAACCGCATATCTATTTCACCTTTTTTGCATCACCATTGATATTTGCTTCCCTTTAGACCATTTGGTTGACCACCCAAAATTATTCTCTTGTGCATCTTTGGCTAGCGGATTTCCTAACAAACGTATATCTATCCATTTGCATATCTACACCATTCAAACCTGTCACATGATATCATAAGTGCACATTTCGATTTAAACCTATTCCTAAGTCTTAAACTATGATTTTGTAGAATATGTATTTTAACCCTAGAAATAACTCCCTTCATCATTTTTCAAGCACCTTATGCATACCTTTGGTCACATTATAAAATTCTTCACACCATACATTATTTCTCCTAAGGTCTTCCCCCTTTCCAACTAATAACTAGGAATTGTTCTAACAGTTGGCTCCAACTGGGGATGCTATCCTCCCTGCAAGGTAGCGAAGAACCCGCATACCAATGAATGTTTTACTCTTCTGTATAAACTTAAAATTCTTTTTTTTTTCATTTTTTTGTATGTAAAATAAAATAAAATTGGAACCCCTCAATATCTTATAGCCTTCTCTCCGGAATTCAAATATCTTAGCTTGCTATATGTACTGGTTTTTTCAAATTAAATAAGTATGTACAACTATGATAAACAAATTACCTTCTACCTTAGGACAAGTAATGTTTCATAAACCTTCCATTTACAGGGCCTCCTTTTAGGTGAACCCCATCCCAATGTTGTAAAGTAACTGAATTGTCTCCCCTGAAATTTGAAATGATATATGGTCCCTTCCACATATGATCAAATTTTCCATGTTTTTCCTCCTTAGGTGCATCCCACATCAAAACCAAGTCATCAATATGAAATTTTTCTTCCTTCACCCTCCTGTCAAAAGTCTTTTTTTTTAATTTTCTTGGTGTACACGTACCTTGTCATAAGCCTTATCCCTTATTTCATTTAATTGGATAATATGATTAATCCTCCTCTGCATATGGTTCGATTCATCCTCTTGTTCCTGTAGCAACTTCATGACAGGAAAACCCAGATATGTAGGAAAAATCACCTCTGCTCCATAAACCCAATGAAAGGGTGGCATCCCAATTACCCTTTTAGTGTTGACTTTGTTTTCCCACAAATCATACTTCAATTTTGTGTTCCAAGCTCTTTTTTTATCCTCCAACAATATTTTAATTATCTTCACTAAAATCTTGTTGGAATATTATGCAATCCCATTCCCCTGAGGATAGTATAAAGTGGAGTGGTTCAAGATGATATGGTACTTATGGAAAAACTGATCATCTTTTTTATTCAAAAGTAGGTGCATTATTAGTTACAATCCTTTTAGGACACCCAAACCTTGAAAAATTATTATTCTCTAAGAAATCCATGATGAAAACATATGTGGCTGTCTTGGTTGGTATAGCCTCAATCCATTTTGTAAAGTAATCAATTGCAATCAAAATCCATCTATGCTGACCAGAAGAGTTTGGGTTAATTTCTCCAATGGAATCTAACCCCCACTATTGAAAAGGTGCCTCAACTGAAATAGGATTAATATTTAATGGCATGAGATTTCTTTTTCCATAAAAAATATTGCATTGGTGACAAGTGGTAATTTCTTTATAAATATCATATAACATGGAAGTCCAATAGAAGCCATCCCTCAATATCTTGTTAGCAGACACTTTTTAGGAATGATGTCCTCCACAAGCACCCTGATGAAACCATGGGGACTTCACTTAGTGAACATCTCACATAGCATGTTTGATCGTGGGATATTAAAGAATACCCTTAATTTCCATAGATATTGACCTAAACTATTTTTGTTGAAACCCCCTCCCAATACTTAAAACCTCCTCTCCACCCCTTTTTATACCTCAATCCTTATAAACCATCCTACCCACCCCCACCTTAAACCCCTCATCCCCCCCAATACCTGCAATATATTGGTTCAATTTTTAATAATTTTAAAACCCACAATATGACCTAATGTGAACCCCCCGTGGATGAAACTCTTTCATGGTTTGTTGAGCTTCATTCTCCAATAAAAAATTCAACAAAATCCCACCTGGATATTTCTAATACAAATATTGATTCATAACATAAAATTTTGTTTCCTTCAATTTAATTAACATGGCCCTAGTTTTTCTCAGTATAGGAGGATCCTATAAGTTTTGCAATACATAGATCATGTCACTGTACCATGGGGACAAAGTAAAATCTTCTAGAACCTCTAATCCTAGATCAGGTTGATTAGAATGATTAGACATGAAATTTAATTGTAAATATTCACAATTTGACTATGTCATCCTCTTATCAAGTCCTTTCCCTTTCACCAATTCTATGGGCTTCATTTCCAAATCATATTCCAAAATAACATCAATCCACTTTTCCCTCTTTCCCTCTAGGTCATGTTGAGTAAGGATATTCTTCACTGCATTACTGGGAACATATGCAACAATGTGAAAATGAAGAATGTATACCCTGAAATATTTCAAATATTTTACCAAATCATAAGCATGTTTCTCCATAATATCATGCTTCATTTCCCCATCCCTCGGCACCATTCTAAAGAAATAAATAGGTTTTTCAACATTTTGACTATTTTTCTGCAGCACAACTCTAGCAATTGTATGTTCAAATGCATATGAGAAAACCATAAAATATTTAGAAAAATCAGGGCTCACTAAAACTAGGTCTTCAATGATTTCTTTCTTAATATCTTTAAAATATTTGCTGGCATCCACAATCCATTTAATCTCATTATACTTCTTCAACGTTTTTGTGATATCCCTCAAAATCTCAGCAAAACTAGGGATAAACCTTCTCAAGAAATTATATGCCCAATGAAATATTGTACTTCCTTTTTACTCATGGGATCCTCCACTTTCAAAATGGAATTCGCTCTTTCTAGGTCAATTCTGATCCCATCCTTAATGTTATCATTTTCCCTCTTTCATAGAAAAAATTGACTTCCTCGAGTTGAGGGAAATTCCATACCTCCTGCACTTTAAAAATAATTTTTCCAAATGTTTTACATAGTCCCTGTCATATTTAGAAAAAGTTGTAATGTCATCCATATAAATCACCACAAATTTATCCTTCTCGTCAGCAAAATTTATATCCATTTCTCTCTGGAAAGTAGCTCCTACATTCATTAACCCAAAAGGAATTTTGGCATAAATTAAATTACCCCAAGGTGTAGTAAAGGTTGTTTTCTCTTGGTCTTCAATAAGGACCTTTATCTGGTTGTATCTAGAAAATCCATCCATGGTAAGAATTCTTTCAGCTCCCACTACTTTCTGTAAAATATGATCCATCTTGGGTAAAGGATAATTGTCTTTCAATGACAAATTTTTTAAATTTCTGAAATCAACATAGAGTATGATCTCCCATTTCTTCTTTCTTACAGGAACTAAGTTAGCTACACATTTGGAAAATACGAGAGTCACAATGATTTTTGCATTAAACAATTTCTTCACTTCTTTTCCAATTACAGGTAACAACATAGGATTAATTCTTCTTAATTTATGTCAGAATGGTTTCTCCCCAGGTATGATAGGCATGGTGTGTTCTATGATTGAAGTGTCATATTATTTTAAATATTTATATTATTTATGTCAATATAATTTGTCATCATATGAGTTCATTTTTCCTTTTCTTCTACAGCCAAGTTTCTAGATAGCTTCACAATTCTGGGTGAATCTATTAGCAATGGGATTGAGCCCAAAGATTCCAGAAGGCCCGCTCTCGAGTAACATCATAACCACTTTAGACTGCACCTCCGGCCCTGTGCAATCAGAGAGGGATCTCTCATTTTGTCTTTCGAGTCTACTCCGTGTAATATTTTTAGTCAAGGATAATCAGGGGGGTAGGATCTTGAATGGGACAAAGTGTATCAAGGTGAGATGTAAAGTGGGATTATCGAGGTAAGGGACCATTGGCAATGGAGTCAAAAAGATACGTAGGGAACACTTGCATAAGGAAAGGAATGGCGTGGGGTTGCAAACAGATGCAAGGTAGCCATCGATCTCCCAATCAGGAGATCTTTCACGGATAGTTGGAGGACGAGAGAGAACATCCCATCACATGGAGCACCAGAGAGATGAATTCCATGCAACTTTAGAAGAAACTTGATAAATGTATGGAACAACATCCAGATCATAGTGAGTAAGAATTCCTAATTGTTATACACTAAGTTCCAGACATGAAAGAAATCAACAAACTGGAATGAAAACAAGAAGCACATTACAACATAAAGAAGGTACATATTGGGAGAAGCAACGACACATGAATCTCTACCATGAGAAAAAAATATTCCTCTACAATTTTATTCATAACACAAGCATCAAATCTTATTTACAATGGAGAGCCTCAGCCCTAGAATGTTTCCCAATCCAACCAACTCCTTTCCTCCCTCTATCGGGAGTGTATTTATATTATTCTAATGTTGAGACTACCAATTTGAAAACTCTTACAAGTCACTATCATGCGTTAACAGTACAGTGAGTGGAACTATCGCCATGTTTTACAAATATAAACAATATACATCATGGCGCTGGCAGTTGCATTTGGCCTGAGTAACAGTTCAACGTGTTTGGCTACTACGACGGATTGCGAGTATGATTCCTTCTTCCATACCTGAAGTGTGTGCTCCCATCATGTTCAAATGCAGCTTTCCACATGGGCACACACTGGCAAGGTTTCTTGCATCTGTCTCCAGTTCAATCACATCCTCCACCTCCTTCCTCTTAGGGTAGGACTATTAGCCGCGGGCTATGGAAGAAGTGTCGTATTGCTTCTGGTTGAGACACGCCTGTGGGGTGGCTTGTCATTCTTGTACTTATCACCTCCAGTGAGGTGAGCTCTCCCACAGGAAATAGGGTGTAGCATATATAACCCTCGAAAAGTGGACTTCACAAACAGGGCTGTTAGGGCTTTAAACCCCTCATGCTCCCATCCGAACAAATGCTTATATAGGGAACAGTCAATTACTGTCCCCTTCTGCAGAGACTTTGGTGGGTGTGATGTTATCAGGGGTTCCTAGAAAAACACTTACGGGGAGTAAGTGTTTAGGCCCCGCATCGTTGGGGGCATGGGTATCACGTCCGAACCTTTATGGCTGGTGTCATTCTCGGCATGCAATACCAAGGTGACAAGCGAGCGTAGAATCTTCCCACCAACCATCAACACCCCCAGATAGATAAGCTTCCCAAACCAGATCTTCATCGTCAAACTCTTCGGGCCTTTACAGATTCGTGGAGAAGTAAAAATCAGGTTCTATAGATATGTTAGTTCACTTCCATTTCTCCAAAAGTAGTATATATAATGCTTTGAGACTAACCCTAGCAATGACTGGTCATCATTCCTGCACATTCTGTCATCAACTGTATTTGGTATCAACATGTGTGACGGTGTGAGCAATGTGATCCTTTACTTGCTGGGGATCTAGTCACTTAGTTTCATCAGTCTTGGCACCTTACCGTCAGCTGTGGGAAGCATTTGTGGATGCCATCTGGTACAATAGATCCATGCTGCAAAGTTCATGAAGTGGGTGCTCCCATGTTTCCTTGCTTTTTTGAAGTAGGAAATGAAATGGTCTCCTATGTCGTGTTGTCTTTGCCTCGTGTGAGTGGTGGATTCATCGGTTGCTTTCCTCATTTTTGTAGGCCAACTCACACAAAATCCACCTATCTTTATGTGACATGACTCTGCCAAAGGGATGATTCCACCATTATGCATGCTACAAAATGGCGTTGAAGAAATTGGCCAATCCGTAAGGACGCAGATTACACACGTGAACGTCTCCTCCACTGTCATCTCTGCACTGGATGTGAAACCTACACCCTAGGAGTCTTTCCAGCCATCTGATCCGAGGAATCTTTCACGTCCATCATCCATTTTCCATCCTTCTGCCACCAACATTTCTCCTTTGAACACCATGGCCAGTTTTGGATCGTGACATGTTCTCGACTGTCAATCACGACCGACCCTTCATGCAGCTGCAGATCTGAGTGGGCTCCATCATCTTTCACAATGAGAAACCATGGTATTCATCTGTGCTAGTCTACATTATGAAATAAACCATGGCTGTAGATTTCTCTCCTTTCTTATTGCAGCTGTTGATCTTTGCGACCACTACCCCTCTTTTGTGATTTGAAATTGAGGCTTTACCTGGACAAGTATGGTTTGTTAAATTGATTGAGGCGATGGATCTGACTCAGATCTCATCTCGGCCGTAGAATGTTTCTGATCTTTAACCCATTTCATGGTTTGAAATCATGGCATTGGCCGAGCATGTCCACTCGCGTGAAATAGATTGGAGCCATTGATCCACCTCCGATCAATCTCAGCCTTTAATTTTGAGTCCCGTTCAATGCATTTAACACACTTGCCATTTTCCTCTTTTCCTTATGCTTCTGATAACCTGAAGGGGTGTTCATATGAATTTCACAGGAATGATACCCTCATCGAACTCTTATCAGGCTCATAAATTAGTTGTTAAAAATGGAGTGTTAACAACTGGCTCCATGAGGGATGCTATCCTCCCAGTGAGGTAGCAAGGAACCCCCATATACCAAGTGCCAAAACCATTGGGCTGCCTTCAACCTTTCTTTGACATCTCCATTCTTCTCTGAGCTATTACCTCAGTGAATTCATGCCACTCTTGCAAATCATGCTAGTGACTATAAACCTGTGATGGTAACTGAAAATGAAAACAAACTAAAACAGTAATGAAGGAAATGCTCGATAACTACGGATCTTATTTTTTCCTACCTACTCTACCTAACTTTGTACACAAGTCTGATTAAGTGAAATCAGACTTTTAATGAATCCAATCAAGCAACTTTCCTAATAGTTTTGTTATTTTATTGTGCTTGATGGACAGAAATGAAATAGATAATGGGAGAAGGAAATGCTAAACAAACTAATCTTAAAAGCAGGGATGCAACCAATCACTACCTTCACCCAGACCCTCCATGTATTCAGCCATAGGGTCATAGAAATCATAGCAACCTCTATCATGTTCTATTGCTTGCTCATGGGAAATCCATCTGGAGATTCCTCTTCCTAGAGATTCGTTAGGCTGACACTTGGAAGACTTCAGAAAAGGACCCACATAATATTTCTTCAATGGAACATCTTGCTTTCTGCTCAAAATTTTCTGTAACAAGAGCCAGATGTACTTCAAGGGGGAGGTCCCTTGCTTCTCCAGTGGAACCGAGTAGACATATTCCTCTTGTGTTGCATGGCACTTTTGAAGGAAAAATATCAGAAAACGTGTTCATTTGGAGGCTAACGCATCCTTCTTCATATCTTGACACTTCATTACAGATTCCCAATGTATTAGTAGCAGGAGAGGAATCTCCTAGATGCTTCCCATCGTCTTCTTTCCTATATCATTTTCTTGCATGCACCATCTCCGTCTCTTTCTATTTTTTCTTGGAGGATTTAACCATGTGTCGTATTATTTCAAAAGAGGCATAACACAAGGGTAGGCTATAACCTCCAGTGCCCTTATCATCCTATCCCATTTCAACCTTCTGATTTTGCATTGCATCTTGATGCCTTTCATCAGTAGGCTTTGTTTCAATAGTTGGCTCATCAGGAATATTCTGCAGGTACTCTTCCTCATATTCATCATACACAGGAGTACCAAACTCCTTAAAATCTTCCTTTGTAGACCAAGGGCGGTGCAGTTCACCATCTTCAGAGAACAATCCTGCAGGACTACCTGCTCCTGCATCAGGCCCGTCATCTTTCTCCATATCAGAAGAGAGTTTTGATGGGTCAAAGACTTTCCCATTCTGCTTGTAGGGCCCAACCAATTTTTATGTATCTTCTATTTCACCACCACTATCCTAATATGACAATTTCTTGGACATATTAAGGTTTTCCTCAACCTCCAAACAATCAATGAACATATGTTGTAGGGTGGTTGATTTTCTCTCCAAAAGAAGCAAGGATAGGTCAGGAAGAAAGGCGGCTACATAATAGATCTTAGCAGCATTCTCAAGAGGTTGGACTTAGTTATGCATGTTATAATAAAAGCTTGCGAATCTTCTGTTAAAACTAGATATGGCCTCGTCCTCATGCCTCCTCAGGGAATAAAACTATGAAAGTATTTGCTCCAATGGCCTTCTCCTACCCCAAAACTTTTAGAAGGTGCAAGAAAAATTTCCCAAGTGTTGATGGACTTAGGCTGCAAGTGTTTAAACCATACTTTGGCATCTCCTTGCAAGGACAGGGAGAAATCCCGCATGCATACATCACCATGATCTATCTCAAAAAGTTCAAAGAAATGCTCAAAGGCTTGTAAATGGTTCTCAACAGTCAAGTCTTGGGATTCTTCATCAAACTTGGCGAGGTACTTGTAATATCTCGTGGGAAAATCATGGAGGATGTGAGGCAGTTGTAGTGGTTTGTATTGGCTTGGAGAAATAGGAGAGACAAGGTTAGGCACAATAGCTAAGCTATTGTTCGAGGTTTCATGAATTTCACAAGGGTGTCCTTTGACATTGTGATCGCCTAGATAAAAATCTAGGCCATAATTAGATGTACGAGACGACGCAATGCTTTCGGTTCATAAAGAAGGATAAATAGGAATATATTCATAGCTCTATTCAGAATGAGCTGAACCATAGAAGGTTGTTTTGATAAATCTGGGAAAAGATAAGAGCAAACTTACAAGATAGGATAAGGCATCCTGGAAGAAATGCAGACCTGAATATCTGGACCTTCCATCATGCATTTCTAAGCCTTATAAGGGGTCGATTTTCTGGATGAAGTCTAGCAGCTTTCCTCGGCCATTTTATTTCTGGGTCACACCACTAGCGGAGTCACTGAAATCTGAATCCTTCAAGAGCAGAGTCGCCAAGTGGAAATTTCTCAACCTTCTTGATGTCTGGTCAATTGTTCACCATCAACAACCAGATCTAAAATATTTGTCATTCTTTCCAGGGAGGATATTCATTTTTGTCCCTAGCAATGGCACCAGTTTGTTAGCACCAGGATTGAGCCCAAAGGTTGCGGAAGGCCCACTCCCGGGTAACAGCAGAACCACTTTAGACTGCACCTCTGGCCCTGCGCAGTTAGAGAGGGATCTCTCATTTTGTCTTCGGAGTCTACTACGTGTAATATTTTCAGTCAAGGATAATTAGGGGGCCAGGATCCTGAATGGGACAAAGTGTATCAAGGTGAGATGTAAGGTGGGATTATCAGGGTAAGGGACCATTGGAAATTAAGTCAAAAAACTGCGTAGGGAACACTTGCATAAGGAAAGGAATGCCGTGGGGTTGCAAACATAGGCAAGGTAGCCGTCTATCTCCCAATCAGGAGATATTTAGTGGGCGGTTGGAGGATGAGAGAGAACATCCCATCACATGTAGCACCAGCGAGATGAATTCCATGCAACTTTAGAAGAAACTTGATAAATGTTTGGAACAACAGCTGAAGCATAGCGAGTATGAATTCCTAACTATTATACAATAAGATGCAGACATTAAAGCAATCAACAAAATGGAATGAGAATATGAAGCACATTACAATGTAAAGAACGTACATATTGGGAGAAGCAACGACACATGAATCTATGCCATGAGAAACAACTCTTCCTCTACAATTATATTCATAACATAGGCATTAAATCTTATTTACAATGGAGAGCCTCAACCCTAGAATGTTTCCCAATCCAACCAACTCCTTTCCTCCCTTTATCGGGAGTGTATTTATATTGTTCTAATGCTGAGACTACCGATTTGAAAACTGTTACAAGTCACTATCATGTGTTAACAGTACAGTGAGTGGAACTATTGCCACATTTTACAAATCTAAACAATAGACATCATGGTGTTGGCGGTCACATTCGGCCCGAGTAATAGTTTGATGTGCTTGGCTACTATGGCGGATTGTCAGTATGATGCCTCCTTCCATGCCCGAAGCATGTGCTCCCATCATGTTCAAATGCATATTTCTACATGGGCACACACTGGCAAGGTCGCTTGCATCTTTCCCTAGTTCAACCACATCCGCCACCTCCTTCCTCTCAGGGTAAGACTATTAGCCGTGGGCTATGGAATAAGTGTCACATTACTTCTATTTGAGACGGACCTGTGGGGTGGCTTGTCATTCTTGTACTTCTCACCTCCAGTGAGGTGAGATCTCCCACAGGAAATAGGGTGTAGCATATCTACACCAGCCCCATCACCCTCGCAAAGTGGATTTCACAAACAGGGTTGTTAGGGCTTTAAACCCTTGATGCTCCCATCCGAAAAAATGCTTATACAGGGAACAATCAATGACTGTCCCCTTCTGTAGAGCCTTTGGTGGGCACGATGCTATCAGGGGTTCCTAGAAAAACACTTACAGGGAGTAAGTGTCCAGGCCCCGCATCGTTGGGGGCACGGGTATCACGTCTTGACCTCGATGGCTGGTGTCGTTCTCGGCATGCAATACCAAGGAGACAGGTGAGTGTGGAAGCTTCCCACCAACCTGTTGGGGCGCGCGCCTTAATAGTCCTTAATTTAGGTAACTCTGCAGGGTTATGTGGGTTTGTAAGCAGAGTTACAACTCAAAATAGTCTTAGGGGTGTCGGGGTTGATTCAAAACCCTCTTTTTGTAATAACCCATGGTTTAAGTCCATGGTTTTGTAATAGTGCGCTGTATAAATAGGCACTCTTGTAAATAAGTCAGGTTAGGATTTTTATGTAAAAGGAATTGATGCGAAGCTAAGGCTAATTCTGTAAGAAAAGGTTAAGTCCCAGCTATGTGCGTAGACGACCTCTGCAGCTGTGTGTGCAGAGGGTTTTTGGGTGATAAGGAAATCTGCAGCTGTGTATGCAGAGGCCTGCAGCTGTGTGCGCGGCTTTGAGGACTGAAGGGATCTGTAGCTGAGTGCGCAGATCAGAACTGTGGTTTTTGTAGAAATTTGAATAAAACACAGTTCTATGGATGTAACCCCTACACTCGGGGTGAACCACGTTATATCTTGTGTCATGGTTCTGTGTGTTGTTTATGTTGTGTTCTTTCATGCATTTATATCTATATATCTGATAAGTAAAGATCACTGCTAGATAATAACTTCACTGTGAATTCCCAGTAAAGGGTTGCGCAAGGCTCTATTTCTTTATCTAACCGTGAAGCTAAATAAGTGAATTTTAAGCTCTATGATTTATATTTATAATCTGTTAAAAGCTAAAGGTACAGTAATATCCTTCTTTTGCTTGTAGAAAACTGGTTCTGCGGCACCCCATAGCGGTTTCGAGTGAGACTGCAACCTATTCGCAGGTTGTTGCTGAAAGGGTCAACTTTGTGGGTCTTTTGTTGGTGTGAAGTTAAAGGCATAAAACCCAGATCCGCCCTATAGCCCAACAAATTCGTTTCGTTATCGGTTGAACTCAGTATCTGCTCAAGAGGGGTTTACGTCGTACCTCGAGGGCTATGTTCTGGAGACCCTCTATGAAATAAATTGGTGATTGGCTTGATGAGACTTATCTAAAATTTGCTGAGCAAGAGAACAAAGATCTGCGTCATAGTGCAAACGAATTTTTACAAAGGTATGTTTTTTGTGACGTTTATGAAATTTTCTTTGGTAGTATCCGCATAGAGTTGCACCAGTGTTTATCCAGCTTAACAGAGCGAAGGATGAACTTCCAAGAACTTAAGTTTCCTGCTTGGACCTCCGCAAGAATTAATATACTGAAAAGGGTGAACAACGAGATCTCCCACGCTGTTTATTTCTGGACAACGCGAACCCTCGAAGCATTTGTGACGAAGTTCTCCATCGACACGAGTACTTCCTTTAGTGAAACCGAGCGGCAGTTTTTCAAAGGACCAAGTGGTAAGTTCTTGAATTCATTTAGTTTGAGAATTAAAATGCTATTAGCTGAAAAAGGTATATTGTTAATTGAATCAGACTGTTAGATTTCGTATTACTAACCTATTTTTGCAAGTGAAAATACCTTTGACGAGCAAAACGGTTTGCTACGAAGTGGCAAAAGGTACAAGAGAGATTTTAGATCCTATTCCCAGGGTCAGCATACCGAGTCTTCCCCTGTAAATCCCGCAGAGTCTGAACTTGAAGAAACCCCTTCTATTGGAAACTCTCCTGTAACCCCGCAGCGAAGACCTATTATCCCTGAGAACCCGTCGCAGTCTGAGAGTCAACCTAGCCCAAGTATTCCTGTCACAGGTCAGTCTACCCCAGTAAGTTCCCCCCCGTCGACTTCCAGTCCCCCTCCAACCCCCCCTAGATCCACTATGGCCCACATGCATGATGACATTAAGCTACTTGTTTTCAAAGGAATTGGATCAGAGGATCCAGAAGAGTTATGGTTTTTATATGAAGCAGTGTGGACTGCTAAGACCATTACGGACCAAGATACAAAAAGAGTGCAGCTGGTTACTTCTTTCAGAGACTGTGCTCTGACATGGTTCATGAAGTTTTCCAGCACTCAGAACCATGCATTGGATGATATAAAAGCAGCAATGATAAAGGAATTTAAGAAGCCAAAATCAGAGTGGCAATGTATCACTGAGTTAAAAGAGATTCAGCAGAGGCGCGGCGAATCAGTGTGGGACTTTGATCAAAGATTCAAAGTTCTACTAGACCAAGTCAGTTTCACCATTGGACCTGCACAGCACAAGGAATGGTTCATTGCAGCATTGTTACCACATATCAGAACTCCACTCATGCAACAGAAGGTTGCTGACCAGCAGGAGGCCCTGGAAATCGCGATGAAACTTGAAACCGCTCCTGTCGAAGATAATTTTGGTATTGCTCAAATCCAGGCGCAATTGGAAGCGATGGCTCTGGAGCTGCGTGATATGAATAAAGGAAAAACTGGTCGTGAAGAGGTTTGGTGTACACAATGTCGGACGGAAGGTCATGCCAAGGAACAATGTCCTGTGGTAAGAAATTACCTGAATACTGGTGTGCCAAACCTGTTTAATCCGCAAGTCCTATATTGTGAGCTCTGTAGAACAGCAGGCCAACATCGACCTAAATACTGTTATCTGTTACAGAGGTATGGGCAAGTAACTAAGAAATCCTATTGTAAATTATGTACGTATGTAGGCCATAATGAAGATGAGTGTCGCAGTTATGACCTCATGCGAGAACGCACCTACGACACCTATCGGGTACAAAATGAGGGACAGAGAAATGATGGCTATGTTTACCACGGTGGTGCATCAGGAAGGGGTGCTTTTGGAGGTCGTGGTCGAGGTGGTATGGCCGGAAGAGGAAGAGGCCAGGTGGTGTGTTACAACTGTAACCAGGAAGGGCATTTAGCGAGAGACTGTCGGAACCCAACTACGACATGTCGGTATTTCCGAGCAGTAGATCATGTGATCGAGTAGTGCCTGCAATTGATAGCTAAATTCAGGAAAGAAACAATGTCCCTACTCAGAATATTCAGATTATTTCCATCGAGCAAAGACCTGCCCCAGCCATTAATGTTGTTACCAAGAGTGGAGCTACGACGGAAGTGCAGAACAAGGAGAAACAGCCTGCCGAGGCTTGGGTTAGGAAGGCCCCAGAAAAAATCCCTGCACATGATGTCGACAGAGAAAAAGAGACATTGATGGCAGCCACTAGATATTTTGCTGACCCCAACACATCAGTCATACCTGTGCAACACCCTCAGAAGCAGTCACAGACGCAAGAATCTTTGACAGACAAAGTAAGTACATTGTCCTCCATTTTACAGAGTTGTCTGAAGCTCCTTCGAAATTAGAATGCTTTAAGCGAGTTACAAAAATTTATTGCTTCCTGTGAACCTCAGCATAGTTCTAGTCAGGTAAAAGCTATTAATAGAGTCAAGAGGACTAGCAGGGAAATGAGATTGAATGCTCAGATAGGAGAGTATGATATGACTGTTGTTATCTTGGACCTAGGATCATAGGTCAATGTCTTAACTAAGAAAATGTGGGAACAAATAGGAAAACCTACCCTTGATTGGTCCCCTATACAATTGCGACTAGCCAATCAGCAGAAGATTGTGCCCCTAGGAAGACTCCCTAGTGTACCAGTAGATATTGATGGAGTCAGTACCTTAGCTGACTTTGAGGTAATTGAAATAATTGATGACAACAATCCCTATCCTGCACTACTAGGCATTGAATGGGCAATAGATAATGATGCAGTCATCAACCTGAAGAAGAGACAGATGAATTTCGAAGGGAAAGGCATGAGAGTCATAGTCCCATTGGACCCTTCTCAAGGAGAGAGATACACATAGCCAGTACGAGATGAAGACCAGGATGCTTTGGACCACATCTACAATATCACAGCTAAGGAAGAAGATTATGTTGATCCTACTACCGAAGGTATCATGGATTGGCAGTGTGACAACTCCTACATGACAGATTCAGATGATGGGTTAGAAAATTGGCAGAACAGACTTTATGAGCTACATGGACATAGATGTGCCAGAATTACCAAATCTATTAGATGGCTTGGTGCACAGGTAAGAGTCCTACCTAATTTTGATGACTTGTCCGACCCAGAACAGTTTATTGAAGAATTATCATACCAGATACCAGATCCACAGAAAAGAGAGACTCTGTATTTAGTATTCAGACCCCCAGCAGCTAGATGGAGGGATAACCACAAGAAGTACATTCCTAGTTGGGAAGCTTGTCAGAAATATCTTCACCTAAGATTTGTGGATCAGCTCCAGGAGGTGCGCAGCAGGTTCGATGGACAGAGCGACCCACAGGAACACTTGGATCACTGTTATGAAGCATGGAAACATGTACCTCGATGAGTACACAAGCTTATACGTATCCGGGCACCTGTAGCAGAGAACTGGTATCCAGCGGTCGGGCTTCGGCATGCTGATCTGTCTGGTGACCAAGAAATAACTAAGTACTGACCTGCAGGATTGAAGCTCATGGCTTGGTTGCAGAATTTTTCTGAATGTGCCAAAGGTCAATATGGTGTCGATGGTCCTTATTGTGACGCAGTTGCAGACCTGGTTGCATTGCAGCCCAAAAGTCGATCGTTGGAACACTGTCGATCTGGCGGCGCCGGTACTTTAATTGCCTTAACTACCTGTCCTAATGATATCTACCGAAATATAGCACCGTGGAAACAATATCTCTATCAGATTTGGCGCCTTCAATGCACATTTATGGCATATTAGGCCGATGGATTGTATATGAAGACACCCGGGTATGGGGAAATCGCATTTCGCATTTCCTTGAGTTTCACAATTGAACCCATGTCAGCTGATCGTGAACTCCAGGACCTATTGAGAGAATTTGAATAGACAGGTCTGCAGCACATCTTCGCCCCCCAACCTGAGCCTACAGCCCGTGAAGAGACTCTACCAGCACCGACACCGCCAATGCAGAAACAATCTACCAGGAAACAGTTTAAGCCGAAAGTTCGTTCTAATTGAAACGAAGACCGACACAAACAATCTGGGAAAACATCGGAGGATCTCGGAATGGATCCGCCTGGTTCAACAGAGATCCCAATTCAAGGATAGGAGAACATTGCGCCACAGTGGCCACCATATCTTCAGCCTATTCGACCAAGAGTTAAGCCACCTCGGCAGAATGCTAAGTTCACTATATGCACCCCCTCGCTTCTCCCAGGTGTGCAACTGGTTGGACCAATGACAGGGAAAATAGATCGGCTTAAGTATGCTGACCACGACACAAGTGACCATGGGAAGTTTCCACAATTTGCACCTGCCCAATACTTGCATTTCGTTAAATATCAAGAAACTGGGGTGACCTTATTGGAAGTAAAACAGTGGGCTGCTGGCTTGGATCTAGCCGGTTTGCTGAAAATGCTCGATGTTCCCCATTTTGGTCGTAGCACACAGGTCACCATCATGGTCAAGCAGCTGCTGGTGTTAGTGCATGACGGCTACCTATGGATCAGTGACAAGAAAATTCTTATTAATGGCGAGCTCATTCATAGGATCACACGATTACCAATGGCAGGGCCTGATCTGGGGACAGAATTTCCCTCAAAGCACGAAGATACAAAGCTCGTACAAAGCATGAAGGAGCACTTTGGCTTGACGAAGGGGAAACGCGGGTAGCACACTTCCACGATTCAAGAGCAGAACATTTGCTTCGCAGCTGAGCTCTTGGCATGCAAAATTATGCGGAAATGCAGACCAACTGAAGTGCCTTCCCTGGTCATTAGAATTGCTATCAACTGCACCAAAGGCTATAGCTACAACTGGGCAGCGTATATTGCGAAGGAATTCCTTGAAGGTGCTCACGGCATGTAGGAGAAAGGTAGGCCCTTCCACTACTCATGGTTGATTATCCTCATTGCACTAGTAGGATGGCAAGAACCTACTAAAGCACAGTTTTCTGCTTTACCAGCACACATGCCTGGCACAGCTAGGTACGCATCGTTGTGGGTTTCACAGGATAAAACCCACCAACAGATGACAAACTATGTATTTGCCTTTTATATGATGAGTATCTCGTATGAGATCATAAAAACCCCACGGCTCAGTAATGAGTTATTCTCTCAGTATGATGGAGCGGTCAATTTCAGGGCCGATATGCACCATATTTTTATCCAGGATTGCGCAGATAAGAAGCATCAATGGTTTAAGTTGCCATATGTAGTGACTAAAGATGACATCCTCGTGATAGTACAGCAATGGCCGGCAGAATGGTTAAAATACGCAGGGAAAAAACCTAAGATTCCTGTCCCTTGTGTCACCGATATGGGTGCAGGCCCCAGTCACACGCAGCAGCAAGAACCCCCCGCAGACAATGATGAACAAACTAAGTCGCAGCAGACTGAAAGTGACTAGGGAGGAGATGGTGGAAATGAAGATGAAGCAGAAGAAGAAGAAGACTCAGTTAAAACTACCTCAGACCCTAATAGGCAGCATAAGCGCAAGACACCGGACGCAGAGGAAGTAAACAAACCACCGTCGTGAAAGAAAGTGAAGGCATCAAAGAATAAGAATATCGATGAAGTGCTCGGTGTGACAAGTGCAGAGCTTGATGAGTCTTTGTCAAAGTCCACCAAAGTTCTCACTAAACAATGGTTAGATTTTGCAGCTGTGCATCCAGATGCCATCACCAGTGTAGCAAAGCACATCTAGGAGCTTAAGGACTTAGCAGTGAAATCAGTGACTGGCACTGCAGCCAGCAGTACCCCAATGAGCGCGCAGCTAGACCTAAGGTAATGGCTGGCCCGAGATAACAAAGGGCAAGTATCGAGCGCAGCTCTCATATTAACAGATGCAGCCCATCACTCGGTGATGAGTATGAAGGTTGGCATAGACTACACTAAGCTATCTATAACAAAGCTACATCTCTGTCAGTTAGCCATTATGAAATAAATTTAGGCACAAGACCAATATTCATAAAAACAGTTAGAAACTGCCATAAGTCAGCAGCAGGGCTTCGCAGCACAGTTGGAGGCAGCGGAGTAGAGAAAGAGGGATGCAGAACATAAGCACATTACCCTAGTACGAGTCTTGGATGAGGCATGCCGAAGTCTTCCTGACTTCGATGTACAACTTGTAGAAGAACCAGAACAAAGATTAGTCAGGCTGAAATACTACGCATAGCAGTCTCGCAGCGAAATCGGGAAGCTCAAAATAGAACATGAGGCCCAGATCGTGGAGCTCCAACTCCGCATCACCCCGGAGAGCCCACCGGAGGTCAGAGAGCAACGCCGAGTAGACATTCAAGCATCAGCAGCAAAAATTTCAGATATTGTGGCCAGCACAGTAAAGCTGCTAGGAGATAGTGTCAAGGCTTGGACAACCCTTCAAGAACATCCAGAAATAGGACAGCTGGAAGAAAACATCAAACAACGACAGGCAGAACTGGATGTAGTAAAAGCGGAAATTAAGACCCTGCCCCCTATGGAGAAAATTCTCAAAGTAAAGCACAGCAAGGAACTCTAGTAGGAAATTGAGTCATGCAGGATGAAAGTAACAGAGTTGGAAAACTCTATACAGCCACTTTTCAGTGAGGCTTTGGGATTAAGTACTGTTGTGGATAGCCAGTTCAAAATTCTGAAGGAATATGCTGCATTCGCACAAGAAAGTGCCAGTGAAGTATCATCCGCAGTACTGCAGGAGTTGGTGGGAAAGGAGAAAGTAGCTGACAATATCATGCACGGTCTCAATACTCAGTTCACTATCCTCGCAAAGAAGCTTCGTCCGCAAGACTAGCAGAGTGTCCCGGGACGGGACATTGGTGAGTCTCAGGGGCCTGTTGGGGTGCACACCTTAATGGTCCTTAAGTTAGGTAACTCCATGGCGTTATGTGGGTTTGTAAGTACAGTTACAACTCAAAATAGTCTTAGGGGTGTCAGGGTTGAGTCAAAACCCTCTTTTTGTAATAACCCATGGTTTAAGTCCATGGTTTTGTAATAGTGCGCTGTATAAATAGGCACTCTTGTAAATAAGTCAGGTTATACTTTTTATGTAAAAGGAATTGATGCAAAGCTAAGGCTAATTTTGTAAGAAAAGGTTAAGTCCCAATTGTGTGCGTGGATGACCTCTGCACTGTGTGCGTGGATGACCTCTGCAGCTGTGTGCGCAGAGGGTTTTTGGGTGATAAGGAAATCTGCAGCTGTGTGCGCAGAGGCCTGCAGCTGTGTGCGCGACTTTGAGGACTAAAAGGATCTGCAGCTGAGTGCGCAGATCAGAACTATGGTTTTTGTAGAAAGTTGAATAAAACACAGTTCTGTGGACGTAACCCCTACACTGGGGGTGAACCACATTATATCTTGTGTCGTGGTTCTGTGTGTTGTTTATGTTGTGTTCTTTCATGCATTTATATCTATATATCTAATAAGTAAAGATCATTGCTAGATAATAACTTCACTGTGAATTCCCAGTAAAGGGTTGCACAAGGCACTGTTTGTTTATCTAACTGCGAAGCTAAATAAGTGAATGTTAAGCTCTGTGATTTATATTTATAATCTGTTAAAAGCTAAAGGTACAGTAATATTCCTCTTTTGCTTGCAGAAATCTGGTTCTGCGGCACCCCATAGCGGTTTCAGGTGAGACTGCAACCTGTTCGCAGGTTGTTGCCGAAAGGGCCAACTCTATGGGTCTTTTGTTGGTGCAAAGTTAAAGGCATAAAACCCGGGTCTTCCCTATAGCCCAACACAACCATCAACACCCCCATATGGACAAGCTTCTCAAACCAGATATTCATCATCAAACTCTTTGGGCCTTTGTAGATTCATGGAGAAGTGAAACTCAGGTTCTGGAGATATGTTAGTTCACTCCCATTGCTTCGAAATTAGTATATATAAGGCTTCGAGACTGACCCTAGCAATGACTGGTCATCATTCCTGCACACTCTATCATCGAGTGTATTTGGTATCAACATGTGTGAGGGCACGAGTAGAGTGATCCTTTACTTGGTGGGATCTAGTCACTTAGTTTCATCGGTCCTGGCACCTTACCATCCGCTATGGGAAGAATTTGTGGACGCCATCTAATACAATAGATCCATATTGCAAATTTCATGAAGTGGATGCTCCCACATGTTGGCTATCATGGGTAGACCCGGGTTTACTATGTTTAACCAACAACACCCCTAGCTCACTGGCCCTTTCGGCGACAGACCGCGAAGCGGCCTGAAGTCTCACCCGAAGTGATTCTAATGGGTTGGCCAAGGACTCAAGCGTCTTGGACCAGGTTCCGTGGTGTCCTACTTGTGAATCGCAACTCTGCTAGCTGTGAAGTCTCTTTCTCTACGCGTTGCATGACCCTCCGCTTGCGTCGCATGATATCCTCGTCTCGCAGCCCTTCTAGCTGCGAGATCTCTCTCTTCCCGTCGCACGGTTTCCTTTCCACGTCACGCAACTTCCACCGACTCGTGATGACTCTAGCCTTATCGAATCTCCATGCACCAGTCAACACGTAACTTCTTCCCAACGCTAAGTCCTTAACCTATGGTATCGCGCATCGCAGCTCCTCTGCCAATGCGGTATCGCCTCCCTGCGATCTCCTACTCCCACAGCTCAGCGCACTTAGCGTTGTTCGTGTCGACTTGCAAGACTCAACATGACAGGCTATTTAACACTGTGACTAGTGACTGTTTCAAGCAAAGTGTAAATAAATCCGCATACAACATGCCAAAGACTTCAATTTATATCTATCCTTCTATATTACTGTGAACTGAATAACGCATTCATACATTAAACTGTAAGCAAAGTCTTATATACTAAGTGTTAGATGCAACAAGTAAACATAGCACATAACTCAATCACATAACACTCGATTTTAACGTGTTTCACCTCCAGGATGGAAGTTACATCCACAGAACTGTGTTTCTATTATAGCTCAGGGGAAGGTAAACACAGTTCTGCTGCACCGCATATGCAGCTTAAGATCCTCTCTCTTAGATCTATTTTCTATATCTATATTGTCTCCCTTACAATATACTCTTCCCTCTCTGTCGATCCCTGCGGATCGTTACATGCATGCTCGATGAGCCAGCTACTGGTTACAGTAAGATACTACAGCTAATAACGGAACCAGAGCTCAACTCTATTACAATACAAGGTAGCTGTGAGCTAACAGACTCAATGGCTAACTAGCTAACTGGATGGCTTAAACTGCTCAAAATGCCAACCCGCCAACCTTTTACAATACAAAATACATCCCTTTATAGGCGGCCCGAAGGTCTCGCCATTACAACACTGTGGGCCTGTCCCAACAGTAACCCAAACCCTAACTAGTGACATTCGGCGTATCTGTACTTTGAGGTAGCCACTATCCATCACACCACAGCTCTCTGCAGTCTTCCATGCTTCTCGGCACTAACCATGGGTACTGTGCACCGCTTCCCTTTACCATAGCTTCCTGCAGTCTTCCATGCTTCCCAGCACTGACCATGGGTACCGGCGCTGCTTCCCTAGCTGTCCTTTATCTTCAATGCCTCAGCCTCATTGCTCCTTTTCCTTTATGAGGGTAGCTGAGCCCTACTGTCTTCCGCCGCTGCCTTCAATGCAGTGGGTGAGCTCTCTCGTCTCGGCCGCTCAAGTACCGTCGTCTTCCTTGACTTCTCTATCTTAAAAGTCATGGTTTATGGCTCTGCTCTGCAGCTGGAAACCTTCTACGGTGTCGTAGCTCTATCTTGTCTATCCGCCAAAACTGTCTGTCCACCAAAACTGGCAGCTTCTTCTGTAGCTACGGGACCCTACTCCAACACCACATTTCCTTGCTCTTTTGAAGTAGGAAACGGAATGGTCTCCTGTGTCGTGTTGGCTTTGCCTCCTGTGAGTGGAAGATTCACCAGTTACTTTCCTCATTTCCATAGGCCAACTCACACAAAATCCACCTATCTTTACATGACATGACTCTACCAAATGGATGATTCCATCGTTACATGTGCTACAAAATGGCATCGAAGAAATCGGCCAATCCGCAAGGATGCAGATTACACACGTGAAGGTCTCCTCCGCTGTCATCTCTAGACTGGATGTGAAACCTGCACCCTGGGAGTCTTTCTACCCATCTAATCCAAGGAAATTTAACATCCATCTTCCACGTTCCATTCCTTCTGTCACCAACTTTTCTCCTTTGAACACCATGGGCATTTCTGGATCGTGACATGTTCTCGACCGTCGATCGTGACTGACCCTTCATGTAGCCACAGATCTGAGTGGGCTCCATCATCTTTCATAATGAGAAAGCATGGTATTCATCTATGCTAGTCTACATTTCCAAATAAACCATGGCCATAGATTTCTCTCCTTTCATTGATCTTCGCGACCACTACCCCTCTTTCATGATTTGAAATTGTGGCTTTACCTGCACAAGTATGGTTTGCGAAATTGATTGAGGCCATAGATCTGACTCAGATCTCATATAAGTCGTAGAATTTTTCCAGCCTTTAACCCATTTCATGATTTGAAATCATAGCCTTGGCCAAGCATGTCCGCTCGTGTGAAATGGTTTGGAGCCATTGATCCACCTCCAATCAATCTCAGCCTTTGATTTTGAGCCACGTTCAATGCCTTCAGCACACCTGTCGTTTTCCTCTTTGCCTTATGCTTTTCATAACCTGAAGGGGTGTTCATATGAAGTTCACAAGAATGAGACCCTCATCGAACTCCTATCAAGCTCATAAATCAATTGTTAAAAATGAAGTGTTAACAGAATCTTTAGTCCCTATGCTTTGATCTTCAATATCATTTTCAGTGGGTTGAATCTTTGGATATTTGGCAACCTCATTTTGATAAAATAGTTTCTCTAGAGGAATAGGACCCTTTGGAATGTAATTAGTTTTCAATTTAGTTATATATTTTCCTCTAATCACATTTTTAACTTTTTTGTTGAACATCTTCAACAAACTGTACAGTTTCCTGGAAGATTTATGTATTTCAGTTTTTTGTGTCTATCTGTGTATTTACAAACTCATCTGACAATTCCAAAAATATTTTTATAAGTATATCATCTTCAAATACTTGACAATATTTGGAATTTTCATGAATGTAAGGTCTATTTACAGCTTCTATTTTATATTTTTTCTTTGAATGGATGGGAACTTTGAAATTTCTAATAGTAGTGGCCAGTGAATCAACTACTTGATTTTCTCTTCTCGAAATCACTCTGACTTTGTATTATGTGAAGAAATTCCCCAACATATCCCACACTTCATTTATATATTCCCTCATTTTGTGATGTTTGGTTTGGTAACTGTCATTCACTTGATACACAACTAACTCAGAATCCCCCAAAACATCTATTCTTTTAGCTTTCAAATATTTCAAAGCGTTTAATCCTAAAAGCAAAGGCTCATATTCTGCTACATTATGTGTACATTCAAAAGTCAATTTATAAGAATACACTTTAAATTCCCTATTTGGATAAACTATCCATATACTAGCACTAACCTCTTATTTTCTAATAGACCCATCAAAATACATTTTCTAGAGCCCCTCGTCATTTTTTTTTCTCTAATGCTTCATGTCTTTTGGAAAAATCTGTCTTCTTTTACTGCCACCACTATATGTATTTTTCGATCAGCATGAGAGTCATTGAAAAATATGGAAGAACCCAAATCGGTATCTACATCATATATGGGATGGCTATCGGGTTTCTCTTGGCTACTAACCACATATGCTAACCTTTTTTCTCTATAAAGTTTCTTGTGACCTCCAAATAAAGGAATGGTTGCATAAGACATGTCCATCTGTAATGTTCCTTTTAATTTTTAATCCCATGATCTTGACAATAGCATACCGAATTCAGGGGGATGTCAGCCACTATGATGTCCATGACAATACTCTTGGCTGGAATCTGGGCAAGAGTCCCCACCGTGTCTTTGATGAACCCCGGACACCTTACCTTTATAGAATCAAAATAATATAGGTCTTTATAAGTCCTTGTAATATCCAATCCTAAACTCTCCACCACTACCTTTGGCATGAAATTATGAGATGCACAATAATATAGCATAGCAATGTGTAGAATCATATCATGAACATTCAATCTTACATAGAAAGGTGATACATATTCCTCATCTGTATCTTCAACTCTGGGTACAAGGACTATAGTGGGATCATCATATGTTAGCTCTAGGGTGCTTGGTTGACAATCTCCATCAATTTTTACCATGTTAGTTATCTTACCCATATACTCATTATTTCTCAATAATTCACTGAATGGAATATATATCTTTATTTTGGACATTTCATTTTGCAAATTGAAAGATGAAGTTGCTCTATCCACATCAACTGATATTGGATGTCTAACTTCTTTTGACATTTCTCCTTTATTATTTGAAACCTTATGTACATCATTTTATTTTTGTTTATATTTTATTTTCTATTTGTTTTTTGTATTTGGATGACTATTGGAAGGTTGATTTCTGTTAGATCTTCCTTTATTGATAATTACATCTCTACTTCTCAGTTTTAATTTATTTTGGAAATCATCAATCGAATTTTGATAACCCCTCTGATATTGTTATGACTCTACCTCAAAATTATTACAGTCATCCTCTTGAGCAAACAAATTGTGCTCTTCTTGACTGACGTAAATATCAGAATCCAAATTATTAAAGTGGTGTATTTGATTGTCCATTGGGTAATTTTTTCCTCCTCATCAACATAATTTTCAGGGAAAGGAGGCCTTATCTATTGATCTTCATGATTTCTAGGACTCCTTATGTTTCTCTTCCTAATTTGAGGGGGAGGACAGGTCTTCTGAAGTTTGGATTTCTAATTTTGGGTTCAGGTTGTTCTCTATTAGGTGGTATGTTATCTAAATCCAACATGTTCATCAATATTTCCATAGTCTTCATCATCATCTCAAACTTTGCATCATTTGAATAAGAATTAGAAGTATAAGGTTGATTTTCTTCTCTCATTTTTCTCCTATCCACTTCTACTCTTTGTTTCATTTTCCCAAAAGCCATCAAATTGGATTCCACCTCCAAAGCATCTTTGAACATGTTAGGAAGGTTATCAGATTTCCTCTCTCTTAATAATAGGTAAAATTCATTGTCAAAGGCCTCTCCATAACACAGTTTAGTACCTCCTACCATGGGTTTAATGTCTGTTGGAATTGAATTATAAATCCTCATGAATCTGCGAGAGAAATCATGTAATGACTCAAATTTTCCCTTATTTATATTATTGTATTGAGACAGAACTTGTAAGGGACTCTTCTTGTCTTCCCACCTATCTAAAAACAGAGTTTGGAAAGCTTCAAATGTGGTTATAGATCTTGTAGGAAAATCCTTGAACCATATTTTTTCCTCTCCGGAAAGACTTTGTGCAAATAACCTCATCTTGACATGATCATAGTCAATTTCTTCCATATCAATAAAGACATCAAACATGTCCATGTTTTGTTTGGTTGTGAAGTTCCCTTCCCCATCAAATAAAGATATTATTTGTGAATAATTTTTGGGAAGATCATGCAAGACAACAGCTAAAGTCAATGGGGAAAACCTAGTAGCCATGGGTCTAGGGGGTTTTGGACTGTAAGGGGACTTTGAACGGGACTAGGAATATGAGGTTGGGAAGTCTGGATTAGAGGATTATTTTATTTTTATTTTATAATATTTTGGATATTATGCCAAATTGAGTCTAACAAATATGATTGAATTATGTTTTGATTGATTTCATCTTGTTTCAAATCTGATTATGATTTTGATCTTAAGAGACACCTTTCAAAATTTATTTCCCATTCAAATTCTTGGAGACTATGAAACTCTTCTTTATTTTGAGAAACCGGCCTTTCAACATGAGAAATATTTATTTGTTCTTTACCACATCTGCATCTAATCAAACTTTATGGGTTTTCCATAGCATATAATATCTCAGAATCAAGATTACCTCTAGTATGTGCCCTCCTAGAAGCCAAGATGTCTTCTTCTGAAAATATTCTTGAAAATCAATGTGGAGTCACCAGGACAAATGTACAAATGACCTCAAATAAAAAAAACTTTGTTTTACCACATAAATTGTCTCTTCTTGAAATAATTTGTCATTCTCCCTGGGCATGTTTTAATTCTCGTTCCCTAGAAGTAGAGCCAAGACGTTAGCACTCAGAATGTACCCCCGATTGTAAAAGCGTAACCCCAAGGTAACCAAAATACCAAGATTTAGGAAAGAAATATGGATCCTTTTCTCTAGAGAGGGATCTTATTAAATTAAGCACATAGATCTGTGGACCAACACACAACTCACAAGATAGATCATACAATTTTACACAAAAATTGAAGAATGAAATAGTGCAAAAATGGCTTGGAACTGTGAATGCTTTCATTAATCAAAAGTAATTAGATGATTAATTACAATGTATTACATTGGCTAAATAGCCTCATGCAATTCGAATCCATGTGAGGAAATTCGAATTGGTTTGACTCTACTTGATTGTATGGTTAACTAACCTTGTCTAAATCATTATCGAAGTTCAAAATGCCAACTCAAGTGTCTAATTTAGTATTAATTATCAGTTAACTAGTCTAACTGACTAAGGTACGTGATTAAATGCACCTCACCTACATGCATCCATGAAAATCTATTGCTAACTGAGTATAAAAGAATGTAACAGACTAGAACTAAATGTAACTGACTCCTAACTGAGCTTGACTAATCACCAACTGAACTCAACTAATGGAGTTTGGTGTCGGGACTCCTAGTGGCTCCTAATTTGTAGGGATTGGGATGCTCCTAAACTGATCCATGAAAGTGAAATCCATGGAATTTGTCCTCAATTAGTGTTCCCCACATGTTAGTAACTAGTACATGTGGCCCAATTAGGCCAAGTGGACCCCATGGTGCCTGTGACCGTATATAGACTGAAAGGACTCTTGATTTAGACCTAATTGACCAAATTGGACAAGGGAGGATTATAATCCTAACACCACCCCTGAATGCTAACTTAGACAATTTTTGGGCCCTGGTAACTAAGACAATAGGTCACATATTACAGCAAGTAAAGTAACTACTCAATACAAGGAGATGGGGAAAAAACCACATCGAAAAAAATCCCCCCCTTTAACTAAGAAGATAGAATCAGGATTCAAGTTTAAAAACTTGAAAATATGTTGCTGCAACCTTTGTCTCTATGATGTAGTGAAAAAGAATACATGATGTTCTATGCACATGTATCCTGGGGCCTGACATGTAGACTTCTCCATCTTCTCCAAAAATGATGATGGAAGGAAGGAGGAATGTAAACTTTTCCTCTTTCTGGATTAAGAGGTGTATGATCCACTCTATTCTTTTGAAGGCAGTGTAACTGATTAGACCTTTCCATGTATCATCTCACAGGTAGTTTGTTTCATCTCTCTGAAGGAGGTAAGATTGCATGGCATAGCACAAGTTTCTTTGTCTTATGTGTGTCAGATGGATTTCTAGTCATATTCCAAGCTTCCCTCTTGGGAGTAGGTACTAGATCTGGATCTCAATCACCCTAAATCTCAATCTCATAAACTGACACAGTTGGTTCTGTAGTACTAGTGGAAAATGTAAAAGAAGTAGATGGAATGTTTTTACCTTCCCTTTCAAGTGGCAGCTAAGAGTGCATTGGTTCTAAAAATGGCATGAAGTGTGAGAAATCATATGCCTTGGAGGCATGATTTGCAACACCCTTTTCTATGATGTTCCCAATAGAGATATTTGTGATCTCCACTGAGTCAGGACCAAATATCACTCGCTTTGGAGAGCCAATATGAGTCATTTGGCATACATATAACAGATTTGCAGCTAAGGAGGGCACATAAAGCACATATTTGAACTTTCCATGTTCAATCTTGATAGAACCCTTCTCTTTGGCTCGAATTTGACTGTTATTACCCATATGAATACTAGGACCATCAAAAGAGTGTAAAGAAAAGAATGATTCTATAAATTCAACCATATGATTGGAAGCTCTAGAATCAATGAGGAAGGCATGTGTTGTTGAATAGCTAGCCTTCAGTGCATGGCATGTCTCTTCATGTTATTGAGTTTCTTCTCTATGGTCATCCTTCCTTGTGCTAGCAGGTATAGTAATGTTATGTTTCTTCAGAAGAAGAGCCATTTCATCAATCGTTATTCTTATACAGGATCTTTCTGGATGAAAGCCCCTTCCACAGTAAGAACAAAGTGTCTTTGCTTTTCCATTCTTCTTTCTTCTCTTCAAACATGAAGGCTCATTTGACTACTCTTTATCCACAGGAGACTCATCCTTTTTATTCCCTTACCATTCATGACAAAGGTCCTCCTGCAACTAGTGCTTGATCTCTGGAAGATCGAATGATCCCCATTTGGATCAGCTTGTCATGCTCATGGGTGAGAGATTCAATGAAGGCATTAAGAGAGGGAATCCTCCAATTTGGATTAGTGAGATTCCCTGAATGAAAGGTTGATACAAATATTGAGTACTCTGCACCAATTTTTGAGAGGATGGCAAGGATGAGTTGATCATCCTCCTTCTCAACCTTGCACGGCTTCAATTGGAACACCAGGTTCTTGAATTTGGTGAAGAAATCATTCAGTGTTTTGAATTTTGTTGGATGAAGAGAAATAAGCTCATTCTTTAGTTGATATATCCTCAGGTCATCCTGCTTATCAAACAAGGAAGAAATATTATCCCAAACCTCCTTGGGAGTCTTCAATCCAATGATGTGGAAGAGAAGATCTCTAGAGATTGAGAGGAACAAGCATCCATATGCTTCATCAAGCCTATTTTAGTATTTTTCTCTATCAACATAATGAACCAGATCTACCTCTATCTCCATTGTGAGTCTGAAGAGTGTTTTGGAGTGAAGCTACATCTCCATGTCCTCCTTGAACTGGTTGTAGTTGAAAGGAGTGAGAAGTTCCATTGGAGGGGCCATTTTGAATGTAGTGAATGAGACTAAGTTGTTGTAGCAAATGCAGTGAAGGAGACTTATAAAAATGTAAATCACACAATCAAATAGATAAAGAAAGGTTGACAGCCTGCACTTTTGGAATTTTCTTCACAACTAGCATAGTTGATCAAGCAAACTTGATCAACAATTCCTTTACTTGGGATATTAAGTGGTAAATTCTCCGCTTCTGGTGCAGTACTAGAAGGAGCAATTTTGCTCAAAACTTTTTTTTGATCCAAGTATGAATCTGTAGTAGGAGAGTTTCCTTGTCTTGCTGAGGCTTTGATACCATATTAAATTGAGCACATAGATATGTGGGGCAACAAACAACTCACAAGATAGATCATACAATTTTACTCAGAAATTGAAGAATGACACAATGCAAAAATGGCTTGCAACTGTGAATGCTTTCATTAATCAAAAGTAATTAGATGATTAATTACAATGTAGTAAAATGGATAAATATCCTCATGCAATTCGAATCCATGTGAGGAAATTAGAATTGGTTTGACTCTACTTGACTATATGGTTAACTGACCCTGTCTAAACCAATATCGGAGTTCAAAATCCCAACTCAAGTGTCTAATTCAGTGTTGGAAATCAGTTAGATAGTCTAACTGACTGAGGTAGGTGAGTAAATGCGCCTCACCTGTATGCATCCATGAAAACCTAGCGCTAACTGATTAGAAGTAAATGTAACAGACTAGCACTGTATGAATGAATCCACCATTGTCTTTAGATGAAAGGTTTTTTGAATGCTTAAAAGCAATGAAACAGAGCATAGGGATATGAATTCTAAACCATTATAAACTCATTTAGGCATGAAAGGAAAACACAATGGAAGTTTAAATAAGAAAAAACATGCACATATAAGGAAAGAAAGTACACACTAAAAATATAATAACACACGAATCTCTATCAAAGGCCTACTCGGCTCGAAAATTTTATTAACCTTCCGAATCTATGTTACAATACAAAATATCTCATGGGTTCCAACCCTTGTTACAATGTAAAAACTTGTTTAAATACAAAATTATGCTCCATGAGATGATAACTAACTCTATGCTAAAAATAGGCAAATAACTTCCTTTTTACATATGTCATTTGGCTCTCTAACTAATCATTGTTCAAAAAATAAACTATAAAATACTAACTAATTAATCTTCAATGGTCTTCAACAAGCCTTCATCCAAGCAACCTGTACTTAGTTTCCCCATATTTTTCAATTGTATTCCATTGATTGACAGTTGGAAGATCCAAGATGGCCATCTTTTTTACCAACACCCTTAATTCCACATGGTCCACATAAGAAATTTTTGTTACTTGTGCGCAAGTGGATCTGAAAGTATTCAATATCAACTATTGTTTTCCCAGACAAATATTGATGCATATATTCAAACTTCTTATGTTATAGTATGCATCTGATCAATTGTGCATGATATTCTGTCTGAAAAAATAGTTTACCAATTTCTTCCCAGAAGAAAGGTAAGCCCTTCCCAAACACTGGTGTAAACAATTCAATGAATATCTTGACTTGATGTTGAATAATGTCAAGATTTGCTTGTATAGTGTTAAGATTTTGATGCTTACCAATGTCCTTCCTTTCGTAAGTAATGACTGAAATTATGTCTTTAATCCCTGTTTTCTTTAAGTCATCTTTTGACAAGTTATTCAAGAAATTTACTGTGTTATTACCTGTGTCAATGGGATTTTTTTTTAAACTTCTTTCACTACTATACAGCTTTTCCTAGAAGCCTATATAACAACTTCTTTGTCCATGATATAATTGAGATATGGTCTGATTTTTCTTGCTTCTACTATAATCATATCCCAAATTATATGTTTAGCTCCTTGTACAGGCAGTTGTCTAGTGAAGTGCTTCATAAGCTTATCATTGTTGTCTAGGAGGTGTTTAAAATTGTTCTCCATAGCCTTTCTTTCCTTGTAAAGGAAATTTTTATTCCAATTTTTCAAGCCAACTATTTCTTGTTGGGCTATAGGGCAGACCTGGGATTTATACTTTAACTTCGCACCAACAAAAAGACCCACAGTGTTGGCCCTTTCGGCAACAACCTGTGAACAGGTTGCAGTCTCACCCGAAACAACTATGGGGTGCCACAGAATCAGGTTTCTGCAAGCAGAAGAGGGATATTACTGTACCTTTAGCCTTAACAACAAATGTTTATACCAAATAGAGCTTTTATATTCACTTAATTAGCTTCGCAATTAGATAAAATACTTTTCGTGCTTAACCCTTAACTGGGAATTCACAGCGAAGTTAATATTTAACAGTTATCTTACTTTAGCATTCACCTACTTATCAAAAGCATCAAAACATAACAAAAACCACACAAAACAACCACAACAAAAGATATAATGTGGTTCACCCCCAGTGTAGGGGCTACGTCCACAAAACTGCGCTTTTATTCCACATCTTACAAAACAACAGTTCTGATCTGCGCACTCAGCAGCAGACCCATCCTTCAAGTCTAACTCCGCACTCAGCTGCAGTTCCTTTCTTACAATCTCTAACTATGCACTCAGCTACATTTCCTTCCTTACAAAAACCCTCTGCGCACATAGCTGCAGAGGTCGTCCATGCACACAGTTGGGACTTGACCTTAAAACCCAAAAATAGATCTAACTTCTTCTCATCATATGATCCTCATTTCATTAGATGATCTTGACATCTTGATGTGAGTGCTTATTTATACAAGTGCACTATTACAAAATCATGGGCTTACACCCAAAAATTATGGACAATTACAAAAAGAGGGCTTTGACTCAACCCCAACACCCCTAAGACTATTTTGAGTCGCAACTCTGCTTACAAGCTTCCACAAAAACCACGAAGTTACCAAAATTAGTGACTGTTAAGGCACACGCCCCAACAGGCCCCTAAGACTCACCAGTGTCCCGTCCCGGGACACTCTTCTACTTGTCTAGTGGGAGAATCTTGTTGGCGACAATAGTAAACTACTGTTGGATTCTTGCTCCTTCTCTACTAGCTCATTTTGCACTTTTTCAAGTTCTGTATCCATCTGCATCTCTGTAACCATCATCTTTAATTTTCCTACCCTCCTTCTCCCTTATATACCTGTCATCATCGTCATCCCTTCTGCTACTTCTACCACGGCCGCAGCTTGCTTGATCCTTCATCCTTTCATCCTTAGCAGACTACCTATGTTCCTTATGCTGATGTCTTCCTTCACAATATTTATGATGGTCATGGGAATCATTGGGCCTTCTAAATCTATCAGCAACTCCATCCCTCGAACTGCCTCCCGTTCATGTCATATCGAACATTTGACCATCCACAACTTTGGGTCCTTAACAGACAGTACCCCTGTGATTACATTCCAATGTACTTTTGCATAAGACAAACAACATGCCTCCATTCTGCTGAGCCAGGAGGATACATCTCGGGATCCTCTGGAGTCTTTCCTGGGGGTTTGTACCTTTCTTCGTTCCGTTTAGAGAGAACTTCTGCCTTAAATTTATTCCTGGTTGAATATGTCTGCATAGGTGGATGCAGCACTGGGGGAGTTTAGATGCAGGTGGATTGCTGATAAGGTTCTGCTGAACCCTCTCCCTGAACTCTTGTAACAATTCCTGGACTTCACGATCATTCGACATGGTCTTAACTATAAACTCAAGAAAATGTGTAATGTAGAAGTCCTAGGCATGTGGGGCTTCTTATAGAATCCCACAACAAAATCTGCCATCATGGTGCATTAAGGACACCAAATCTGATGGAGCGGTGATAAATCCTATTTACACGGTGCTAGATTTTCCAAAATCTCATCATTACAAGTAGTTAAGATAGCTCATGTGCCGGCGCCGCCAAATCTATTTTGTCCCATCACTCACATTTTAGGCTGCGACAGACCTTTCTTCTTCGACACGACCACTAACTTCAGCTTCGACAAATATTGACCTTCGAACCATCCTGACCCAAGCACCAACCAAACTTCGACCTTCGAACTTTGACAGCATTCAATACTTCATAGCTTTGAGAACAACTTCATTATAGTCTAGTACCCAATTTCAACTATTCTTGGTACTTAGAATCTCCTTCTTGCTGTTACTTCTGATTAGGGGGTCCAGGCTTGTCCCTGTACTTCTTTAATCTACTTCCATTCACTATGGAAGGTAGACTTTCTCCATTCAATTTAGCTAACTGGACTGCACCACCGTTGGTAACTTCCTGAACTATGTATGGTCCTTTCCAATGTGTTTTGAATTTACCTGGGAACTTCATGAATTTACTGTCGTACAAGAGCACAAGATCACCAATCTGGAATTGCTTCTTCTTAATGTGTCTATCATGCCATGCTTTTTCTCTAGATTTCTATAATTGCTGCTAGAAACCTACAATGAATCTATCTTCCTCTAGTTCTAGCATCTTTGCCAGCCTTTCTTTCAACATAGCTGGGTCATCCATCTCTGTGAAGGCAGATATTCTGAGGCTAGGAACAATGTACTCCATGGGCATAACTGCTTCTTTTCCATAGACCAGCCTAAAAAGTGTATGGCCTGTCAACTTCTTGCAAGTGGTTCTATAAGCCCATAGTACTGCTGGAATTCTAAGATCCCAATCATTTATGTTAACATTGCAAACCTTCGTCAGAGCGTGTTCAAGGATCTTGTTAAAGGCTTCGACAGTTCCATTTTCTTGAGGATGGTAGGCAGTACTCGTCTGATGATATACTTGAAATTATTCGGTTAATGCTTCAATAGTCTTATTTAGGAAATGTGATCCTTGATCACTCATAATAATTCTAGGACACCCAAATCTTGATAAGATATTATCGAAGATGAACTTCGCAGCTGTAGCAGCGCTACAATTCTTGACTGGTTGAGCTTCGGCCCAACGAGTAAGGTAATCAGTCGCTGTAATAATGTATCTTGCTCCAGATTTCTTTGCAGGGGGATTGATTGGTCCCACAAAATCAATAGCCCATTTGTCAAATGCTTGTAAAAGTTACTTGCGGAACCAAAGGCATCTCATCCCTCCTGGATGGTTTGCCTGTCCGTTGATAGATATCATAGCTATGGAAATACTCTCTTGCATCCTTATGAATTTTAGGCCACCACAATTCTGCATTTTAATTTGCAAACTAAATGAATTTAAATACTTACCCCTTGGTCCTTTCAAAAACCACCTTTCAACTTCTCTAAAAGAGGTACTTGTGTCGATGGCAAATTCTTTCACAAATGCTTCAAGGGTTCGCATTGTCCAAAAATCAACAACTCGAGATATCGCGTTGTTCACCCTTTTCAATATATTAACTCTTTCTGGGGTCTAGTCAGGAAACTGATCTTCTTGGAAATTCGTCCTTCTCTCTGTCAACCTGGATAACCACTGGTGCAATTCTATGTGGATACTACCAAAGAAAATTTCGTAAATATCAGCAAAAATGTACCTTTGCAAGAATTCGTCTGAGCTATGATGAGGATCCTTGTTTTCTTGTTCAGCAAATTTCAAATAGGTCTCTTCAATCCAGTCACCGATTTCTTTTACTGAGGGTCTCCAAAACATAGCCCTCCAGGTACGACGTAGATCCCTTTTGAGCAGATACTGATTTCAACCAGCAATGGAACCAATTTGTTGGGATATAGGGTAGACCTGGGGTTTATACTTTAACTTCACACCAACAAAAAGACCCACAGTGTTGGCCCTTTTGGCAACAACCTGCGAACAGGTTGCAGTCTCACTCGAAACAGCTATGGGGTGCCGCAGAATCAGGTTTCTGCAAGCATAAGAGGGATATTACTGTACCTTTAGCCTTAACAACAAATATTTATACCAAATAGAGCTTCGATATTCACTTAATTAGCTTCACAATTAGATAAAAGAATTTTCTTGCTTAACCCTTAACTGGGAATTCACAGCGAAGTTAATATTTAACAGTTATCTTACTTTAGCATTCACCTACTTATCAAAAGCATCAAAACATAACAAAAACCACACAAAACAACCACAACACAAGATATAATGTGGTTCACCCCCAGTGTAGGGGCTACGTCCACAAAACTACGCTTTTATTCCACTTCTTGCAAAACAACAGTTCTGATCTGTGCACACAGCAGCAGATCCATCCTTCAAGTCTAACTACGCACTCAGCTATAGTTCCTTTCTTACAATCTCTAACTGTGCACTCAGCTGCAGTTCCTTCCTTAAAAAAAACCTCTGCGCACACAGCTGTAGAGGTCATCCACGCACACAGTTGGGACTTGACCTTAAAAACTAAAAATAGATCTAACTTCTTCACATCATACGATCCTCATTTCATTAGATGATCTTGACATATTTACATGAGTACCTATTTATACAAGTGCACTATTACAAAATCATGGGCTTACACCCGAAAATTATGGACAATTACAAAAAGAGGGCTTTGACTCAACCCCGACACCCCCAAGACTATTTTGAGTCACAACTCCGCTTACAAGCTTCTACAAAAACTGTGGAGTTACCAAAATTAGTGACTGTTAAGGCACGCACCGCAACATTTCTAGATCCCTCAAGCTAACCTAGGACATTTCCTTCACAATAAATCCCTCACTTGTTTGTGTAGCAGGTGCAATAATATGGACCTCGGGTTCTTTCCTTTTTTCTTCAATTTATTTTTCCATTTAATCATGTTTATATTTGAGGACATTCAAATTTTCAGTCACAAGCATTTTTTCTTTCTCCCGTTCCTTTTTCAGCTCTGAAAACTTCAGAAGTTTTGCTTTGCAAATTCTTAGTTCATCATTCAATATTTCTTTATCCTTCTCCAGCTCTGTCAACTCTAAATCTTGAATAAGCTGAGTGGCAGGAATTTTCAGCTTCTTTTTTAATAATTGAATAGTATTATCATTTTCTATAAGTAACTTTTGATTTGTTCCTCCTTTGTTTGTCTCAATGTCAGTAGTCAATAAATCCCCCTGGAGATTTTTAATTTGTTGCATGTGTGCTTTGTTTTCCACCCTCTCCTATCTCAATTGATTCTCTACTTTAGTTTTGGTGGATTGTAACCTTGATACCTCCAAATTCACTTTAAGAAGATCACTATATATAAACTCTACAATCTTCTTATGTAGATGGATCATGTATGGAACAGGGATATTTTCCAAATTTAATCTCATTTCTGCCACGCTGTTCTTTGTGGATACTACTAGGTTCAATGTGTTTTGAACATGATCCTTGACACTAACCAAGGAGACATCCTTGTTTGAAATTTTTCTCACCTATCCATATATTCTTAGAGATTCATCCAAGGATGTATCTCTACTATCCATGTACTTGTCAAACAACTCTTCCCTCGTTTCAAATTGATCTTTCGAGCCTTCAGGAATTTTTGAGAAAGCATATTCATTGACCTCAAAGGATGGGCCTCTTATCTTCATCTACTTATTCTTTCTTATTACCTATATCAACTCTCCCTCTACTTCATTTTTCTATCTTTTTGAAGTCTTTGATCTGCCTTCCTATTCTGTATCCATAGAATCTGAAAAGGTTCTCTTATTAGTCATTTCATAATGACTAGTAATTGGAGTAATGACCCCTGCTTTAGAAATAATGGCCAATGGATCCTGTTGTGTGCCATTTGTATTATGTACTGGTGATGTGGGATATTTCTTCATATCATATTGACTCTATAATGTTGAAGGGTAATCTAACCAATTATCTTTCTCATCTAATCCCTCAAACTCCTGGTGTTTAAATGGTTTTTTTATTTACGTTCTTTCTTATGGAAATGATGTGATGGGGGTCATAATTTATGGTAGTAGATGTTTAAAACCCCATCTCCTTTAACAACCTATGTACTACAGGTAATAAATATTTTATTTTAATAATAAATGTCCCAACCACCCATGGTAACTTGATCTCTGAAGCTTGTCTGAAATTAATAAAATGTTCATTTTCAACAATGAGCTTCTTTCTGATCAACTCTAGTGCAAAAATTATGGGAGTGAGAAAATTAGTTAGGATATATGGTTCATGAGTGAATCCATATACCCTAATGATTGTGTGTTCTTCCAACAAAAACCTATCCCCAATTCTTTTATCTGGTGAAAATTGCAATATTTCTTTCATGATGGGAAACACCCTTGGTAACCTATTCTGGAAAAAGACCTCATACACCTCAGCCATTAGAGAATTCATGTATTTGAAGAATTTCTTGTTGATATCATTAGTCAAAACTATATCTGGTAGCTAAAAAAAACTTCATTAAAGAAAAAAAACATCCTCACTAAGTGAGATTGGAATCTGAAATACTTTGTATTGTGGAAATTCACTAGCTGTGAGTGAATACTCTCAGATAGGAATTCATCATACTTAAGGAAACTTGATTGGGATGACTGGTATTCAAATGGATTGGTACTGACTTTGAAAATAAGACTCATCAATAACTCAGTGACATACTTATTTGTATCTAAACCTAAAAAATGACCTGTTTAGTTCCATCATTGAACAAATTGGTATCTACAGGGAAGGCTTGATTTTGCAAAGAGATATATGGCTTAAAGACAGTATTTAAAAATTCTTGTTTCAATTTTAGGGATGACTCACGGGAAGATTGAATCAATTTTTCTTCACTAAAATCCTCTTGGGACAAGGTAAATGAGGAAGGAACTGCAAGTGAGTCACAAACAACCATAGAATTTCTAGGACATATGATCTTAGACTTAGTGGAGTCCATAATGACTCTTTTAGCAGATGAATAATTTGAAGCACACCACTCGACAAATTTTGGAAAACTAGGGTTTTCTCATGGAATAAAAAATGAAAATAGGACCTACAGACACCATGCAAGTCTATACCCTGGTCTTTAAGTGTTTTTATTTTATACTTTAACTGGTTAACTGAACCAAATGATAGCAGGGTATCAAAAACTTCACTATCTCTATCCAAAAAAACCTCTTCAATTTTCTGATATTCTAGAGCTTGAGCCTCTATTTCTCCACCACTGTCCATTTTTAAATAGTCTCTAGTAGGTAAAAAGTGGCCTACCTGGTCAGCTGACAGGTGGATGAGAATCTGTTTGAGTTGGATTCTTCCATGAAAACTAGGGTCACTTCTTCCAATGCACAAAAGACAAATAGTCCTCCTCCATGTGCTTCTCATTTTATAGTATTTTATGCTTTGGAATATTCTGCTTATTCTTCACACATCTTGCCCAAGTGAATCTTCCTCTGTCCATAGATATGATCTCTTCTATCCCAAGCTACTGATCATGATCATTGTTTTAATCTTATGTTTCTGATTTCGATTCCCTATATAACTTTATCTTCCCTGCAATTCCTAGCAGCAGATCCCTTCATAAACATAGATCCATGTTGGCAAGGGGTTTGGGACAAGTGAGTTGTGTATCATCCCAGTAGCTGCACAAGCTCACACAGTACTGTGCAAGGGCAGATTGGTGCGATAAGCAGGAAGATAACCATTTTTTAATATTTTATGTATATTTTGACCAAGTTTTGTTGCAATAGGTTAATAGCAGTTAGAAGTCAGTTATTTTTGGACCATTGATATAATGGAATAATCCTATTTATAGATCCATTTTAGAGAGTCATAGAGGCACATAGAGAGAGAGAGAGCATCATATGTGAACAATTGTGAACAATTGTATTGCATGCATGATTGTAAGGGATACGATCTAGTGCGATCTATCTTATGGAGATTTTCCTGTCTTGACTGCAATTTTATCTGGGATTCTTTCTGATGTATGTAGTGTCCGGTTTGAAGAAGTGTTGGAGCAGGGTCCCGCAGCTACAGGAAAAGCTGCTACATCGGGATAGGGAAGTCAAAGAAGACAGTACCTTAGAGGCCGAGAAGAGAGAGCTCAAACACTGCACTTAAGGCAGCGGCGAAGACAGGAGGGCTCAGCTACCCTCATAAAGAGAAAAAGGAGCAACAGGCCAAGGTATTGAAGACAAAGGACAGTATGAAGCGGTGCCCATACCCACGATTAGCACCGGGAAGCATGGAAGACTGCAGGAAGCTGTGGTGTGACGGTAAGCGGTAGCCCAAAGTACAGATGCACCGACTGTCACAGTTAGGGTTTTTGGGTTACTGTTGGGAAAGGCCCATAGTTTTGTAATGGTGACACCTTTGGGATTCCTATATAAGCATGTATTTTTAATGTAAAAGGTTAGATAGTGAGACAATTGGGTAGCTTCCTGGACAGTCAGACAAGGAGGAGTCACTGAGTCATGTAGCTAGCCAAGTGTCTCTAGAGTCTCAGTATTGTAAGGGTTAAGCTTTGGTTCTGTTATTTAGTCTATAGTTATCTTACTGTAACCAGTAGCTGGCTTTAAGAGCATGCATGTAACAATCCGCAGGGACTGAGAGAGAGAGAGAGAGAGAGGAAGAGTATATCGTAAGAAGGCGATATAAGAGGAAGAAGAGATCTAAGAGAGAAGGGCTCCTGGTTGTGTGTCGAGAGTTTCCCAGAAGATCTCAGGCTGCATAATAGGTTGCAGCGGAACTGTGTTTACTCTCTCAAGATATAATATAAAAACCAGTTCCTGTGGACGTAGCTTCCCCCCTGGAAGTGAACCACATAAAACCCGTGTGTTGTGCGATTGTTCATGTGATTGTGTTTTACCTGTTTGCTAGCTGTCATCTATTACATGGATGTTGCTTATCAGTGATAAATGTATGTATGTTATGCTTCAATAATAGCACATAGAAGGTTAACCACAAGTTGAATGTATCAAGTAGCCTGTATACTAGTTTATCAGTGCTTGGTTCATGATAGTTGACAGTTATTGCATTAAGTGACTCTGGTATATGAGTTTCGCGAGTTCAGTATAGTTGATGTTAAGCATATTAGACTATAAGAGTCTAAGTGAGGTTGTCTAGCTTAACTCGTATACTAAGAAGAGAGAAGCCTTTGGGATATGAGAGCCATGTTGAAGTCTTACCATAAAGGATATCGCAGTATAGAAAGGCGATATCGCACTGTCAGAGGAACCGCGGTGTGAGATATCACAGTATAAGAGGGTAGCCGAGGAGATATTTTGTGCATCGCTCTAGAGGTAGTGATGTGATAAGAGATTGCTCCCTCCTAGGGCCATTGAGTAAGAAAGGTTGCCATCGCAGAGAGAGATCCCGCTAGCTAAGAAGAGTTGTGAACCAATAGGATGCTACAGAACCCGGTTGAGGACACTTGAGTCTTCAGCCACCCCATCTAAGATCACTTCGGGTGAGACTTCAGGCTGCTCTACAGTCTGTCACTGAAAGGGCCAGTGAGCTAGGGGTTTTGTTGGTACATAACAAGTAAACCCGGGTCTGCCCCAGAGGACCAACAAATGGTTCCGTTGCTGGATTTGAAAACATTGACAAGCTAATGTTCTATTGGCATCCTACTAAAGAAAAACTTAACCACTGGGTTGAGTCTAATGAGAAAGAAATTGCTGAAAAAGAAAACAAGAGTCCTAGACTGAGTACAGAGGACTGGTTACAAAAACATATCTTCACTGAACTGCATACGATATTTTTTGTGACCTATGCAAATGAGTTGTACGACTGGTTATCAAAGTTGACTGATCAGAACATATTCAAGAAGAAAAGGAACATTGTCTGGACACCAGAGCTGATTTAGACCATGAAGAGTATAGATAATCCCATTTCATGGGCAGTAGACTTCTGGCTTGCGAGTTTTCTGGAAGGCTTCATTACAGAGTTTGCAGTTGATCAAAGAAAAAGTTTCAGCGAAGCCGAGAGGTACTTCTTCAAAGGCTACCGTGGTAAGTACCTAAGCTCTTTAAACTTGTTCATTAATATGTTATTACATGAAAAAGGAGTAATGGATTTATTCTCAGATGAATAAGCTAAGTCAGTGTAATGTCACAAGAGTTTGAGAGTGATTTTGATGAAATTAGATGTACACGTAGTGGTAATAAATATAAAGTAGATTTCAGATCTTCTCTCTTTGAAAACAGTTCAGACAGCACTAGAGAACAGAGTCACAGTAATACAGAGAGACTAGTAGGAAGTATCCCTTACCACCCTTATACCCCGCAGAAAACAACCAGGACTCAGAGTAATCCCATAGGAACTACATCTAGTAGTTCACATACAGTACATACTACCGCTACATCACCTACACCTACACCACTGAGTGGTAGTAATACAACAAATCAGCATCCACCACATAGAAACAAAATGGGGGATGACATGAAGTTACCTACCTTCAAGGGTACAGGGGAAGAAGACCTAGAACAACATTGGTTCCTATGCGAAGCCGTATGGAGCATTAAACAAATCCAATATGATAGCATTAAACTTGTCCAGTTGGTCACTACACTTAGAGACAGAGCCTTAACATGGTATATGAAGTATACAACAACGCCGACCAGAACGCTCGTACAGATCAGGACCGCAATGATTAAAGAATTTAAGAAACCTAAGTCTGAGTCACAGTGTATCACAGAGCTTAAAGACATTAAACAGTTACCTACAGAGTCAGTATGGGACTTTGATCAAAAATTCAAAGCTCTTATATACCAGGTTAGTTTTGAGTTTGCACCAGAGCAGCATAAGGAATGGTTCATCGCAGCACTGCTTCCTCGTATCAGAATTCCATTAATGCAACAGAGACTCTGTACACAGGATGAAGCGATGGAGATGGCAATGAAACTCGAGGCTTCACCTCTAGCTGAGACCAGTACAGGAATGACAAGCTTACAAAACCAGTTCGCCAATCTCACGTTATAGATGCATGAGATTAATAAAGGAAAAGAGATTGCACAAGAACTATGGTGTATAAAGTGTAAAGGATAGGGCCATACTAAGTATAATTGTCTAGTATTTGTAGAGTATTTAGCAAGTGGGGATCCTAACCCCTTATTACAGACTCAAGGGCCGTGGTGTGAACTCTGCAGAACAAGAGGACATCGACCACCAGAATGCCCTTTACTTCAAAAGTATGTACAAACCCCTAAGAACTTATATTGTAACTTCTGTAAGTCAGTAGGTCATGATGAACATAATTGCCGAGCTTATGATCTTATGATAGAAATAAAGCATGACTTGTATAGAGTCCAATCAGAAACAGCAGGACCACAGCATGAAGAGGCTCGTGTTGCTCATGGAGGAGGATTCAGAGGATGAGGCCGTGGAGGAGGCTTTGGCCGTGGAGAAGGCTTTGACCGTGGCCATGGACCTATTACTTGTTACAATTGTGGAATTGTAGGACATTATGCTAGGGACTGTCAGAACCCTAGTACGACATGTAAGTATTGCAAGTCCTATGATCACCCTATAGAAGAGTGTCTGATCTTGATAGCCAATATTAGGGAACCTAAGCCAGCAGTACACCAGAACATCTAGCTTATTTCTCCTGAGTAGGAAGAGCCGGAACCAAGAGTCAATATAGTGGCTCACAGTGGTGCTTCTACTAGTAGAACATCGCAGGATGATACAGAAAAGAATATAGGTCCGTAGTGGGTGCGCAAAGCGACTAATAAATTAACACCACTTGACCTACATAAGAACAAAGAAACATTTCAGCAAGCAAAAGATTTCTTTACTGAACCTACAACATAAGGATCGCAGGTACTTCCGTGTAGGGGCATACCGCAGCAAGAACCTTGTGGTGTTAGTCCTGTGTAGATATCGTAGGCTAGCACATCGGGAAGGTGCGAAGAGGATGAGTCGACAAGAAATGTACAATCCTTCCTGTGGAGATGCTTGAAACTTGTTAGAAATGAGAAAGCTATCGGAGAGCTTCAACGCATCATAGATCAGTGTCAGCCATCTTCTTCTGTGAGCAATGCGCAGCATGCTGTTCATAATATTATGGGACATACAAGAACAGGAAGAGAGATGAGACTCACAGCACAAGTTGGAGAATTTGAAATGGATGAGGTAATCCTAGATTTAGGATCAAAGGTAAATGTTCTGGCTAAGCATAAATGGGAACAGATGGGTAGCCCTAAGTTAGCCAGATCGCCTATCCATATGCGCTTATCTAATCAGCAGTGGGTATCACCACTGGTTCGATTACCACAGGTACCAGTTGATATTGATGGAGTTCACAGCTTTGCATACTTTGAAGTTATAGAGATCATTGGCGATAGTAGACCATTCCCAACTTTACTAGGTATTGATTGGGCAATCAATAACATGGTTGTTATCGACTTAAATAAAATACAAATGACCTTTGAGGATAAGTAGATCCAGGTCATCGCACCATTGGATCCTTTCCAGGGTCCTCGCTACATTGACCTTATCAAGGAAAAGGAGGAGGTGCGCAACATGGAAATTCTTTATCAGATGACTGCTAATCAGAGTGATTACATCAACCCTACCATAGAAGGAAACATTATTTGTCGATGCGACAGCTCATGCGCATCAGACTCGGATGTTGGTCTAGAGAACTGGCAGGACAGACTTTACGAAGTCTCAACTCGCAGATGTGCGTTTATGACTAAGTCACTACGATGGATTGGCATAGAGATCATTGATATTTCATCCTTTCATGGATTAGTGGATGTCAATGACTTTTTACAGCAGTTTGAGCAGGAAATTCCTCAAGAGCAGAGGTTGACAACTATGGACCTTGCAGCAAAAGCCACACCTGCAAGATGGTGGCATGCACATAAAGAACATATCACATCATGGGATGATCTGAAGAGACTGATGGCGATCATATTTTCTAACGACAAGGGGCATTTACAGCAGAAATACACAAGAGAGAGTGACCCCAGGTCACATATTCAGATTTGCGAACAGAGTTGGTCGGATATTCCAGAGGATGAATGGGTTCACTTATTCATTCACACTTTAGACACAATTCCAAGGAATTGGTACACTGAGATAGAGTTGCGCAGAGGAACCATCATATGGCCACTTATGATAGATAGCTTCCTACTCACTTTCACTTTTGAATCTGAGTATCCAAGCATTCATCAGGCTCTAGATGTAATAAAGAATAAGGTATTTGATGACTGTACCCTATCAGTACCTGCTCAGCCTGATTGGGCAAGCCAGTTGGAACATGCTCTAGAATGTTACAACTTCGCAGGAGAACTAGATGATGAGGATGAGAATCCTCGCAGTGTCAACATTCCCAAGTCAGAAGGGACTCTTGATGTTGATGTACCCAGACTAGAAATTTCAGCTATCACAGAACCTATCAAGATTAAAAAGATCAATATTGGCACAGAAACAGAACCTAAGTTTGCCTCTATTGGAAACTATTGGGATGATGAAACAGTAGGACACAGCAGATCTCTTACATGACTATCAAGACCTATTTCCCACTAAGTTCACAGAGATGAAGGGAATAGTAGGAGATTTGGGAGTCATGCGCATACCATTGAAAGAGGATGCTAGACCAGTTAAGCAGCGTCCATGCAGATTGAATCACCGCTATAAAGAAAAAGTTAAGGATGAAATTGATAAGATGCTAGCAGCATGCATCATTGAGCTAGTAGAAGAAAGCGAATGGGTTAGTCCCATGGTTGTGCAGGAAAAGAAAACTAAAGAAGAAATCAGGATTTGTGTCGACTTGCGCAAACTCAACGATGCATCACTTCATGACCCATTTCCGACACCTTTCACTGATGAAGTGTTAGACAATGTGGGAGGACAGGAGGTCTACTCCTTCATTGATGGCTTTTCAGGATATCACTAGATCAGAATCCATCCAGAGGATCGACACAATACCACTTTTGCGACAGAATAGGGCTCATTCCAGTACACGGTAATGCCCTTTGGTCTTAAAAATGCAACAGCTATCTTTTCTAGAGTAGTAGTTGCTGTATTCAAGGAATACATCCATAAATTATTAGAAGTCTATTTTGATGATTGGACTGTATTTGGATTAATCAATAAGAACATAGGAGATTTAAGGCTCATGTTAGAGAAATGTAGGAAATATCAGATTTCTCTTAACTTGAAGAAATGTTTATTTTGTGCACCATTTGGTGTTCTGTTGGGTCATATTGTTTGTAGACAAGGCTTGATGGTAGATCCTGCAAAGATTGCCATCATTGTACATCTCCCAACACCCAACTCAGTCAAGCAATTGAGAACAGTGCTCGGTCATACTGAGTACTATAGAAAATTCATCAAAGGTTATGCAAAGATCACAGCACCTATGGAAAAGCTGTTAAGGAAAGACGTGAAATTCCTATGGAATGAGGAATGCTAGCAAAGTTTAGACACACTTAAAAAGAAGATGGTTACAGTACCCATCTTAGTATTCCCAGATTGGAACAAGCCATTTCATGTACATGTGGATGCATCTGGCATCGCACTGGGGATCGTCTTAACACAGCCAGGAGAAGGAGGTATTGATCACCCTATCGTGTCCTCAAGCAGAAAGCTATCTACCGCGGAAAAGAACTACACCACCACAGAAAGAGAAGGATTAGCTATGGTGTATTCTCTACAAAAGTTCAGGCACTACCTATTGGGTGCCCCATTCAAGATGTTTACTGACCATTCTGCTTTAAAGTATTTGGTCAATAAACCAGTATTAGGAGGAAGGATATGTAGATGGTTACTCTTATTTCAGGAGTATGATTTTGAAATTATTGTAAAACTAGGAAAATTAAATGTCGGACCTGATCATCTATCACGGATAGATTCAGGAGAAGAACCAAGTAATTTAGAGGATTATCTGCCAGATGCGCAATTATTTTCTATCCAGATCGCAGATGAGTACTATGAGGATATTATTCAGTTTCTCACTACAGGGTGGGCACCAGTTGAATTTACTAAAAAGCAAAAGAAACAGTTAGTTGTGAAAGCAGCAGACTTCACTTTGATCGCATGACATTTATATAAGTTAGGTCCAGATGAAGTCCTGTGCAGATGCGTGATGCCGCACGAGAAAGAGACCATTATCAGAGAAGCACACTCAGGTACCGCAGGAGGTCATTCGCAGGAAAGCGGACTGCTCAAAAAATCCTGACCACAGGGTTATGGTGGCCTACTTTGCATAAAGACACTAAGGATTTTTGCAGATGTTGCGATATCTGTCAGAGGGTAGGAAAAACTTCGCAGAGAGATGAAATGCTGCTGCGACCACAGATTACGCTACGAGCATTTAACAAATGGGCTATAGATTTTGTGGGTCCTATAAACCCACAAGGGAAACGAACTGGTGTGAGATACATCATCATAGGAACAGAATACCTAACTAGGTGGGCAGAGGCTAAAGCAGTAAGGAATTGTGATGCTACTACAGCTGCGCAGTTCATTTTTGAAAACATCATAACTAGATTTGGATGTCCAGTAATTTTGATGAGTGATCAAGGCACACATTTTATGAACTGCACTATTGAGGCCTTGACAGAGGAATTTCAGATCCAGCACCATAAGAGCACTCCCTACCATTCTCAAGCTAATGGTACGGTGGAGGCATTTAACAAGATTCTAGAAAATGCTCTTACTAAGATCTGTGACAGTCAAAGAAATGATTGGGACCTCAGGGTTAATGCTGTATTATGGGCTTATAGGACTACATGCAAGAAACTTACAGGACACACACCTTTCAGCTTGGTGTATGGACAAGAGGCTGTTATGCCTATGGAATATATTATTCCCCGTTTAAGAGTTGCTCAAATTACCGAGATAGCTGATACAGATATGATGAATGAAAGGCTAGCGTAACTGCTTGCCTTGGAGGAAGACAGATTCATCGCAGGATTTCATCAGAAAGTGCAGAAGGCACGAGAGAAAGCTTGGCATGACAGGCACATCAAGAGCAAGAGTTTTTAGATAGGACACCTAGTGCTCCTATATGACAGTAAGTTTGTTAAGTTCCCAGGGAAGTTCAAGACGCATTGGTTGGGGCCATATCAGATTCAGTATGTTACAGAAGGAGGTGCCGTTCAACTCAACAAACTGAACGGGGAACTTCTTCCTACGTTGATTAATGGTAGAAGGCTTAAGCTCTATAGTGACAGCCACTCCACCCCACCGCCCTAACCCAGACAGCTTTGAGTGTGCAGATTCCCATTGTAGTTGAAAGGAGGCATCGCACAGGTAATTAGTCTACACTGTCAGGTAAAGAGTTCTAAGTATTCTAAGTATAAGGAATCACATGAGGAAATTTTATTTTGCGCAAGTCATAGGATGCTTGCTGAGGTGAGAGTAAAAAAAAGAAAAAAGAAAAGAGTTTATGTTGTGCAAGTCATAGGACGCTTGCGGAGTTTTTGAAACGTTGCGGAGTTTCATGCCAGCATGTTGGTTCAGAACGATGCGGTGTAACATCGCAGCAATGCGATGCTCCCCGTGCCACGTAGACAATTTTGAATAGAGACAGAGGGCCAGTCACTTCTCCTTCTGACAAACAGTTAATCCAGAAATGACCGGTATACGTTACCCTATATTTGGCAACAGTATAATGATTTTTCCAGATTTTCTAAATCTTGGTCGATACCGGTGCCTATACACAAGTTTCAAGGGAAATTTGATCGTATTTCAGAAATTAATGAGGATCAAAATGACGGGTATTGTCTTTTCCATGCAATTAATACCACCGACAGGTCTAGCTAGATGACCGTTGTTTCGAAGAGTATCGCCTTCATTATAAAATCAGAGATCATTCATGCAGAAGGGTTACTTTTTCGATTTCTGAGAGTTATAGAGCAATTTGTAAGAGTTTCCCCTGTGAAGAGATACTGCAGTTACAGAGTGCTAGTTTTCCCCAAATTCGCAGCAATTTCCAGTTCAAAGTATTGCACCGAGTGGTTTCTGTCCGAGAAGGAACCTTTAGAAGACATTGTGTAGAGATTCCAGCGTGGTGGCCTTGTGTCCTCTATGATGACGCTGCCCAAGGTTGTGAAAGTAGGTACATCACAGGTCAGACAGTTGCCAACGATGAGGAGTCAAACCCAGGATGTAGAAGATGTCATCAAAGTCTTTACTGCAGAGAAGAAAAAAGACGAGCCGATCACTAAAGATAAGAAAACAGGGCAGAATAATGATGAAAAGAAATCTTCAGCCAGGAAGAAAGTAAAAATGAGAAAAAGATGGCAACAGAAGAAGGAAGATGACCTATCTCATCCCCTAAGAGAAGAAAAAGAGATTGTAGAGGCAAAGAAACGAAAATATAAAGATCAAGGCAGCATGAAAACCTGGAGCAATTTGGTGAGGAGAAAAGTGAAAGGGGAAAACAAACCAACAAGCAGAACTTCAGAATGCAGACAAAGGCTTGTTCTCGGAATGGAATTCATGGTTTGTATAGTTTTCATATGAAAGGATCCAGACCGAGTGAAATGTTTAAGAAGGCTGGAAGATACAGATTTATATTTTCTTTGGGATACGAGTTCTAAGTCCAGCTAGAGAGGAGTTCTCGTGATACCAGGTATTTCAATCCTTGTGATGAACAAATGGATGGCAGGTCTTCCAAGAGACGAGAACGAAAGCATGAAAATAAAGGAAGGAAAGCTAAGAGAGACTGACGAACTAAGTTTACATAATAGTTCAGCATTAGTCAAGCTATGCTTGAAATGGCACAAGAGTGTGTCGAAGCTATGAATAAAGAAGTCACAGGACTTCGTGAGAGATTCACAAAGACTTCACAGGAAGCCAAGGAGAAGCTACAACAGGAGAAGCTAGCTGTTAGTGGCTCAGGGATGAGCCATAAGTAAGTGTTAGGGGACTGTTGGAGCAGGGTCCCGCAGCTACAGGAAATCTTGCTACATCGGGACAGGGAAGTCAAAGACGACAGTACCTGAGCGACCGAGAAGAGAGAACTCAACCACTGCACTTAAGGTAGCTGCGAAGATAGGAGGGCTTAGATACCCTCATAAAGAGAAAAGGAGCAACAGGCCAATGTATTGAAGACAAAGGATAGTAGGAAGCAGCACCCATACCCACGATTATTGCCGGGAAGCGTGGAAGACTGTAGGAAGCTGTGGTGTGACGGTAAGCGGCAGCCCACAGTATAGATGCACTGACTGTCACAGTTAGGGTTTTTGGGTTACCGTTGGGAAAGGCCCACAGTTTTGTAATGGTGAGACCTTCGGGCCGCCTATATAAGCATGTATTTTTTAATGTAAAAGGTTAGATAGTGAGACAATTAGGTAGCTTCCTGGATAGTCAGACAAGGAGGAGTCACTGAGTCATGTAGCTAGCCAAGTGTCTCTAGAGTCTCAGTATTGTAAGGGTTAATCTTTGGTTCTGTTATTCAGTCTATAGTTATCTTACTGTAACCAGTAGCTGGATTTAAGAGAATGCATGTAACAATCTGTAGGGATTGAACAATCCGCAGGGATTGAGAGAGAGAGAGAGAGAGGAAGAGTATATCGTAAGAAGGTGCTATAAGAGGAAGAAGAGATCTAAGAGAGAAGGGCTCCCAGTTGTGTGTGGGGAGCTTTCTAGAAGATCTCAGGATGCATAATAGGTTGAAGTGGAACTGTGTTTACTCTCTCAAGATATAATATAAAAAACAATTCCCGTGGACGTAGCTTCCCCCCTGGAAGTGAACCACGTAAAACCCGTGTGTTGTGCGATTCTTCATGTGATTGTGTTTTACCTGTTTGATATCCATTATCTGTTACATGGATGTCTCTTATCAATGATAAATGTATGTATGTTATGCTTCAATAATAGCACATAGAAGGTTAACCGCAATTTGAATGTATCAAGTAGCCTGTATACTATTTTATCAGTGCTTGGTTCATGATAGTTGACAGTTATTGCGTTAAGTGACTCCGATATACGAGTTCCGCGAGTTCAGTATAGTTGATGTTAAGAATATTAGACTATAAGAGTCTAAGTGAAGCTATTTAGCTTAACTAGTATACTAAGAAGAGAGAATCCCTTGGGCTGTGAGAGCCATATTGAAGTCTTACCATAAAGGATATCGCAGTATAGAAAGGTGATATCGCATCGTCAGAGGAACCGTGGTGTGAGATATCGCAGTATAAGAGGGTAGCCGAGGAGATAGTTTGCGCATCGCTTTAGAGGCAGCGATGCGATAAGAGACCGCTCCCTCCCAGGGCTAGCGAGTAAGAAAGGTCACCATTGCAGAGAGAGATCCCACTGGCTAAGAAGAGTTGCGAACCAATAGGATGCTATAGAACCCAATTTAGGACACTTGAGTCTTCAGCCACCCCATCTAAGATCACTTCGGGTGAGACTTCAGGCTGCTCTGCACTCTGTCGCCGAAAGGGCCAGTGAGCTAGGGGTTTTGTTGGTACATAACAAGTAAACCTGGGTCTACCCCAGAGGACCAACAAGAAGGCTTATGTAATGTGGCATACTTGCACAATATTAATAGATGATGCGATGTGTATGGCTCAATTATTGTATATTTTTATAGATCTGTTGTGATGCTGCTGCTCTATTTTGTTAAAATGACTTGTTATATATGTGATTAAGTGTCTTCCTGCTATATCAATGAGATATGTTGGTTTTAAGTTGCTATAATTTATGCTTGATATGATATGATGAATAATGTTGTGATATGTTGATACTATATGAGGACTGAATAAGTTATTATCTCCCTTTGTCAGATCCCCATATCCTCCTTCCCCACTGTCGAAAACTCGGTTCTGACAACTCTCCCTTTAACGCCTCAGGTGAGACCTCGTCTACTCTGCAAACATTGTCGGGCAGGTTAAAACCTGTTTGGGATGGTGCTCAAGGAGATTGCATTGCAGGGTGTCAACAGAGTGGGAACCCCTATCGACGAATCTTTTTTGGTGGGCTTCACCAACAATCCATCACATTTTTTTACCACCATAGATCTTTTCCCTGATTTACTGTCACCCATCCACAATTTAAATGACTTTCATATTTCATTAGCAGATTGGAAACAACCCTTGATCTCATTCTCCATGAATCTCAACTGTTCATCAATCTCAACCTTTAAATATTCCACTCAGCCTCATTTGTACAAATAGCATGCACCTTTCTCCAGCAAACTCAATCTCCATCATAGATCTTCAATACTATTCAATCTTACCCTTCGGTTATTTTTTCCCTTTAACCAATCATGCTCAGGCTTATTACAATTATATCCACACATCTTACAGAATTTGAATATATCTGGACCATATATATTACCATCATCAAGTCTCAACCCTCGACCATCGGAGCCTTTAACACATTCCACTTATTTCAACCTTTCATTTACTAGCACAACTTCAATCATCAGAATGATCCATAATTGTTCATATTGATCAGGCATTGATCTTAGCCGTTGATTTCTGTGGGTTATACACCTTTCCACTAATTTCCAACTTCTCTTTTCTTGTCCATGTTCACCCAGATGAATGTTTATGGAGCGTAGATCATTTTCTCCCTTAGATCTCCATCGTTGATCTGTGTAGTGTGTAATCTTTCCCACTGATTGGAAAATTTTACTTTTTCGTTCTAGTTCCACCAGTGGAATCATTCTCAACCGCATATTTATTTCACCTTTTTTGCATGACTGTTGATCTTTGCTTCCCTTTAGACCATTCCACTAGCCACCCAAAAATCTTCTCTTGTGCATCTTCGACTAGCGGATTTCTTAACAACCATAGATCTATCCATTGGCAGATATACACCATTGAAACCTGTCATATGATAACATAAGTGTGCATTTCAAGTTAAAACCATTGCTATGTATTAAACCATGATTTTTTAGAATATATGGATTTTAACCTTAGAAATAACTGTTGGGTCCTGAAATACCCCTTTTTGACCACACCTATTATACCCTTTTTCCTTGCCCTACTTCATTCCTACACACCAGACAAATGTTTTCCCCTCAGATTGAGCCATAAATATTTACAGGTGTGATTAATTAGTGTTTTATCTTATTAATGCCTAATATTTTTATGTTCGGGACTTTGTCTCTTGATAGTTCAAGCTTTAAGAAACACAGGTGTAGCATCCTGGGTGGTCTGAAGAGAAGATGAGATTTTGGTACCATCTGTTACCTGCCAGTCCCATCTCCACACATTGTATGACAACAGAGGTCGTCATTCAACACATAGCTGAAACAGACTTAGCTGCAACATACTTAACTGCGACAGCGCACCGCTGCTTAAGGCATAGCTGCAATAGATAGGGTATCTCTTATTTAATTGGTTATATCTATTTATTAACAGCTTGAGCAACAAGATTCCCTATATTCTCTACTTCCATTCAATTTGACTCATAGCTATAACAGCTCGCTTTAACAAGGAATCCTAAAGATCGTATATCTTCATGGCTTCCCAATATTAGTGGGTGAAGGTTATGATTGTTCATGTATAAATATGAAGAAACATTCTGAGCCAAGGGTTAGTTGATGATTGATCAGACTGTGTAAGATGTGACAGTGAGTTGTACTATAATGTCCCCATTTTTACATTGGGTCACAATGGCCAAATCACATTTTCCATATTCATGAAAGTTGTCAAAAGGATGCTAAAAGTCAAATAATTGCCAAGGTGGAAAATCACTAGTTTCCTAGCTTGGGGGTGGAAGCTTTGAGAATTGGAATAAGGGGGATAATAAATGATGTTTAGACATTAGAAGGGGATAAATATTTAATAATTTATCTTATTAAATAAATACAATATAAAATGGAAGTGACAATGGAGCATGAATACACATGGAGACTATGGGACCCACACTAGCTAGAATTCCTATGTTAAATGGTATCTTTCTCTTGCAAATTTGAATATACGGGAAGTATAATGTTTCTTTATGGATTATAATGTTAATATAATTGTCCATATAACTCATAGGTTGAATTTTGGATGAATTGTAACTTACATGGGAGAGGAAGAGCCAAATGGGAGTTTCATGGACACTTGGCTAGATCCCCCTTACATTTATGACATCTATGACACCAATGATGGAGATTCTATGACAGTTATGACACAATTCAGATCTGAAGGATTAAATACAGACATAATGACATTTTATGACTTAATATATCATCTTAGAGGTCGAATTTGGGAGTTGGAGAAGGCCAAGAGGCTCCTACTCAATTTTGGGAGAAGAGGGAAGGTGAAGAGAGAGGCCACATGGCATAGCATGAGCAGCCACACCAATTCGAATTGGATTTGGTTTATGGATGGATTTGGAACATTATAAGACTAATAATTTCTATAAAATACAGGGATCATCCGTGATAATAATCTTTTGCTCATTTTTGAAATTGTCATTTGTTAATTGTGAGAGCTAGTGGATGACTAGTTTTCTTGCTTAAGCCAATTTCGAGGGTGAAAGATTTCCATCCTAGTTGGTGTTTGGAAAGGTCACTTAGGTATTTCATGGAGATTTAATGGATTCTTATTTGCAGGTTTAATCTACAGGAAATCATGTGGATTCTTCTATTGCAGCACTCTCTCTCAACTATTTCTAGCTTTCACACCATATTCATGCCAATGGAGGGATTGCGCTTTGGGTAAGCTATTGATCTCATTTTGGAAGATTATAATGCCCATTATCTTATGTTATGATATATATCCTCTTTATTTCACATTCCGAATACTCTCAGGTTGAAATACCCAAAATAACTCATGTAAAAATGTTGAACAATGAAGAAATAGTGTCATTTCCCCACTATCTTGTTGTGAACCATTGTAATGCTGATGATTTAGAATTGGGAGAGAATTTAATTGTCCATTTATGATTGTAATCAGTTAAATATTATCTTTTATTCATTCTCAAAAAGTTTCAAGTCGAAATTCCCAACAGTTGTATGTCAAAATGACTTTTAATGAGCAAACAATGACCATTTCCACTCTATTTTGATATATGCCATGGTAATGCTTATTATTTTGAATGGGGGAATTTATCTATAATAAATTTATGATGTATGTACTGTAATTAATGTTTATTTCAAGTCTAATTTTCATTACTTAAGCATTGGAATCCATTTTACTCATTTTTATTGCATTGGGAGAAGATTTGGTGCATTTTCCCCAAGGGTCGAAATTGTGACTTGGGAGTTGTTTTGGAAAGAGTAATAACAGACTGTATAAACTGAAACATGATGCATATGATAATTTTAAAATTTCCCTTACACCTAACCATCCTATTTTAATAGATTCAAGTGACTTTGGGATCATTTGTGAAGCCATTTCCGGAAATTACTCGGGGAAAATTGGAGCCCCAATTTGCTAGTAAAGGCTCCTACTTTGAAAAGAACATTAAACAAGTTTTTAGATGTAATTTCAAGGTAAAAAAACATAAAAGAGAATCATTTTTAATTTATATTATCATTCATGTACCTTCAGAGAAAATTTGGAAGCATTTGGGTCAATTTGGAGGTCTAGACATCAAAACTAGTCAAAAGCCAAAATTGAGAAAAAAATTGGAGAATTGGGCATTTTTTAAAAATTCCAAAAAGGGTGCATTACAAGTGTTATAAGAGCATGATATTGGAACCTGATGTGGTCGAATATTTATTAGTACAAGAATTTAGTGGCCACCATTATATATTGAAACCCAAAAGTGCTTTTGTTGAAGAGGAAAAAAAAGTAGGAGAAGAAGACAATTTTTTGGAAACTATGAAGAGGCATGAAAAGAGAACCTCATATGGTGGTGAGGAGATAATAAAAAGAATGGAACCTATATTTGAACACATGAACAAGAATATTATTAAAGTATTTTAATTTTTGGCTATCCAAAGTTGGGAAAAATATATTGATTTTAAGAAAACCAAGGGGAAAAATGCATTAGATTGCTGGAAGGATCAAAAGGAGGAGACCCATGAACCACCCAGTTCTGAAATAGGTGGAGTAGAAGAAGTAGTACATGAATTTGATATAAATTCACTCCCAAGTGACTCTGAAATATATGAAGAAACATCACATGAGTATGAAGAAGTTTTTATTGAAAATATTGAAGATAATTTTGAGACACATGCTACCTTGGAAATGAAACAAAGGGCATCTACTGATGGATGCTTGAACTATGAAGGAGTACCTACTAATGGGTGCTCACAACTCTATGTTGGTGACATAGAGATCAGATTTCAAAATTTTGCTGCAAGCCAAAATTCCATTAAACATGAAAATGAAGACCTTGTAGCAGTTGAAGAAGAAACAAGATCAACTTCCCCATCACCACTTGAGCTTTATGAAGTTGGTCCAAGCAAGAAGGAAGAAGATGAGGAGGTTCATTTGAAAGACCCTGATTTTATTGAAGGGTCCTTAAAGATAAATTAAAAGAATATCCAAAAATCCATTAGCATACTCCATGACACTCAAGCATTGGTATCAAATTCCTTTTGGAGAGCTACTTACTTGGAGGATCCATCCTTCCTTGAAGACATGGAGAAGATATAAAGAGAAATGTGCAACATCAAAGGTAGTTTCATGTCTTTGATTTTTGATAGAAAAAATTCCATTGAGATTATTGAATGGTTACATGAATCCTACTTGAAGAATAATGAAGTTATTGATAAGCTCACAATTCAAAATGAGCAACTTCTTGAAACATTGCAAGACACTTGTTTTTCCTTCGATGTTTCAAATTTTCATAAGGTGTATTGCTTGGAGGATTATCATGACATGATGGTGTGGAAATTAAGGCTAGAAATAGATTAATTTTACTCACAACAATTATCAATTGATCATGCAAAATTGCTCACAAAAGAGACTGAATATGGAGTTCTAACACTAAATTGTATTAACTGATTGTACAATATCCAACCCTGTAATAACATAGGTTTCTGAATAAATAGAATACATCAAGAAATCGAATGCATGAGGAGGCATCCAAAACTAGCATAAAGCAGGCTTACCAAAAATAAGCAAATCCCCCATAGGTGTAAAAAGCTGATCCCAAATCTGTCATGGAGCTCACGAATTGGAAAAAAGGCATAGGCAAGATAAATAGTGGTGGAATGGCAGATCATACATGATTTTTCATGGAGAAAAGAGAGGAGGATGTGTAGGACAAAAAACAAGTCAACCTCACCTAGTCTAGCTTTTCCTTTTGCCTTAAAACACTGAAAAAGAAGGCAATAAAGCAGAAAAAGAAGAAGGGTTCCTAGGAGGCCAGGAATAAATCAGAATTGATTCATTTATCTCTCCCATACACTACATGATTCAAATAAGGAAAGTGTGACCTCTATGGATAGGCAAATAGCAACTTGCACAAGGTGGGACACATGAACTAGGCAAATAAGACAAAAATAATGGAATTAATGTCTGAGTGGGTAAACTATGGGTTGATTATTATAACACCCCCCCTTAAGCCTGAATTATGAGTAATATATCAGAAAATTATAGGGCCTAGCAACAAGGCTTAGTCACCCTTTACATACTGCAAATCCATTTAAACAAGGAAAGAGGCAAAACCAACTTGGGAAAATCCTCCCTTAAACATGGACTGTAAAACAAAATTGTAGAATCTTGTCTTCACTCATGCTTTCACAGCATGATCAAAAATCCCTAGCAGTGATTTGAGATTGCTGAAGGTCTTCTCACAAAATGCTTTGGTGAAGATATCAGCTACTTGTTCTGAAGATGAACAGAAGAGTAGGTGAATGGTGCCATCATGCACAAGTTCTCTGATGTAGTGCATATGGATCTCAATGTGTCTGGTTCTCTGCTTCTGAACTGGATCCTTGCAAATTCGGATGGTACTCTGGTTATCACAGTAGATGGTAGTTGAGTACTCAGTTTCGAAGCCACACTCTCCAAGTAAACCCTATAACCATAAACATTGAGTTGCTGCATTAACAACTCCTCTGTACTCTGCTTATGTAGATGAGAGTGCAATGGTACTTTGTTTCTTGCTTGACCAGCTGATTGGCCCTTCTGCAAGCATGAACACATATTTTTATGTGGACTTTCTATCTGTGCTATCACCTACCCAATCACTGTCAGTAAATCCAATCAATTCAAGATCAGATTTTGCTTTATAGAAGATCCCATGTGTCCTTGTTCCCTGAACAAAGTTTAGGATCCTTTTGGCTGCTTTCCAATGGATATCTTGAGGCTGATCCATGAATCTAGAAGCCACACTTACTACATAACAAATATCAGGTCTATTATGTGTCAGATACAATAAACATCCAATCAATTGCCTATACAGTGTATTGTTTACCATCGGTGAAGAATCAGCTTCTTCCAGCTTCACTCCTGAAAGGAAAGGAGTTTTGCTTGCTTTGCAATCCTTAATTTTGAATTTGTTCAGAAAGTCCAAGGCATATTTGGACTGGTGCACCTTGATTCCAGCTTTGGTTTGAGAGATCTCAAGCCCCAAAAATTGACTTAAGAGCCCCAAATCTGTCATGGAGAAGGCTTGGTTCATAGCTCCTTTTAAGGAAGCAATCTTAGCCTGTGATATTCCTGTAATGAGGAGATCATAAACATATAACAAAATGATAATTAATGAACCATTAAATAACTTCAAATATACATTTGGATCTGATTTGCACCGAACAAAATTCAGTGATAGCAAGAAGCTATCGATCTTGGCATACCAAGCCCTGGGGGCTTGCTTTAGCCCATAGAATGACTTTCTCAACCTGCACAAAAGAGAAGGGTTAGTAGAAAAACCTTGAGGCTGATGCATATATATCTCCTCAGTGATATCTCCATTCAGGAAGGCACATTTTACATCCATGTGATGTACCTCCCATTGCCTTGAGGCTGCAATGGCTAGAGCTAGCCTGATTGAATCCATCTTTGCCACTGGAGCAAAGGTCTCATTGTAATCTATGCCATGAACCTATGAGTAGCCCTTGGCTACCAATATGGCCTTGTACTTCAGTGGTGAACCATCAGTAGAAAATTTGGTCTTATAGACCCACTTACACTGTACTAGTTTTCTCCCTGGAGGAAGATCCACTAGCTCCCATGTGTTGCTCTTCTGGAGTGAGCTGAACTCCTCCTTCATGGTAGTTTGCCATCTTGGATCTCCTATTGCTTCTTCATATGTTTGAGTATAATACTCCACCATCAAATATCATTTTTCAGCAAACATAGGATCATTCATGCACAGACCACTCTCAAATTGAGATCTAGACCTCCTTGGGTCATTGGGATCCCCAGCTAGCTCACCTGCTGCATGTAGTGTCTTGGCTGCCAATTTTGGCCTTGTGGGGATGTTAGGGTCTGAAATAAACTTGTCTCCATTATAAAAATCAGAATCAGCATGTTTAACAAACTCTTTACTTACTTCTTGAGGTTCAGGTCGTGAAGAGGCTTCACCAACTTCCACTGCTGCAAGGGGTTCTTCTTCAAAATGAACACACCTTTCGATGAAGGATTTGTTTGTGATAAAATTTATCAACTTGTACCCTTTTGAATCTTCAGAGTATCTAACAAAAATACACTCTTGACTTTGGGGTTGCAAAGCCTTCCTCTTCTCTGTCGGGATTCTAGCCCAAGCCTTTGAGCCAAAAATCCTGAAATGGGTCACATCTGGCTTGTGCCCACTCCATGCTTCGAAGGGAGTCATGCCATCAAGTTGTTTGTGAGGCACCCTATTCTATATAGGCTGCACAGTTGATAGCTTTGTCCCAGTACTTTGGTGGCAAAGTTTTGGCCTCCATCATGCATGTTGCCATCTCCTTCAGTGATTTATTCTTCCTCTCAGCAACACCATTTTGCTGTGGTGTGTAAGGGATAGAATGCTGCATCTGAATACCTGCATCTGCACAATAATTAATAAACTCATACTTGACATACTCACCACCATTGTCATATCTGAGGGCCTTGATTTTCCTTCCATACTGGTTTTCAACCAAAGCCTTAAAGACTTTGAATAGGCCAAAAACTTCAGACTTGTGTTTCAGGAAGTGAACCCAGCAATACCTGGAAAAGTCATCAATAAAATTCAATGCATATTTGGCCTGACTCATGGACATATGAGGGAATGGGCCAGCAACATCACTGTGGATCATCTCGAGGGGTACAGAGGTTCTCTCATGACTAGCTCCCTCAAATTTGTGCTCTGGGTGTTTTCCTAGGATACAGCCTTGGCAGACTCCTTTGGAAAATTTTATCTTAGGCAACCCTATGACCATCTCTTTTTCACTAAGATCTGATAGATATTTGTAGTTTAGGTGGCCAAATATTTCATGCCAAAGCTTGCTGGCTTCATTAGCATGAGTGAGAAGAGCAGAGGGGTTTGAGTAAGGTAGGAAGTGTGAGAACATGTATACCTTTTGAGCATGATTTGAAACTCCTTTTGCAATGACTCTACCACTTGAGATCTCTGTGATCTCAACTTCATCGAGGGAGAATATGACCTTCTTAGGAGACCCAGTGTGGTTCATCTGGTACATTGACAGGAGGTTGGAGGCGATACCAGGCACATACAGCACATTGTTGAACTGACCATGATCAAGATCTATCCTTCCTTTGCCTTTACTTTCAGTGAGAGAGTCATATCCCAGTACAATAGATGGTCCTTTCGACATATCCAGTGAGGAGAAGGGCTCCTTAGTCGAAACCATGTGTCTTGAAGCTCCAGAATCAATGATAAAACTGGGTGAGCTTGATGTGCCAGCAACTAGAGCATGAACTCTCTCTCTATCATCTGAACTTGATCCTCCTTCTCTCTTCTTTGAGCTTTCTGGAAGGGAGATGCCATTCTTCTCTAGGATATTGGTCAGCATGTCTATCTACTTTTTCATACAAGAGCTTTCAGAGTGATTTCCCTTATTGTAGTATGCGCACTTATTCATTTCACCTTTGTTCTTCTTCTTCTGGTTATTCTTCTTGGGACCTTGTAGATCCTCCGGAGACTGTTTCTTGTCTCTCTTTTTCTCAGGTGGATTTTTAGCTTTATTTTTGCTTTTTGAATCCACCCTCGAATCTCCAGCAATCAAAGCTTGATCTTTGGATGGTTTGATGGTTCCCATCATCACCAGCTTGTCCTGTTCTTGTGTGAGAGATTCCATGAAATATGCAAGGCTAGGCATGTTCCAGGCTCGAGCTGTCAGTTTTTTGGCATAGAAGGTCGAAACAAACACTGAATAATCAGGGCCCATCTTTGAGAGGATGGCCAGTACGAGATGATCATCTTTCTTTTCAATACCACATTGTTTCAGCTGCAAAACTAGTGCTTTGAACTTGGAGAAATATAGCTGCAGGGATTCAAAGCTTGTTGGACTCAGAGAAATCAGCTCATTTTTTATTTGATGTCCCCTTATCTCATCTGTCTTTCCAAAAAGATCAGAAAGCTTCTCCCATACTTCATTCGGTGATGTCAATCCATCGAGATGGAAAAGGAGGTCTCTGGAAATACTCAGGCACAAGAGGCCATAAGCCTCATCCCTCCTGTTGTGCCATTTTATCCTCTCTGCAGCTGCATTGGGATCTGCTTTTGTTGCCATAGTCACCCTGTAGAGGCCTTTCACTCTCAACAGTATCTCCATCTCTGCTTTCAATTCAAATAAATTGAAGGGATTCAAGATAGTTTTCTGTGATTGATCCATAGCTCTAGAAAATCTGTCCCGGCTGTCAGTAGAAGGCTCCCAGTCCTTGATGTCGAACCTGCAAAACAATTTTTGAAGGAGAGAAACAACCTACAATTGCTCTGATACCATGTGGAAATTAAGCCCAGAAATAGATTAATTTTACTCACAACAATTATCAATTGATCATGCAAAATTGCTCACAAAAGAGACTGAATATGGAGCTGTAACACTAAATTGTATTAACTGAGTGTACAATAGCTAACCCTGTAATAACATAGGTTTCTGAATAAATAGAATACATCAAGAAATCGAATGCATGAGGAGGCATCCAAAACTAGCATAAAGCGGGCTTACCAAAAATAAGCAAATCCCCCATAGGTGTAAAAAGCTGATCCCAAATCTGTCATGGAGCTCACGAATTGGAAAAAGGCATAGGCAAGATAAAGAGTGGTGGAATGGAAGATCATACATGCTTTTTCATGGAGAAAAGAGAGGAGGATGTGTAGGACAAAAAACAATTCAACCTCACCTAGTCTAGCTTTTCCTTTTGCCTTAAAACATTGAAAAAGCAGCCAATAAAGCAGAAAAAGCAGAAGGGCGCCTAGGAGGGGAATAAAGTAGAATTTATTCCTTTAGCTCTCTCATGCACTACATATGTCAAATAAGGAAATTTTGACCTCTATGGATAGGCAAATACCAACTTGCACAAGGTGGGACACATGAACTAGGCAAATAAGACAAAAATAATGGAATTAATGTCTAAGTGGGTAAACTATGGGTTGATTATTCTAACAGATGGATCATGAGAAACATGAAAAATTGCTGGTTCTTGATGTGCCTAAGGATTATAGTGATGAGATCCAATCAGTATTAATGGTGGAAGAGGAACTTGAGTTTCCTCTTGAAAATAGTTACACAAATTTTGAAGAAGTGCATAATTCCACCACCTTGGAACAAACCCATGAGGAAAGTTTTGCATTTTCTAGGGAGGTGAATAATCCTACCCCTATGGATAATTCAAATTATGAAAATTTTTCACTTACTGATTATTTGGGTGAGTTGGTTCTTTATCCTACATCCTACACTTCTAAATTTTGCAGCAGTCATCCTAATGAAGTATGGGTGAAAGGTTTCTTTTTGATGGTGCCACATGAAGAGCATGGAAATTCTATTTATCCTTTTGATGATGGAACTATTAGAGAACCATATTATTTACATTTTCAGCAGAATCCTTATTTACGTTATGATTATACACATATACATGGGTGCACCTATGATGTTCATTTGAGTCACTTGAAGACTCATGGTTTTTCTTGCTCAACACTTGGTTCATTTGATGTTGGAGGAAATTCATCCAACACTTGGGTGAAGAGGGATATTATTGAGGAAAATTATTATTGGCAGCAACATCCTCTATTATTACATGGTGATATACATATTCATGAGTGTATTGATGAGACTTGTTTGATCCACTTGAAGTCTTCATGCTTTCTTTGCTCATTATTTGGTTCAGATTTTAGTGGAGGTTCTTCATTCACTCCTTGGATGAAAGAACACATGTCTGATTATATTGATGCACATTATATATCTTTGGAGAAGCATAATGGGACATGATATCCTCAACTATGTCATTGGAGCATATTTGATTGGTCACTTGAATCTTGTATGCACTTGGAAAATGGTAGTCTACTCATTGGGAGGTATAAGCACGTTCATGATTTATTGATGAGGCACCTCCTTGATGTGCATTCTTATTATGTTTTTATATACTTTGATGATATATATTATGCACTCATGATGTTTGGAATAATGCATACAAGAAAATGGGATCCAAAAATTCTCTTTCCAAATGGTATGGGTTGGAGAGCACTCTTAATTATTGGAGTGCAATGCAAGCAATGGGACCCTGGTATACTTTTTAGTCCCATTGACTTCAAATTCTTTGGGAAACAAGAAGTATGGGATATGGATTCCCCATTTAATAAGGTGATGTTAATCACAGTAGTGCAGCAGCAAGCATGGTGGTTCCTCTCTAAAATATTCATGAAATCTAAAAGCTTCAAGGTGGGCAACTCAGTGGCAACTTCAAAGAATCATATAGAAAGAAGGTTCTTCAACAACCATGTTTGAAATTGATTGAGGACAACCAATATTGGTAAGGGAGGATTTTTAATGTCCAAAACTTTACATTGGGTCACAATTGACAAATCACATTTTCCATATTCATGAAATTTGTCAAAAGGATGCTAAAATTCAAATAATTGCCAAGGTGGAAAATCATTAGTTTCCTAGCTTGGGGCTGGAAGCTTTGAGATTTGGAATAAGGGGGATAATAAATGATGTTTAGAAATTAGAAGGATATAAATATTTAATAATGTATCTTATTAAATAAATACAAGATAAAATGGAAGTGACAATGGAGCATGAAGACACATGGAGACTATGGGGCCCACACTAGCTAAAATTCCTATGTTAAATGGTATCTTTCTCTTGCAAATTTGAATATATGGGAAGTATAATGTTTTTGTATGGATTATAATGTTAATATAATTGTCCATATACTTCATAGGTCTAAATTGGGATGAATTGTAACTTACATTGGAGAGGAAGATCCAAATGGGAGTTTCATGGCAACTTGGCTAGATTCCCCTTACATTTATGACATCTATGACACCAATGATGGAGATTCTATTACAGTTAAGACACAAGTCATATCCGAAGGATGAAATACTGACATAATTAAATTTCAGGACAGAATATAGCAACTTATGGGTCTAATTTGGGAGTTGGAGAAGGCCAAGAGGCTCCTACTCAAATTTGAGAGAAGAGGGAAGGTGAAGAGAGAGGCCACATGGCATAGCATGAGCAGCCACACCAATTCGACTTGGATTTGGTTTATGTATGGATTTGGAACCTTAGAAGACTAATAATTTTTATAAAATAAATGGATAAGCCATGAGAAGAAGCTTTTTCTCATTTGTGAATTGTGAGAGCTAGTGGATGACTAGTTTTCTTGCTTAAGCCAATTTCGAGGGTGAAAGATTCCCATACTAGTTGTTGTTTGGAAAGGCCACTCAAGTATTTCATGGATATTTAATGGAGTCTTATTTGTATGTTTAAGCTACATTAAATCAATTGGATTCTTCTATTGCAGCACTCTCTCTCAACTATTTCCAGTTTTCACACCATATTCATGCCAATGGAGGGATTGTGCTTTTTGTGAGCCATTGATATCTTTTGGGAAGATTATAATGCCCATTATATTATGTTATGATTTATATCCTATTTATTTCATTTTAATAATAATATCAGGTCGAAATACCCAAAATAATTCATGTGAAAATGTTGAACAATGAAGAAATAGTGTCATTTCCCCACTATCTTGTTGTGAACCATTGTAATGCTGATGATTTCAAATTGGGAGAGACTTTCATTGTAAATTTATGATTGGAATCAGTTCAATATTATGTTTTATTAATTATTATAAAGTTTCAAGTCTAAATTCCCAAGAGTTGTATGTCAAAATGACTTTTAATGAGCAAACAATGACCATTTCCACTCTATTGTGATATATACCATGGTAATGCTTATTCTTTCAAATGGAGGAATATATATCTGATAAATGTATGATTTATGTACTGAAATTAATTTTTATTTCAAGTCTCATTTTCATTACTTAATCATTGGAATCCATTTTACTCATTTTTTTTGCATTGGGAGAAGATTTGGTGCATTTTCCCCAAGGGTCGAAATTATGACTTGGGAGTTGTTTTGGAAAGAGTCATAACAGACTGTATAAACTAAAACATGATGAATATGAGACTTTTAAAAGGTACCTTATTCATAACTAGCCTATTTTAATAAATTCAAGTGACTTTGGGATCATTTGTGAAGCCATTTCCGGCAATTACCCGGGGGGAATTGGAGCCCCAATTTGCTAGTAAAGGCTCCTACTTTGAACAAAACATTAAAAAAGTTTGTAGATGTAATTGGGAGGTCAAAAAACATACATGAGAATTATATTTAATTTATATTATCATTCATGTACCTTCATAAAAAATTTGGAAGCATTTGGGTCAATTTGGAGGTCTAGACATCAAAACTAGTCAAGAGCCAAAATTTAGAAAAAATTGGAAAATTGTGCATTTTAAAAAAATTCCAAAAAGGGGACATTACATGTACTTTGTAATTTTCCATTCTAATATAAGGAGAATGATTCTTTAGAATTCTGTGTTTTAATATCTGTTAATCCTGGCATCTCTGTTCGAAGGTTGTGCTCGCCTTCCCACAGAGATCGCCAAGTTAATTAAATGTTTTGATTGTTTTGTTATTTGGTGTGGAAATTTCAATAGATGAATTATTTATAGTTAGTTGAAACAGTAATATTTAATCATTGTGTTTCCTTTGATAATAAATGTTTGCATTCCTCTTAAGTTACGGCAGTGTGGTGTGATAGTCGACTGTGTATATTAGTTTCCATTATGCATGTGTGCCAATAGTTGTTATAGTCAAGCTCAGCTCCAGTTCCTTTCAATTACTTGTCTTTCTTAGGTTTGCTAATTCAGTCAGATTATAGTTTAGAGTTTTTTTGGTTCAATTGCGGTTGTTTCCAATTCTTAGATTAGTTGAATTAAACTGGTTATGATAGATTTACATATAGTCTGATAATGTTAGGATTTAACCTCTTGCAAAGTAAGTCTAGTTATCTATTTATAGATTCGTTAATTATTCAATTGATATTGTACGAAGGTAATTGCATTTCTAAATTCTTAGGTGGGTAATTTAGATTATTTTAGCCATGAGAGGATTTTGACTGAGAATATAGGTAGGACAGTTAATCTTTCATTTATTTAATCAGCTACTTAGTGTTTATGCACAGGCAGTGTGAATTATGTTTGAAATAAAAGGCTTCCCTAGGATGACAATTTATATTGAGCATTATGTATCTTAGTTGTAATTAAGTAGCATATAGGTTGACCAATAATAATGCCCTTCATCATTTTTCAAGCACCTTATACATACCTTTGGTCACATTATAAAATTATTCACACCATACCTTATTTCTCCTAAGGTCTACCCCCTTTCCAACTCCTAACCAAAAATGGTGCTAACATGGCTTTTAAAGCCTCACAAACAATTATGTTATTTATCTCTACAACCCCATTATGTTGAGGGTTGTAAGAAACTATTAATTGTCTGCATATCCCTACATCCCTACAAAACTTATTAAAATCATTTTGACCTTAGGGCACGGATATGCCTACTTGTCTAATTCTCAACTAAGGCTTTATATTCTTGGAATTTACTAAAGGTTTCATTTTTGGATTTCATGAAGTAAATCTAGGCCTTATAGCAGAAATGATCAATCAATAAAATATAATAGAGTTTCCCACTAACGGAAGGGGAATACATGGGTCCATACACATCTGAGTGCACTAAATATAATATGCCTTTATATCTAGTATGCCTGCTAGGAAAATTATTTTTAACATTATTTCCTAAAGAACCACCTCGACAAACAATATCATGTACAGAATCAAAACTAGGCATACCTTTCACCATTCGTTGCAAACCAGGTAGTGATTTGAAGTCGAGGTTTCCAAGCCTCCTATGGAAAATATCATATGGACTGATAGTATGATGTGTCACGGCTACAATATACTTTCCTAGGACCTTGTAAATTCCTCCTTCTTGAACCCCAATGACAATAGCAATATCAATGGTTTGGTTCTCCAGCCACAAGTATGTTGGATTCTCCATGAAGATGACTCAAAATCCTTTATATTCAAGGAGATAAATAGAGAGCAGGTTCTTATTCAATCCAAGGACATAAAGAATGTCATCTACGTGTAATGTGTCTCGGGAACTTAGCTGGAATGATGTGGATCCAACTCCTTGGATTGAGTATGTGCAATTATCTCCCAATTCTACCATGCATGAAAATTGTTTCTATTTTAGGTTGTACATTGTTCCCTTGTATCCTAACATGTTCTTTAAAGCACCACTTTCAATCATCCATGTATCTTCTCCTTTGATGATAGATCCAAAGAAAGAAGAGACGAGGTAATACTCCCTCCTTTTCTCTTTCTCTTTAGGTGCATCTTCTTTGGAATTTTCTTCTACAATAGTGGAAGCATGAAATCTTCCTTCTTTTCTTTTCCTCACATGAAAATCATGTACAAAGTGTCCCATATTTTGACAATAAAAGAATAGAATATTTTATTTATCAAAACCTTTATTGATGTCTTTCTTCTTTTCCCGAAAGGACTTCTTGGGAGCGAAGGGATTCCTCTCTTTCTTGGTTCTAGTCATGAGAGATAGATCTTCCTCCTTTGTGTACACCACTTTCTTCTAGATGTTCCCTTCTTCTTGAATGCAATCATGCCAAAGTACTTTGAAGTTGGGATGCTCTTCTCTTCCATTTACCGCAGCAAGAAAGGTCTCCCATGAGGTAGGAAACCCATCAATGGTGGTTTGAAGAAGATAATCCTCATTTGTTTCCACACTAATTCTTAGAAGTTTATCCTTCACATGTGAAATATTTATGAAGAATAAGGCTATGGTATCATCTCTTTCTATCTTGATTTTGCACAACTTGTTCTTCAAATCCTTCTTTTGAGTAGAGGCCTTCATCTCATAACGTTTCATGAGTGTGCCAAAACACTCCTTTGTCATCTTTAATTATGTGCTCACCGACATGAGGTTGTGCTCCACGGAGTCTTATATGATCCTCTTTGCCTTTGCTTGATTCTTATTCTAATTGGTTCTTCCTCCATTTGTAGTAGGCTCTTCGATCATTCTAGTATAAAATGAATCAAGCTCATGCTCTTCAAGAACGTTGATCACTCACACCTTCCATGTATTGAATTTTGATGTGCATTTTAGTTGATATTTCAGTCAAACAGATATTGATATCGTTGCTTCCATATCGTGCTCAATGCTTATATATCCTACATAGGTTTATAATGTTTGGAAAAAACTAATCTCTTGCATGCCCTTGCTCTAAAACTATGTCAATGTTTGAGAAATAATGAAATATTCTTGAACTTCAAAACTTTTGATAAACAAATCCAGTGCATGCAAATCTCATAAAAAATTCAAATACACAAATCATTCAATCTGTAAGACACATGATGTACCTTGGGAAAATCCTTCAAATACAGAGGATGAAAACCCAACAAACAATCCTTTGAGTATGATAGATAATTGCAGAGAATGATTTTACAACACTTGCATATTTCCTAATAAGAGATATCTAAGTATCACTAGAGAATAAATATCACTAGGAATACTGTCATGGGCCTTTCCATGTGCATAACACTCTAATAACAAGCTTATTCAGTCATATAATGAGAGGTACCGAATGGTTGCATTCCTTTTGAGAACTGTGAACAATGTGTGCACTATCCACTCATTTCCTATTATAGCTTCCTTGACTTGGTGCCAGGTTGTCACCTCGAAATTGATATCCATGCAAAAGATATGTTCCCTCCATTAATTCACTAGTGTTAACTTCCTCTAACTAAATTTTAACTAACTGAACTAAACTGAACTAAATTGAACTAAACTGAATTGAATTGAGATGAATTGAACTGATTAACTAATTGCTTGACCATTAGTTATTAATTTCATTGAATTTATTTAGTTCTTCACAATCAATGTCATCCTTGACAAACACTTTCCACAAATCAAGGAGTAGATTCCTTAATTAACTAAAACTTATTTTCCACAATTTAGACTTAACTGATGTATTTGCAATTTGAGTTCACTGGAGGTATGACATGGGAAATTTGAGTCCTTAATATATCTCTGTGCTCATCTCACTCATCTCATTTATCATTAATTAATTATGAATGGTCCATAAGTGTTTAATTAATTAATCATCTATATCATAGAATACTCATAAGAATGTTTTTGAACCCATGATCATATGTATTACCCCATGAAATATAGGCATATGATAAAGTAAATCACTCTAGGGGTAGCTAATACCTAAAGGAGACTTATTGCACCAAGTGACCATGACTAGCCTAACATCACATAATATATCCTCATGACTTGATAGAACACAATGCATATGTTCTTGATACAACACAAGACTACTGAAATTAATACAACATAAGTTTTGGACTTGATAAAATACAAGTTTCCAACCTTGATACAACACAAGGTCATGGTATTAATACAACATAAGATCATGATCTTAATACAACATAAGATCACGGTACATGAATCTCTCATGAATAGAACTTAATAAAACATAAGTTCATGAACTTAATACAACATATGTTTTGAACTTGATACAACGTAAAGCTCTTAAATTAATACAACATAAATTACTGACTGGATACAACATAAGTCTCATGGAGAAGTTTTTGAACTTAATACACCATAAGTTATGGACTTGATACAACACAAGTGTTAAATAAATGTGACTATCGAAGATGTTCTATTTTGTATTATTATTGTTATTACCTCTTTTAAGGATGGTTTTCCTCTAATTAGGGATTTCATTGATGTAATTGGTCATGTAAAGTCTTGAGGTAAAACCTATGTTGTAAGTCAGGTCAGTAGTACCCACAAAAGTATTATTAAAATGTATTTTTGAGTCTCCCAAGGCAAGTCAGCCTTGATTGGGAGGATAATTTGGAATTTTGGGTTATTAGGCTTCTCCACTAATTGGTATAAATTGGCTAGGTGCCTCACACATTTGGACACACACGAAACTCAAGAAGTTGCGCTAGAGAGAGAAGAAATGGTCCATCTGGAAGAGAGGAAGTATACTAGTCTTGTTCTTTGGATATTACACTATACTTGGGTGAAGTATATATAGAGGAATTTTTGTTGGGTTTTCTTTCCCACAGAGGTTTCCCAAGATAAATCTTTGTGTTCTCTTTTTTTATGATGTGCTTGTTATTCTTTATGTGATCCTTTTCTATATTTGAATAGAAAACTTAACATGGTATCATATCCAACCTGAAAGAATACATTGTGTGGAAAATATTGCAATCCAACAAGCTAGGTTTCACTATTCAAGAGACATTGCTCCATAGATCAAATGAAAAAATAAGGTCCATTCAATTCACCCTAGGAGGGTGCATCTTTCTATCAAAACAGTTTTTCATTCTGATAATTTTCACTTTTTGACCTATCACTGATGTCGGGAGAAACTAGCGCATCATAGTTTTCAATGTTCCATCCTCATATTCCAAAAAAATAAGATACAACCTAGCTCGCCTTAGGGAGGCGCATATTTTCCTCCTCTCATATATACAAGTGATCACACCTAGAAAATTAGGGTTTTCTATTCGAACCCTAAGTCATCCTGAATTTGGTTCCATAAAGGTTACTCAAATTGGTAAGTACTATATCATATATTTCCATTTGAGGTTATCATTCATTAAAAGGTGACAAAGAGTACCAAGTTAGATGAAAAGTTTGAGGGAGCAGATAATTTTAGAGCATGGAAGTATAGAATTATGCTCATCCTTGAAGAACATGACCTATATGGATACATCAAATAAGAGGTCAAGGAACCAGAGGGAGAAGAGGAAAAATCCAAACAAAATAAGGATATGATCAAAATCAAGTGGATCATGTCTAACTCTACTAACGATCACTTGATCTCCCAAGTCTCCTCAAAGAATACTCCAAAGTGTTTGCTGCACTAACCAATATCTTTGAAGGGAAAAACATCAATAGGAGAATGACCTTGAGAAACCAACTCAAGGATGTGAATATGCAAAAGGAAGAAACCATGCAGTCATACTTCTCTATATTATCTCAAATAAAAGAAAAATTATAAGCCATTGGTGACATGATAGAACACTCTAAATGGTATTCCAAGAGAATGGGAATCCTTCATTAAAGGAATGTGTGCTATAAGAAAGCTAACCAAATTCAGCAATCTATGGGAAGAATGTGTACAAGAAATAGGAATGTTAGTAAAAATAGAGAAGAGAAGTTAAATGAATATGAATATCAAGATCTATATGTACATACAAATAATGGAAGAAATAAAAGTAAGGATCGAGGATCTCCAACAAGTAGATCACTAGAACTCAAGAAAGGTTAGAAAATTAAGAAGGATTACTCATCCTATGAATGTCATACATGTCATAAGTTAGGACATATATCCATCCTTTGTCCACTTAGCAAAAACAAGTTCAAACATAAGAACAGAAAGTTCCATGCCCATGCAACCAAAGAAAATGAATCAGATGAAGAGAGGACTAGAGAGAATGAAGACTCTTGTGATGAATATGTATTGATATCATCACTCACAAGATCAATCTCTCATGGAAGTGATATTTGTCTCATAGATAGTAGTGCTTTCAAACATATGATAAGACACAAATATTCTCTCTCACGCCTCACTCAGAAATATTATTCACACAAAGTACAACTCGGAGATGCCTATCAATATCATATCAAAGGAATGGGAGAATATTCCTACAAGAAGAAATCTGGTAAGTCCATGAAAATGAAATAAGTATTATAAGTTCCAGGTATAAATAAGACTCTTCTTTCTATATCATCTCTAGACAAGAAAGGATTCAGAGTTTCCTTTGTATATGGTGAAGTTCTTATGTGGCCAAAACGAAAAACTATAGATGATTCAGTTGTAATAGGTATTGAAGAAGGTGGGATCTACAAACTAAAAGGGAATACAAACTCAACGTTCTCATCTTGCACTATCATTCCATGTGAACTATGGAATAGGATCCTTGCTCATGTAAACTACAAATCATTACCAATTGTGAGCAAGGTAGACAAATCTACCAGAAATACAGATCAACAATGAAGGGAATGCAAAGGATGTGCTCAAGGGAAAAACAAAAAGAATCCATTTCCAAGTAGTAATAGTAAATCAAAAGGGATCCTAAATATTTTCCACTCAGACGTGTGCAGACCAATGTCAACTACTTCCATAAGGGGTATGTTTATTATGTTTCATTTATTAATGACTACTCACGTAATACTTGGATATATTTCTTGAAAAGGGAAAGATTAAGTTTTTGAAAAGTTCAAAGAGTTCAAATATATTGTGGAGAATCTCTCTAAAAAGAAGATTGAGATATTAAGATTAGATAACGAAGGAGAATTCAGTTCAAATGAATTCAAGGACTTCTGCAACGAACATGGGATTAAGAGGGAGCTTACTACACCCTATAATCCTCAAAAAAATGAAGTAGAATAAAGGAAGAATAGAACTATCATGGAAATAGTCAAAGCCATGATTCATGACCAAGATCTACCCATGTACTTATGGGGTGAAGTAACAAAGACCATAATCTATGTTCCAAACAAATTATCCCGTAGTTCGCTTGGAAACAAAAATCCAGAAGAAATGTTTACTAGTGAGAAGCTCGAAGTCAGACACCTGAAGATATTTGGTTTTCATGTTTACCTACATGTTCCTAAAGAGAAAATATTAATGTTGGACTCATCAGGAAAGAAGGGAATATTTCTTGGATATAGTGATCAATCGAAAGCATACAGAATCTATATTCCATATCTTTTCATAAAATTGAGTCCAGCAAAGATGTCACATTTGATGAATATGACTCCTTCAATAAATCCAGAAAGACCCATGTGGATGAATAAGAATAAGAAAATTTGAGAGTAGTAGAGATCAGTAAACCACCAGTTGGAGATTAAGAAAATCCTATACCAGAAGTTCAGGACATGGTAGAACCACAAGAACCTATAGAGACACCTCATGAAATGATCTCAACAAGGAAAAGGATAGCTTGGGCTCGTGATACAATTCAATAATCATAAAGATATGTTGCACCAAAAGGAAGCAAGAGACTAAGACTCCACTCCAACTACATAGCATTAATGTGTAACATTTTTAATGAAGAACCTAGTTTTTAAGAAGCCTCAAAGAACAAGGAATGTATGGATTCCATGATTGAAGAATAACAAACTATATTAAAGAATTATGTTTGCGAGGTGGTGTCAAGACTAAAGGATAAATCAGTGGTTTCTTCCAAATGGATTTTTTAGACAAATCATTCAGCTGATGGTAGTATTGAAAATTTCAAAGAAAGATTTGTCACACGAGGATTCTCTCAAAAAGAAGGGATTTGTTATGAAGAAATGTTTGCACCAGTAACTAGATATACCTCAATCAAAACCATTATTGCTTTGGCCTCCAAGATGAGATGGAAATTACATCAAATGGATGAAAAGACAACATTTCTAAATGGTGTCATAGAAGAGGAAGTGTATATTGAACAACCTTAAGGTTTTGAGATACATGAAAAGAAAACACATGTGTGTCAACTAAAGAGGGAATTATATGGATTAAAGAAAGCATCCAGAGCATGGTACGGAAGAATTGATGACTAATTGATGAGCCTATGCTTTACCAAATGTAAAAAAATTCCAACCTTTACTATAAGGTTGAATATGAGGGGATCATGATATTAGTATTGTATGTAGATGATTTATTATTGACATGAAAAAAGAATCTCATTAGTGAATGTAAGAAGAATCTTGCGACAAAATTTGAAATGAAATATCTTGGCATGATGCATTAATTCTTAGGTCTTGAAGCATGGAATTTTCCAAATGAAATATTCCTAAACCATGGAAAATATGTAGTTAATATCCTAAAGATATTTGGGATGTTGGATTGTAAGGAAATGAACACTCCAATGGTGACAAACCTGAATCTCCTAAATGATGACTTCTAAATGATGACTCTTAAAAATGAATAGATGTCAAACTATATAAACATATTATCGGCTCACTGATCTATTTGACAAATACAAGACCAGATATATGTTTTGTCATGAACACATTAAGTCAGTATATGGTAGAACCCTAGCATGTTCATCTAGTTGCAGAAAAGCATGTGATGAGGTACCTAAAGGGTGCATTGGATTGTGGCCTCGCATATGCAGATGATAGTGAGTTTAGATTATGTGGCTACACTGATTCATATTGTGTAGGAAGTGTTGAAGACATAAAGAGAACTTTAGGATGTTGTTTCAGTTTAGGATCATGTGTGATCTCATGGCTTAGTAGAAAGAAAACTAGTGTTGCACTCAGTACAACATAGGCTGAATACATTGCATCATGATCATCCTGTAATGAAGTAGTATGGCTTTGCAAATTATTGATAGGATTGTTTGATAACAAAATGGATGGAAATGATATTTATTGCAACAACCAGATTTTTCAAGTTAATAGAGAACCCAGTGTTCCATGATAAGTCAAATCACATAGATATAAAGTATCATTACATCTGGGATATGGCACAAAGAAGAGCCATAAATCTCTAGTATGTTCCTACAGAGGAACACGTTGCAAATGTGTCAAATAATCCTATTTCTTGTGTAATTTAGATACAAGCTTGGTGTAGTCTAAAAGGACCTCCTTGGTAAGAGGGAGTGATGATAAGAAAATAAGATGGTAAGGGTATGCAAGTACAGATCTTTCCTTGATGAAGTTGTGGATGTACAAGAAGAGAATGATGAGACCCAGTGATTTGATCACTGTATAGATAGCTTGGTTGTATCATCATGGGTAGATCCCAATATGGTTGGTGACATCAATAAGGGTGGATACCAATATGACCGGTCGTATAACTAAGGATAGATACCACCATGGTTGGTGGCATCCTCACAAGGAAGATCCCATGAAGGTTGGTTGTATATTCAAGTAGGAATATCCCAACAACATGTGGTTCTGCATTCACTTTCATACATTGTGGTATCACATTCATTTCTAGACATTGTGGTATGGCATTCATTTGTAGGTGTTGTGGTGTGGCATTCATTTGCAGACGTTGCGGTATGGTATTTATTTTCGGACTTTGTGGTATGGAATTCATTTACATATGTTGTGGTATGGAATTCATTTGTGGATGTTGTGATCTAGCATCCATTTCTAGAAGTTGTGTTACGGCATTCATTTGCAGACGTTATGCTCTGGCATTCATTTGCAGACATTGTGGTATAGAATGAATTTGTAGCTGTTTTGGTCTGGCATTCATTTTCATACATTGTGGCCTAGTATTCATTTTCAAATGTTTTGCTCTGGCATTCCTTTGCAGACATTGTGGTCCTACATTCATTTGCAGATGATCCAGCATATTTTGATGATGTGGGTGATTTCACATTAAGTTGTGATATTATGTGTATTGCAACTGATGTGATGTGATGCTCGAGATGTGATGTTTGTGATGATGTGATGAGTTGTGATGATCTTTTTGATGCGATGAGATTTGATGCTTGTGATGATTTGATGAGATGTGATTCTCATGATGATGTGATGAGATGTGATGCTCGTGATGATGTGACAATATGAGATGCTCGTGATGATGCGACGAGATATGATTCCCATGATGATGCAATGATATGTGATGCTTGTGATGATTCGACGAGATGTGTTTCTCATGATGATGCAATGAGATGTGTTTTTCATGATGATGCAATGAGATGTGATGTTCATGACGATGTGATGAGATGTGATACAATTCTTATGATGATGAGACAAGATGCAATGCTTGTTACGATGTGTAGAGATATGATACTCATACAAATTTGTTCGTGACATGATGATCAATATGTAATGCTCTGTGATGGCAATATTCCATGGATAATGATAATTTTGATATAGTTTTGAAAATTTCCTATGATGTATAGACCTACCAGTCAGTTGTATAGATGTATTATTGTGTTATAAAATACCTTCCTTGTTAAGAGGGAGTGTTAAAGAAATGTAACTGCATAAGATATTTTATTTTGTATTATTATTATCATTACATCTTTCAGAGATGTTGTTCCTCTGATTAGGGATGTCATTGATGTAATTGGTCAAGTAAATTCTTGAGGTAAAACCTTCGTTGTAAGTCGTGTTAGTGGTACCCACAAAAGTATTATTAAAATGTATTTTTGAGTCTCCCAAGGAAAGTCGGCCCTGATTGGGAGGAGAAGTTGGCCTTGTTGGGTTATTAGGATTCTCCACTAATCGGTATAAATAGGGGAATCACCTCACTAATTTGGACACACATAGAACTCAAGAAGTTGCGCTAGAGAGAGAAGAAACAGTCCATCTGGAGGAGAGGAAGCAGTCTAGTCTTATTCTTTGGATCTTAAACTGGACTTGGGTGAAGTCTATATAGAGGAATTTTTGTTGTTTTGTATTCCCCGCGAGGGTTTCTCAAGATAAATATTTTTTTTCTCTTTTGTTAGGTTGTTCTTGTTATTCTTTCAGTGATCATTTTCTCTATTTGAATAGAAAACTTAACAACAAGTCTCATGGAGAATGACTCCTGATGTTGTACATTTGAAACTTGTTTGATTTGATCCTTTTGTAGGTATTCTCTTCATCAACAATATTGCAAAAGGTCCAAGATAATGAGCAAAACCTTCATCAATAGGTAATTATTCCTTACATTCAAGTTATTTCATAAATCTATGGAAAGGCTTACATTTATGTGTTCTTTTGTTCTATATATAAACCATTTAGTATCATAGAGATTTGTCTTTTCTGCAATGACAAAGTGTCTTGAAACACCCATGTTCTTCATCTACGTATTGTAAAGCACTAGATCATCATTAGAGGAAATTTTAGGTCTAAAATGGGCCTCCTAAGGAAAACAATAAAATAATAGTTAAAATAATAAAATAATAGTCAAAATAATAAAATAATAGTTATTAATTTTGGAGGAAGAATGAAAAAAACTACCTTTTGTGTTCGTATTTTCGACATATCTCCCTGTGTTTTTACTCAAATTCTGACTCGTTGGATGTGGAATTTAATTCCACATCCAACGAGTAACCACACTGCATACTTTTGATGAACCTCGCTACCCCAAAAATAGGAAATACCTGAAAAAAATGTGATGATGATGTCATCATCATGGTTTTTTAGGTATTTCTTATTTTTAGTGTATAGGGGTCTATCAAAAGTATGCCATGTGGGTACTCGTTGGATGCGGAATTAAATTCCGCATCCAACGAGCTCTCCCGCTCAGAATTTGAGTAAAAACACAGGGAGATATGTCAAAAATATGAACAAAAAAAGTAGTTTTCTTTTATGACAAATATGTCAATTCAACCATTATGGTTCACTCATTTTATTGAAATTCTATTGGTTCTTAAATTCCAACTCACAAAATTTATTGTTGGCACGTTTTCTTATAAGGCCCATTTTAGACCCCAAATTTCCTCTAATGACAATTGAATGATGTCCTCAACTTATAACAAAGTGGCAAGCAAAGGCCAATCAAAATCAGAACCAAAATGTTTAGAAGATTTCAGCAGAATAAACATAGAAGAGGCTTATTGTAGCTATAGTTACTTGAGGTGGAGCTATGATAGGGGATGATAAGGGGAATTTTAACAACCTACATGACCCATGAGTATGACCAATTGTGCAACAACCATCACAATTTGATGTCCATAAATAAAAGGAGTTTATATTTTAATCTATCATCACTGGAGTCTGCACCTAGACTACTAAGGTTCAAATTCCAAACAATCTTAAGGTTTTCTAATAAATGACTAGGTTTTATGGCTTACCAATATTTTATATAGGTGAAATGGAGTTCATGAATAAGGTGACTAAAATGATCAAATAGTATATATAATTGAATCATGAACATATAAAAAAGATTGTGAGTATGAACTACATAAAGAGTGAGAGAGTTCAAATAAAAAGTACATAATAAACATTTCAACTCATTCAAAACAATTCCAATATAGATGACATTTATCAGAGGATAGAGTTATGAATCAAGTATTCAAACTGAACTTAAATATTTATCATGGCAAAAGAACAAACATAGTCTCATCTCAAATATAATCAATCCATAAAAATATTTATATAAGATTAAATATAACATACATGCATGATAGATGATAGAAATATGATCTCCAAAACCATTCCTAATAACTTATATTCTTCGTTTCCACGTATATATACAAAACATTTAAAACTATATCACTTTGAGATACAAATTTTATGGATCGAAATGACCAAAAATAGAAGAGATAGTTCTCATATTCTATTTAGACCTAATGACTCATAACATAAAACTTGTCACATAATACTAAAAAATGTCAAATGATAATGACAAAATGGATCTGTCATCAAAGATTTATGGGGATATGAATTGGATCTTAAGTGTGCATGGAAATTTAGTTGGATGCGTCCACAAACAATCACAACTTCCTAGTTTCTTTGGCTAGTATTGTCAAACCATCAAGTGCTTGTGATATTTTTGTAACCGATAATGTTTTTCTTCCATGGATTGAATTTTGATTTGAATCTCTTTGTTTTGACCCATGAATTCTTCATTATGTTGGTGAGTAGCCCTCTTTTTCCTTAGTACTTATTTAGATATTGTTATGAGTTCTTGATAATTGGCATTGATATCTTCCAAATCTTCGCTTAGCCTTCTATTAGCTATCATTAATTTATCACTGGAATCAATTAAATATTTATTTTTCTCCTTAAAGTATTGAAAATATTTCTTCAATACCTTGACTTATGATAATGATTCCATCACATATTGATGTGTGGGATCTTCCTCAATATCTGAGGGTTTTGAATGCGTACCAATTTCAAATTAAACAAATTTATGTTTACCTTTGCAATCTTCTTCAAGAAAGTTCGGTGTATGCCCAATTCTTCTTGAATTTCTCCAAGAGTCTGATATGTTGTATGATATGCTTCATATGCAACCTATAGATCTTCATCATTGGAGGAGTCCTCTATGATAGTAACAACATCCTTTTGAAATTTTGGATTAAGATGCCCTTCATGTTCATCCTTAGTATGTTCCTCAATCTAGTTTATGGTCTCCAGTTGTTTCCCAAATTATCTGCAACAGTGTTTTTAGCATTTTTGAAATAGATGAAAAATATTAGACCATAGTATTTTCCCCAGCATCCCTCATGGTATTGGGAGCAGTGACATCTTCCTTCTGAAACACGATAATCAATTTTCTTTGTACCTCTATTCTAGAAATGTCTGACACATACATGTTTACAGCGTTGACTTCCTTTCTTAATTGCTCATTTCCATGTCCAGCCACCTTTCTCTTCTGTCTTTTTTAATATTTGTGCTTTTTCTCTATTTCTTTTTCATCATCATAAATCTAGGATTGATGCTCAAAACCTTACCAAAATAGAAAATGCTTCCAAGATATATCTATCTTCTTTAACTCAATGGTTATCAAAAGTTTAGTTAGGCCATGATGAAACAAAGAGTGACTGGTATGATCAAGGTAATTCTTAACCCATGTGACCATCTTTTCTATGCTTTTAAACAAGTAATAAGGCAGATTTAGCCTAGATTCACCAATCAAATGTAGTAAAAACCTCAAATGATACTTGAACGGAGTTGAAAATCATCCATCACATGTTATGTGGTGTTGGATAATGTTGAGTATATTAATCTATCACAATAATATAGGGACTAAACATAGTCTCATGAGAGATTAATAACAATAAGGCATGAAAATGGTGTACTAGTGCTACAAAATCACTAGCCGCTCTGTATATTCACATAAATATTTAGTAATACAATACAATGATCATGTTGCAAGCATGAATGACAAAGCAATATGAATTCCCAAGGAGGCCATTCGAATTGAATGAGTGAGTCTAGCTTAACTGAAAGTAAGCCACAGTCAACACTCAAGTTGACCACTGATCGAAACCCTAATTGACTCAATTGATCTCTAACTAAAGTTGGAGTGCAATAAATGACTGAGTCTAACTAGAATTAGCTCAGAGATATGTCACTGTAAGCTAACCAACAAGTGGTAGTGCATCAATGACTCCAATGAACCCCGATGAGGTTAACTGAAGTGTAACTGACCATCAGAAGTGGTTGGAGGGGCCTCTGTTGACTCCAGTTCATTAAATAATCAATAAATAATCAATTTAATGAAGGAAGGCACCTTCACTGCTCTATTTAAGTGATTGTAACCATCATTTAGCAATATGGGGCATTAATGACACTCAGATCACCCCTGTAATGCTCCAGTTAGCCTCCCCAAATGTAGGAGAAGGCTAAGTTAGCCTCCTTGACTAAAGGTAGGCGTGGGTGTGATCTAGATAATGTCATCTAGTGCTCCTCTGATGTCAATTAAGACAATAAAACTTAGGATAGTGGTTTAACAAGTCCAAATTGACCAAAAAGAGTGTGTATGGTGGTAAATGTCTCCAACACCCCCCCTTAAGCTATATTAAGGAGAAGTAGAAAACATAAAATGCATAAAAATGCTAGGTCCACGGCAACTAAGGCCATAGGTCACCCTGTACAATACTGAAACTCAAACAATGCTCAAAAACAAACTAATGGAGGAAAAGAGGGAAAACCCAGTGGGAAAAACCCCCCTCAAGCTGAACATTGAAAGTAGTAAGATCACCCTGATGAACTCACCCCCAACAGTGAATGAAGGTAAGTGAACTTATTTTCTGAAAATCTCTTCGTGAATATGTCTACAATCTACTCATCAGTTGGGCAGTATTGCAAAATGATGGTCATGTCATGCACTGGCTCCCTGATATAGTGCATGTGGATCTCTACATGCTTGGTCCTCTGCCTGGTAACTGGATCTGTGGATATCTTAATAGCACTTTTATTTTCACAAAAGAGGACATTGTATAAAGTACTACCAAGATCAAACTCTGAAAGAATGCCTTGCAACCAAACTGTTTGGATGCAAGCATTCACTGCTCCTTGATACTTGGCCTCTGCTAAAGATAATGCTATGGAAGCCTTCTTTTTTCTAGACCAGAAAATGGGGCCACCACCAAACATGAATACATATCCAAAAGTAGACTTTTGATCAATATAATCACCCACCCAATCGGAATCTATGTATCCAACCAGCTCTAGCTCGGAGTCTGCAGCATAGTGAATGCCATAGGTCCTGGTTCCCTGAATATACTGGAGGATCCTCTTGGCTTCCTTCCATTGAATATCATGAGGCTGCTACATGTATCTTGATACCTCATTCATGGCATAACATATCTCAGGCCAATAATGTGTCAAGTACAACAAGATACCAATCAGCTGTCGATAAATAGTGCAGTCCATGGGAGGTGTGCTTTTTCCTTCTTCAAGGTTGATCCCTGAAAGGAAAGGGAATGGTGCAGGGCTTCAGCCATGTTAAACTTGAATAATAGGTATTATATTTATTTGGAATAGTTTACTATTATCCCATCAGAATTTTTCTCAATTTTGAGCCCCAAAAATTGCTTTAAGAGCCCCAAATCGCTCATTTCAAATGCATTGTGGAGAGTAGTTTTGATGGCTGAAATAGAACCAATTGTGATACCTGTGATCAGTAAGTCATCAACATATAAAAAAATAATAATCAAATTACCATCATACTACTGTATATAAACATTTTGATCTGATCTACACCTTTGGAATTTTTGCGAGAGAAGGAAGGCATCCATCTTTGAATACCACTCTCTTGGGGCCTATTTTAACCCGTATAGTGACTTCTTTAGCTTGAAAACCAAAGAGGGAATAGAGAGGTAGCCCTCAATATGCTTCATGTATATGTCCTCATGAATATCTCCATGCAAAAATGCTGACTTAACATCCATATTATGCACTTCCCAGTTCATAGATGCTGAAATTGCCAAAACTAGGCGGATGGATTCCATTTTTGCAACCGGTGCAAAAGTCTCATGGTAGTCCACACCTTGGACCTAAGAGAAACATTTTTCCACCAGACTTTCATTTTATTCTCAGTTACTTCCATCAGCAGCAACCTTTTTCTGAAACACCCACTTGCATTGAACCAATTTCCTTCCTGAAGGAAGAGAAACTAGCTCCCAAGTAGTGTTTTTTTGAAGAGAATTCATCTCTTCATCCATGGCAACTTGCCATATCGGATCCTTCCGAGAATGTTAGTACAATTTTGGGTCTGAAATAATCATCAAATAACAATTTTTGAATAGCAAATTATCAGTACAAGAGAGCACAATACCTGCTCTTTGGAAATCAGACTGGGTTCTCCTTGGATCATCCGGATTTCCAATGTTATCTCCTGCGGAGGAGAGTGTCTGTCGGGCCCATGTGGGAAGATGATTTTGTAATTCAGGTTATGATTCAGTATTTGATGTTTTCTATACACTGATATCAGAAATTATAGGATCCAAATCAGGGTCATGACCCCCAATTTCATCATCCAATTATTCAGTAGAATAGGAAGGAAATTCAGCAGTTTTCTCCTTCACTAGTTCCACCTCCTGAAGAGCCTCATCGAACTTGACACTCCTTTGGATGATGATATTATTTGTTTTGATATCCAGAAGCTTGAAACCTTTTGATTCATTAGGATACCCAATAAACATATATTCTATGCTTTTTGGTTGCAAAGCCCTTCTTTTATCAAGTGGAATTCGAGCCCATGCAATGGACCCAAACACCCACAATTTCGACACATCCGGCTTGTGTCTGAAGTATGCTTCAAAACGGGTCTTCCATTTCACGAATGAGTGTGGCACTCTGTTCTGAATGTATTCTACAGTATGCATGGCTTCAGCCCACAAATTTGCATCCAACTTCTTTGATTCCAACATATAGGTGGTCATTTCCTTGAGAGACCGATTCTTCCTTTCCGCTACACCATTCTGCTGCGGAGTGTAGGGAATTGAATGTTGGACCTGAATACCACTTTTGGAGAATATGTGAAGAAACTCATTACTGACATAATTTTTTCCATTATCAGATCTCAATATATTGATCATAATCCCAGAGGCATTCTCGATCAAGGCCTTTAGTTCAGTGAATTTTTCACATACTTCAGACTTCTTTTTGAGAAAGAAAACCCATGTGTACCTTGAAAAATCATTAATAAAATTTAGAAGATACATTCATCCATTCATGGATGTGATAGGCATTGGACCGCTGATATCAGAATGTATTAGCCCCAAAATGCATGTAGCTCGGTTTTCCTTCCCCCGATCGAACTTGTGCTCAGGGTTTTTTCCAACCACACAGCCCTTGCGAATTCCAGTGGTGTCCTTGATGACCGAGAGGCCTTCAACCATGGATTTTTTCTGTAATTGTTGCAATTATTTGAAATTTAGATAGACAAAGATCTCATTCCATATCTTACTAACTTCATTTCCATGAGTTAGCAGTGCGGTGCGCTTTGCATCCGCCACAAAGTGGGAAAACTCATAGGATTTTGCATGAAGGTTTGCAAGGCCTTTAGCAACAAGTTTCCCAGATGCAAGTTCCATTATCCAAACATAATTTGGGCTGAAAGATACTCTCTTAGGCACTCCTATCTATGTCATCTGATAGACACAAAGGAAATNTTTGAAAAATAGCCATTCTCAAGATCAACCGTACCTTGTCCTTCTGAAATGATGGTGGAGTCATCTCCCATGTGGATGGGGATGGATTTTCCAGTCTCCAAATATGAGAAGGAGTCTCTTTCAGCCATCATGTGTTTTAAAGCTCCAGAATAAATCAATATTTCTTTGGACTTCGAAGTGCTTTCCATGAGGTCATGACCTCTTTCATGTTGTGGTTCCCGATCTTGCTGAACTCTCCTCCGAAATATTTCTGGAAGATTGATGTGATTTCTCTCGAGGAGAGGGGTCATTTCATCAAGATTCTTCTTTATGTAGGCATGTTTAGGGTGGAATCCCTTCCCACAGTATGAACACTTGACTTTTTCCTTTCCATGATACCCTTTTCCTTTGTTCTTCTTTGAGCCGGAAGACTCATCATGTTGCTAGTTTTCAACTTTAGGCTTAGGAGCTTCAAATTTAGTTTTTGGGTTCTTCTACTACTTTCCTTTACCCTTCAGATATTTGGGCCCGGAGACATGGAGGGCTTGATCATGGGAGGATATAATGATCCCCATCTGGACAATCTTATCATGTTCACTTGTTAGGAATTCAATGAAGGCATTCAGTGTAGGCATCTTTTATCCATGGGTTGTGAGCTTCCCAGCACGAAATGTAGAGACAAAAACTAAATAATCAGCTCCAAGTTTGGAGAGTATGGTGAGGATGAGCTGATAATCCTCCTTCTCCACTTTGCATTACTTCAACATTAAGACAATGTGCTTGAACTTTATGAAAAATTCATTCAAGGTCTCGAAATTGGAAGGATGGAGATACATCAATTCATTTTCAAGCTGGTAAACTCTCAAATCATCCTGCTTTCCATATAGGGTTTCCAATTTTTCCCACATGTCCTTTGGATTCTTCAATCCCAAAACATGGGAAATAATATCCCAGGAAACAGAGAGGCACAAGAATCTGAATGCTTCATCCTTCTTGGTCAAGAATCTAGCTTTTTATGTCACAGAAGTAGGCTCTTCTTCAGTGTCCATAGTGACCCTATAGAGTCCTATGGCACGTAGCTATATCTCCATATCTCCTTTCCGTGAGTGGAAATTGAACAGATTCAAAAGATCTACGGAAGAAGCCATCTGAATTTGCTGGAGTGAATGCTTTCACTTGTTAAAAACCTAAAAATCACAACAAAAAGGGCAATGTAAGGTCAAACATCTTGCACATAAGTTAGGCTTGCATCACACCCAGCATAGTTAATCAATCAAGCTTGATCAACAAGTTCATTACTTGGGGTATTAAGTGGTAAGCCTTGGCTTCTGGTGTAGTGCTCGATTTTTGAGATATTGCTCAATTTTCATGCAAGATCTGTCAAAAACCTTGTTTTTGAGAGATCTGAGCTTCGTCCTGCTATGAGATCTAATACCATATTAATCTGTCATAGTGCTACAAAATGAGTAGCCACTCTGTATATTCACATAAAGAATGAGAAATACAATACAATGATCATGCTACAAGCATGAATGACAAAGCAATTTGAATTCCCAAGGAGGTCATTCAAATTGAATGAGGGATTCTAGCTTAACTGAATGTAAGCCATAGTCAACACTTAAGTTAACCACTGATCAAAACCCTAATTGACACAACTGAGCCCTAACTGAAGTCAGAGTGTAATAAATGACTGAGTCTAGCTAAAGTAGCTCAGACACATGTCACTGCAAGCTAACCAACAAGTGGTAGTGCATCAATGACTCCAATGAACCCCTATGAGGTTAACTGAAGTGTAACTGACCATCAGAAGTGGTTGGAGGCACCCTTGTTGACTCCAGTTCATTAAATAATCAATAAATAATCAATTTAATGAAGGAAGGCACCTTCACTGCTCTATTTAATTGATTGCAACCATCAATTAGCAATATGGGGCATTAATGACACTTAGATCACCCCCGAAGTACTCCAGTTAGCCTCCCCAAATGTAGAAGAAGGCTAAGTTAGCCTCCTTTACTGAAGATACGCATGGGTGTGATCTAGTTGATGTCATCTAGTGCTCCTCTGATGTAAATTAAGTTAATAAAACTTAGGATAGTGGTTTAACTAGGCTAAATTGACCAAAAAGAGTGTGTATGGTGGTAAATGTCTCGAACATAGTACATCTTTCCATTCAGGTTTAACATTATTTAAAGGAATACCTTTACCCCAATCTAGATTCTCAAAACCAAGCAATAAAAACATGTTTAGTTCAACCTCAAACAGATGTTTCTTAAACCATCACTTGCATTCAAGGGTTATGCCCATTGCTTCTGCAATTATGGCTTCATTTACCCTAAAATTTAGGGTTTGCAAACCAACAATAGAATCCTTGTAATTATTCACGAAGTCATTTGTTACGTCTAGGTTCTGACCTCTTAGTTTTTCATAAAAATAAAACCATCCTACATTTCGCATCATCTATGCACACCTAGGGAATTCTTCGGCCCACTTAACATTCTCAGGTTCTAACCTGTAATTTTTACCACTTAGTCTCTTCATCACAGCCATCGTGATCATGCTAGGTCATGTCTTTGAAACTGATGGGTGTCTTTCCTATTCAAAGCATGTTATGCAAATAATTCATTCATGAAATATCAATAGAAAGCATGTACTGTAGATTTATGTTAGTTCCATAATTCATAAACAGTTGGAGTACAAATTCTTGGTTCATTTATTTGATAATATCAAGAACAAACTAGTACTATAGACTTCTGTCAGTGCCATGATGAATAGAGACTCCTCCATAAAGCACGTGTCCAAAGTATGACACATTTCATAAAACAGTTCCAAGTATAAACAATCCAGTAGTGCCAGACTGTAACCTCATTATGAAAGGTGATGTTGAAATGTACTGTGACCATTTATACAATATAACCATCAAAATATATAAATCATTCATCAAAATTTGAAACTTGGAACATTTATAGGGTAATCTTAAATCATTTATCCAACCTTGAATCTTTCATCATAGATTAGTATTTGGAAGAATTAATGAAAATGAGCCTTATTTTTTCTAGTTATCATAACAAATAAATAATTGATAAAGTAATACTTATGGAACCTAAAAACTAATCTAAGAAACTTTAATTACCTTTAAGGAGAAAATTATTTCTAGAAAATATTATAGGGTAGAACTAGGATACAAATCTAGTGATAACATTTGGCTCCGATTGGGGATAAATCTCTCCTTGTGAGGCTTTAAGAACATATTGACCACATGCCTTCAGAAAAAATACTAGAATCATACCCCTTTAAACTGAGACCAGACTACTTTATTGGGTTGGAATCTGATGTACAAAAATTGTAATGATATATACAATGAATGTAAATTCCTCATTATTTCAATATGTATGAAAGTGTTTCAAAACCCACCCGTTGACTAGGCATGCAACTTCATCGACATACAAATTTTTTTGTAATACAAAGGTGTTATTTCCCAAAATATTTATCATTGTAAAAGGTCCCAATCATAAATTATCAATTTTTCCATGCTCACCTTTTTCATCATTTTGTGTATCCCATTTGAGAACTACATCACCATTTAAGAAAGTGTCTTTTTAAACTTTTTTATCTAAACTTTCCTTTACTCTCTTTTTTGTAAGATTCAACTTTTTCCATTAGTGCTTGTCATTGTTGTTGTGGCTTAACTATCTGAAACGTTCTCCTCTTCATTTCATTTGGTTCTTCCTATACATCCTGCAAAACCTTATTACTAGAAAGCTTAATTGGACAGGAAATATTGCATCAATTCCATAGACAAGTTGAAAAGGTGATTTTCCGATGGATATTTTTATAGTTACCCTGTGTGACCAAAGAGAATATTTTAATTTAATGTTCCAAGTCCTTTTGTTTTGAAATAACATCTTTTCTATAATATTCACAATACTCTTATTAGTAGATTCTGCTAGTCCATTCCCCTTAAGGTAATAACGTGTGGAATTCTTTAATATGATGTTATTTTATTCACACAAAATTATCAAGTTTTTGGATTTAAAGGCCGGAGCATAGTATGTTACCAATTTTCTTGGGTATCCAAATATGTTTAAGATATTATCTTGAAGGAAGTTAATGATAACTTTATATGTTTCTCTTCTTATGGGAATTTCTTCCACCCACTTGGTAAATAAACCAGTGGTAGTTAAAATCCATTTATGTTGGCCACTGGAAGAATGATGAATTTCACCTATATAAAGTGTAAACCCCATTATTGAACTAGATCATTTATTGCAATTGGTTCTGATGGTAAATACTGCAACTTGTGTTTACCTACAAATTTCAGACATTCAATGAAAGATTTAACTTGAAGATACACATCTATAAAAAGAGTGGGCCAATATTAACCAATGCTTAAAAATTTAAATGTGGTTGCTTTCCAATACTTATGTCCCCCACATGCACCCCCATGTAATTTTGTAGTAACAACATCATCCTCTGGTCTATCCAAACATTTAAGAAAAATACCTGTAGGATCTTTCCAATATAAATTTGATCAACTAAAACATATTTTAAATCCTTAAGTTTTAATTATCTATATTCACTCTTATTCATATCAGGGGGACATTGTAAATGCAGCATAAAGTAAACAATTTCCCCATACATGGAGAATCGAAATACCTATTATAAATTTGTTCTTTGTCATGTTTTTTTATGAATCTTGTATTGACTATTCATCCACTAGATGAATATCTAAAACCTGACAATTTGATTTTTCTATACCTTGTCCTTTTATCAATTTAGTAGGTTTAATGTCAACACCATATTCCATAATTTTGGGTATGCAACATCCTATTTTTCCTTCACTATCAGGTTGCACCATAATTTCTTTTAATGCTATGTTAGGAACATATGCTATAATTTTGGAATGCAAAACATAAATCTTGAAGAATTTTAGAGCTTTGACCAATGCGTAGGCTTGATTTTCCATTGTACTATACTTCATCTCTTAATCTCTTAATTTTTTTCTAAAGAATGATATTGGTTGTTATGAACCATCTAAATTTTTTTGTAATAGAACAACAACTATAGTATCTTCAGATGCAAATGAGAAAACTGAAAACTCTTTAGCAAAATCAGGACTTATTAAAATTGGTTCTTCTATAAGTTCTTTCTTTATTTTTTGAAATTATAACCTAGCCTCATCTCACCTTCTTAAGCATCTCAATGATAGGTTTACTGATTTCTACAAAATTAGGGTTAAACCATCTTAAAAATTTTAGCTTTCTGAGGTAAGATTGAATTCATTTTTTTGTTTCTAGGTATGCTGATTTTTAGGATGGATTTAACCCATTCTGGATCAATTTTAATCCCTTCAACAGAGACTATATGACCTAAGATATTACCTTCTTCCATATCAAAATGAGACTTTTTTGGATTCAAAGATAATCCATACTTCCTACAATTAAGAAAGGTTTGTTTTAAATGCTTCAGATGTTCATCATCAGATTTAGAGAATATTGTGATGTCATCTAAATATATGACTACAAAATTTTATTTATCACCAAAAAAATCTATATATATATATCTCTGGAATGTAGATCCTACATTCATGAACCCAAAAGGAATTTTGTCATACATAAATGTACCCCAGTTAGTTGGTTGTTTTTTCCCTATCCTCTGGTTGTGACTGCAATCTGATTATAACTAGAGAATACATCAATCATTGATAGCATATGGAAACCCACCACTCTCTGTAAAATATGATCAATTTTTGGAAAAGGATAATTGTATTTAAGGGAGCATCTGTTCAAATTATGAAAATCAACATACAACCTTATTTCCCCATTCTTTTTATGTACTGGCACCAGATTTTCCACCCAATATGAATATCTAAGAGGTATTATGATCTTTGCATCTAACAAATTTTTTACCTCTTTTTCAATGACTGCAAGTAATGATGGATTAAGTCTCCTAAGATTTTTTCTTAAAGGATCAGTATTTGCTTTTAGAGGAATCTTATGCTGAATTATGTCGATGTTGTATGTTTTCAAATCTTCATATGACCAAGCAAAAATATCCATAAATTCCTTTAGCAATTTTATGTATTTGTTCCTTTCCTTTTCTAAAAGTGTCTTAGATATCTTAATCATTTTAAGCTTAGCTTTAGAGCCAGTATTGTAACTTAAGACATTTTCTTCAATAGATTGTAATGTAGATTTTACCAAAGTATCATCTTTTGAGAAAAAACTTTCAATAGGTACAAGTCCTTTAGGAATAAAATTCCTTTTAATTCAACTATCCCATGATTTCCAATTGAATTGTTTGTGCATGAATCATTTTCATTCCAGTCAATATATTGATCTTGATCAATCAGTGAATTAGAAAATTCATCTGTGAATTCTAAAAATTCCTTAATCTCTTGATCATCATGAAAAAATTTCCAATGTTTAATATTATCTGGAAGTGAAGGTTTGTATATTACTTCAATTGGATACTTAAGATGAGTTAATTTGGTACTTTAAAATATGGTGTTTCCAAATCCAATGAGTTTGTTGTTAGATTATTATCTCTTGGGATATAAGTTATGTTGAAATCTAAGAAAAATTATCAATCAAATCCAATACCTCATTTCGGTATACTTTCAACAAAGGTTGTTTGGCCTGATATACATCCTTTAGTTACTGTACCATTAATTCAAAGTCGCCAAACATAGTAAGTTGTTGAATTCTTTAGTATTTTGCAGCCCTTAACCCCATAAGCAATGCCTCATATTCATAAATATTATTTATTGTTTTGAATTCCATCTTATACATTAAGGAAATAATATCACCTCCATGGGAAATAAGTACAATATCCACTCTTGCTCCTTCTTTACATGATGAACCATTTAAGTACATATGCCATAAATAGACTTGATATCTCATTTTAGGCTGGATTGTATGATTTTTATCAACCTATAGAATATATGTGTTATCATCATTTAGATGTAACATGAAAGAACCAAAATCTTCTTGAAATGAATAAATTGGATGGTTAGTATGATTTTTATTACCACTTACCAAGTATGCAAGTTGTATCTCTCTATAAAGTCTTCTATACTCACCTTCAAATACCGGTATTGTACCATAAGAAAGATCCATTTGAAGGGTCCCACCTACCCTTTTTTCCCAATATCCTGATAATAGCATACTGAATTTAGGAGAAATATCAGCTATGACCACATCCATGAACACACTTTTCATTGGCAACTATGTAAAACTGACCACCATATCTTTAATGACTCCAAGACATTTTAATTCTCTAGAGTCAAAAGCATAGAAATCATGATAGGGTTTAATAATAGTAAGCCCTAAGGTTTCCATGACTACCTTGGGCATGATATTGTGTGAGGCACCAGAATCTAGAAGACAGTTGTGCAGCATTTGATCATGAACTGTAAGTGTGATGTAAAATGGAGGGGGATAATCATATTTATCATCTGGTTGATCAAATGTTTTAGAACCAAAAATAATGTCCAGATTCTCATCTTGCAAATTAATCACGTCTAAAGGAATAAGATTTACTGGAGAATTCATGATTTTAAGAGTAGGATCCATGTATGACTTATTCATAACTAGCTCAGTCAATGGAATAGGAATCTTGGTTTTTCTAATTTCATGTTCCAAGTTAAAACTAGTAGCGATTTTGCCTACTTCTTATGTTTTTGTAAATCTATTCCTACTTCCTTGTTGTTCCTGCTTTTTCTCAAGAGTCAAACCTTATTTTATAGGAACACTCTTTGCATTATTATTTCCCTTTGTTGCTTGCTTCATCCTAGATCTAAGACCATATGACTTCTACTGCATCTCTTGAAAATTTTCTGGCATATATAATTCTTGTTCAAAATAATATGTTCTATGATAATCAACCATTTTCATAGTGATATTTAGATTTAATTAAAAAATGAGAAGAAGAGACATGATCCAATTGATCAATATCAGGTTCTAAATATTCAACATCCATTACATCTATTCCATAAGACTCATCATCCTGTATCAAATTATTTTGGAAAGGAGGTTGTATTTTCCGATCTTCATTGTTTCTCCTATCTCTAGGAAAAACATAGGATTGAATGTCCTTCTAAACTGATTAGGATTTTTATTATCATTATCCTGAACAAGCTTATTTTGATTCTTATTTTCCATTTCCAACCCACTGATTTTTGCATATATATTCTTAATAAGTTTGATCATATAATCCATTTTACTATCTGCTACTTTTGTCCTTGAAGTAGCTGGTGATATTTCTTTTTTATTTTTCTTGTCTTCTCCATGATGATCTGACTTATTTCTCAACTTATTAGCTGCCATCAAATTTGATTCCAGCTCTAAGGCTGCTTCTTGCATGTTAACTACGGTATTGACTCTTCTTTACCTAATCAAAAGAGAAGATTCAACATCAAAATAATTAGCATAGGTTAAATTTGCAGATGTTTCAGTAGGCTTGATTTTTTCAGGGATTTTACTACATATTTTTTTAAACATTTAGTAAAATCAATGATTGTTTCCCCATGTTTTATTTTTAAGGATCCAAAATTAGTAATATAATAGAGATAATCCTTAGTATTTCTACACTACCTCATAAATACTTCCTCCAAAGCATTTATCCCATCAATTAAATTTGGAGGAAATTCTCTAAACAATTTCCTTACTTCCCCACCTAAAATTCGAACAAGGATCCTCATCCATACATCCTGACGTTCTATATTTTGGTGATCATCATATCTAAAATAGGCATTCCAATGTTCTTTTGTTGTAACCTATCCTTGGCCATTGAATATTGGTAGATACTTTTGATAATCTCCACCAAGAAGGGAATTTAGATGTCGGTATAAAACTAAAGGGGCATATCTAGCAGCTATTATAGCATCCATCCTATTAGGAGGTTGAGCTGCCATATTTGGAGTAGTTTGAGCAAAGGGTGATTGTACTGATATTGTGAATGAATGTGTCTGTGAAAGAGATGGTATTTTGATTTCGATTTGACTAATAGGAATTTTACTAGTCAGAGGTGTGTAAGGTGATGGAAAATACTTTTATTAATCAAATGTTTGGGTGACTACCCGTTACGTTTAGTTACAAATAATTTATAACGGTTCATAATTTCAACAATCACAGATGACTAGAAGATAGGGAGACAATCTGTCGATGTTCAACAGTCGTCGGTGCCAATAAGGCATGTCAAGATGTTGTATGTCGAGCGTGAAACCTGTCAATTTTGTCGAAATTGGTTGTGTCAAGGTTGAACTTGTCGAAGCTGATACTGAACCTGTTAAATTTATTTTTGTTGAAACAGTCGAAGTGCTAGACTTTGTCGAAGTTCGACAACATGTCAACTACTGAGTGGATCAAAACTAGTGCAATGCAAGTGGGTTTATAGAACCAAGATGGTTGTTGGTTCAAATATGAATTATAATGCTAGGTTCGTTTTAAAAGTATTCTCTCAAGTCCAAGTAGTATACTATACAGAGACATTTGTACCGGTTGCAAAGGTGTACTCTATTAGGCTAGTTTTGTTCATTGTTGCATCTAAGCGATGGGAGGTGCACCACATGGATGTGAAGAGTGATTTTATTCATCGTGACCTTCATGAGGATATTTATATGCAGCATACTTAAGGTTTCATTCATGACCCTTCACTTGTTTGTAGGTTGAAGAATTCTCTCTATGGCCTCAAGTAATCCCCCGGGGATTGGTATGCCAAAATGGAAAGCTTTCTTCTATCACAGAGATTTGAAATATGAAAATTTGATGCTAATATATATTTGCAGGATTTAGATGATTCATTGTAGATCATATTATTGTATGTTGATGATATTTTTATCACTGGAATTTTCATTTCTAATATAGGTTCAATTAAGTCTTCTTTGCATAGTGTGTCACTAAATGACTAACCTTGGATTGTTGAAACAATTTCTTGGCTTTGAGATTGAGAAATATTATGCTGGTATCAAGGTCATCCAATCAAATTATACTATAGACCTTTTATTGAAGTTAAAAATGGGTGAATGTAAGGTATCCAAGTGTCCCTTCCTTTCAAGAGTGAAACTAGGTGATTTTGGTTCATCTCCATTGGTGGGCAGCTCACTGTATTAACACACTCTCGACCTGATTTGGATTATGTAGTAGGTGCTATTGCAATGTATATGCAGGAGAATCATTAGATCCATTGGAAGGATTATAAAAGTATCTTACATTATGTGCAAGGAACCAAACACTTCGAGATACACTATGTTGTTATTTCTCCACTAGAACTAGTTGGATCTACTAATTCTGATTGGGATGGAGATTCCATTGACAGAAATTCCACATCAGGTTATGTCTTGCTTCTTTCACATGGTACCATATGTTGGTAAATTGAGAAGCAACACACTATATACCTTTCATCAGTTGAGGCTGAGTACAGAGGAGCAGTGAATGTAGCTACACAATGTGTGTGATTGGAAGGCATTCTTAGAGATCTTGGTTTTGCATTTGATTTACCCACTGTCATTTGGTGTGAAAATCAAAGTGAAATCAATATTTACTCTAATCCAGTAAAGAGACATAGGATGAATCACATTGAGATACACATGCACCACATCCAAAGCTTGGTGCATGAGTAGGTGTTATTGTTGCAGTATTTCCCATCTGCAGAGAAAACTACTGACATCTTCACCAAGAGCTTCATAGAGAATACATTCACATATCTGAGGTCATTGCTTGGAGTGGGTGACACATCGTGATGATTTTTATCCATTTTCATATTTTTCTCCATGTCCATTTTAGAGGGGAGGTTGTGTTCCCATGAGGTTTTCCTCCTTAACTAGGTTATATTGACAAATAAATTTTTGTAAGAGGTGACTTGAGCCTTAGTTTCTAAGGCCTCAAATTTTGATGTGCTTACACTAAGTAAGGATTAAAGTGGGGTATTATAGCATCATACCACCTATTCCATGGTCACATACACCTAGGACACACTTTCATTTGTTTTGTACTTATGGCATATGGTACAAACCTTGGTTAGATTGGTCTAGCAAGGTATTTGGGGGTTTTTGACTCATTAACGCACCAAAGCACCCACATTTGATCATTCAAGAGACACATGCACCCTTATTTATGACATTTCAGTCCTTGGGGTGCTCCCACTTGTAACGTCCCCGACCCTCCGACCAGTGAAGAGGACGCTACCATGGCATTAACCATCCAGGAAACCGCCCCATGAACATGTATGTACATAAAATGCTAAAAAAAAATGCTTTGAACTAGAACATGCATACATGATTATTTATCATACAGCGGAAGCAAACATATGTTCATACAAGCATTCAACATGTTCATTATATTCATTAAACAATAAATATAAATACAGAGACGAAATGGTCAAGATTACTTATCTCCTCAAGAACTCGTTCCACAACCAGCTACGTCGCTGCAACGTTCCACCCAACCATAGGCTAGCATGCTCCTAAATCTCTCAGCAATGCTTCCACCCCCAAGCTGGGCATGATTCCCCAAGAAATAAGGAACAAGAGGACTTACACATAGCCAAGGATACACAAAACACAGCCAAGCCAACGCAGTTGGGTTTATCAGGCCCTCAACAAGACAGCCAAGCCAACATGGTCAGGTTTATCAAGCCATCAAGGAGCTGGGAAAGGCTAAATGCTAAGATGGTGAGCCCATTATAGAGCTAGGAACACCTACACCATAACTAGTCTAACTTCTAAGACACCCACACACACCCAACACAAGGAATCAGTCCCTTCTCTGCTACACAGTCCCTCAGGCCCTGACTTCCCTTCCAGTGCTATTCAGGGGTTGTGGATAAGAAATCCATCCCTCTAGCTCTGTCTATGTGGTTTCCAAACACATCAGGTTTATCAATCAAACCAAGCCCCCATCCTTGCTCCCAACAAAGTCTGAAGACCAACCACTGCATACACGCAGTCACACAAGCGATTCACAGCTTCGGCAAGGAAAACAATTCCTAAGTCGTTCTTGGCCCTATTGTGGCCAAAATGACTCCAAAACAACCTATAGCAGTCCCCAAAATGTAAAACAGACACAACCAGCAATGTGGGGAAACCACGGTCCATTCTCAACAACGAAGCCACCGGGAAGACTTACATAGTCAGAAAATGGAAGAGAAAAGCCAGGTTCTCAGCTGTGTAGGGGAAAAACATATACACAAGCCACATATTGGTAAGGAAAACTTACACATAGTCCCCGAGTGTAAAAATGGCTCTCCACAGGAAAAATCGTGGGTGATAGTGACCGAACACCCCCCCTAGCTTGTTGTGTGAGTAACAACAACGCAGAACCTAATGCATGAGAGAAGATTTACGCCAGATCCCAAATACAGATGGAAACACACCAGATTCCTCTTTGTGGAAAAATGTGAATGATAGTCGAAATGTCTCCCTCTCCTAGCTGCGTGAAACCAAAAACAGGAAAGAATCCTCTGCGTGAGACACAAGACATTTCTCCTTGCATGAGAATGAGTGACAATGGATAATGGCAAGTCCGAACTGCGGGAGTGTTCACAGCACCATCGTGGAGAGAGTGGAGAGTCCACATGGAGTGATGGCAGTGGTGGTTTCCTTTCCAATGTGAGGGTCAACCTGTTGGTGGAGTGTGCATGTGGGCAAGGACTGACAGTCCTACCACACTCCACTCCCCAGCCATAACTACCCCAACTAACAGCAGAACTTTTAATGGTGGTAGTTGGATAAGACAAGGGAAGGTGAGCAATTCAAAAGGGTTTAACAACTGACACATGGATTTTCCCCATAGGTTCAAAGTTTGACAATTTCCCCCCTTATCCTTGTGAGAATCATGCGCCTTCTCAATTTAGTTGCTGCGGACATAGATGGTTGGGTTATTTAATTAAAGTGCATGTTTACATGATGCCAAAACTAATATGTGCCATATATAACTATATACCATCGGCAACGATTCCAATCGTCGAAACATAACACAAAGAAATCGATGGTGGGGCTTTTGCCTTTAGCTTCGCACCATGATTAATTACGATATATACATCATGTACATTTAATGCATTGGGGTCAAAACTACGGTGTTACACCACTCCTTAAAATAGCTACATGGTTTGACCAGAGGCACCCATGTATTCTATTTGAATGTTTGTTTCTCTTTTGGATCATCTATTGCTGCCTAGAGCCACTCCCACTCACTCATGCACTCTATCACGCCTATCCTACCCTCATTTATGTCCTAGCATGCTTCACCCACGTTCACATGGATATTTCTGATCATTTGAGGTGGTTTGGGAGCTCATTAGTCCACTTAGTGGGGTTTGAGGTCCAATCTAATCCTGCCACATGTATGCCTCCAATTTCCCTCCAAAGCATAAAAATTTTCATCTATTGTATTATATTCATGTTCTATACATATTTACATGTTGGTCAGTAATATAAACTTCAGTTATTGGCACTATTCCTATGTTTTAATTTTTCTCTTTTCACTATTTTTCTGCATAGTTTGTGAAATTATTGAGTTGTGAGGATTCCCTTAGCCTCTAGATCTTGTTGTGAATCATATTTTCACAAATTGGAAACCCCACCTTTCATTTATGTTGAAGTTTTGTATGTATGTCTAAGTGTTTATTTTTTTCAAGGTAGTGTGTTTTTGTAGCAATAGGTTTGTGTCATCCTATATATTTCTCTCAAAGTAGGAACTTGTACATAACACGGTAGTGTTCTTTCAAGGTTAGAATTTTGTCACAATTACATTTAACGATAATAATGACTACATTTATGGTGGAAATAGTGGTGGCATTAGTGGATTTTCTCTTATATTTGGTTGAACACACTTAATCGTGTGAACCAATTCGATTCCCTCATCGTGTGAGCTAGACATGTATTGGGGTTCATTGTTTATAGAGATGTTGTATGTATTGATAGATAGAAAGCACAGTTATTAGTGTAAGGAGAGCCCATAACAAAAATGTGTGACTATCGAAGTTGATTTTTCATATATGAGTGAGGAGAAAGTCTCTCTCAAGGAAAATAAAATGCACTAATAATTCCCTGTCATCCAAGAAGAGCCTAAAATATTATCACCACAGATGTTTGTTCAAATGTCAAAAAATAAAAGAACATCATCTCACGTATCAAATCCTAAAGGAAGAACAAAGAGAAGGAATGGCGCTAAAGCTTCAAGGTCCAACTCTGTAACTTTATTGCCAGGATACATACTAGCTAGGAAGATAGATGCATAGACAATTAGACTATGTATGAATACTAAGTACAACATGGTGATGCCACCCATTCCAAAGGGTGTTCTAGTACAAGGGGATAAGATAGGTATGTTGGAGACATTTACCACCTTACACACTCATTTTGGTCAATTTGGCCTAGTTAAACCACTATCCTAAGTATTATTGACTTAATTGGCATCAAAGGAGCACTATATGACATTAGCTAGATCACACCCACACCTACCTTTAGACAAGGAGGCTAACTTAGCCTTCTCCTACATTCGGGGAGGCTAACTGGAGCACTCTGGGGGTGATCTGAGTGTCATTAATTCCCCATATTGCTAAATGATGGTTAAAATTAGTTAAATAGAGCATTGAAGGCACCCTCCATCATTAAATTGATTATTTATTGATTATTTAATGAACTGGAGTCAACAGGGGCGCCTCCAACCACTTCTGATGTTCAATTACACTTCAGTTAACCTCATCAGGGTTCATTGGAGTCATCGATGCACTACCACTTGTTGGTTGGATTGCAGTGACATGTGTCTGAGCTAATTTCAGTTAGACTTAGTCATTTATTCCACTTCGACTTCAGTTAGGGCTCAATTGAGTCAATTAGGGTTTTGATCAGTGGTTAACTTGAGTGTTGACTGTGCCTTATATTCAGTTAAGCTAGACTCACTCATTCAATTCGAATGACCTCCTTGGGAATTTGAATTCCTTTGTCATTCATTCTTGCAGCATGATCTTGTATTGTATTACTCATTCTTTGTGTGAATATATAGAGCGACTCCTCATTTTGTAGCACAATTACACCATTTCCATGCCTTATTATTATTAATATTTTATGAGACTTGTGTTTAGTCCCTAGATTACTGTGACAGATTAATATGGTATCAGATCTCATGATGGGATGAAGCTTAGATCTCTCAAAAACAAGGTTTTTGATAGATCTTGCATGAAAATTGAGCAATAGCTCAAAAATCCAGCACTGCACCAGAAGCCAAGGCTTACCACTTAATACCCCAAGTAAGGAAATTGTTGATGAAGCTTGCTTGATTGACTATGTTGGGTGTGATGAAAGCCTAAAATGTACAGGTTTTCTGACCTTATGGTGCCCCTTTTGTTGTGATTTGCAGGTTTTAATAGGTACAATTTCGAATGGACTCATCAGTCCCTCTTCTCAGCCCATTCACGAGCTATTCAGAATGGAATTTGAAGATGATTGCATCTCTGAAGAGATGAGGTCTCTATGAGGTGTCTATTGGACTTGGAAAAGAGTCTTATGAGAATGAGAATTACTGGCTAAATGATGGTGATAGAGATTTTGGAGAAATATGTCTAACCCTTTCTCCTAGCTTGCGCTACCTTATCGGTTCTGTTGAATACCCAAAGGATCTCTAGACAAAATTGGACAGAACCTTTGGCAAGCAAAATGAGGATCATAATAGCACTTTGGAGATCACATCCAGCACCACAAGAGTTCTTTACTCAAAATTCTCAGCCTCTACTCTCTCTGATGAAATTGTTCAAGATGAAGATGAAGCAGAATCTTCTACACAGTCAATTCGAATTGAAGAAAGTCTCCATGTAGTGACTCCTTTTCCTGATGCTCCAGAAGTTCATGAGATATCTGATATCTCATTTCCTCATATTTCTGAAATATAAGAAGACATTCAAATCTTTGATATTGAAGAAAAATACTGTTGCACTTCCATGCAAACATTTATCGGTGATTTTCCTTTGAATTCTGTGCAAAATTTACCAGTAATTGCTTCTGAAACTAAAGACAAATTTGATTTTTCTTCCTCTAATGTTGCTGATGGTATACAAACATGTGATAGCTTGGATATTTTTGAAGAAATATCATATTACCAGAGTGATCCATTTTCTCCACGTGATCTAGATCTTCCAGCAAATTCCTGCAAGATTGCATGCACCAAAATTCAAAATTTTGAAGAAGAAGAAAGTGGTGCATCCACCGTCTCGGTTAACCATTTATTTGAATCTGATATTAACTTTATTGGATCTGATATGACCTTATTTATATCTGATCTAATATTTCTTGGTTTAATATATCAAATTCATAATATTTTAGCACTGCTTGTAGATGTTCTCATCAACGGTGTGAAGAAACAAGTACCGCAAGTCTCCTACAAAACTGCTGCTGGGGATTTGATTTCATTTCATAGTTTTGGATCTGTTGTGAACTTATTTAGATCTGATTTACTTTCTGATATGATATTATTTGGTTTATATTTTAGAATCCAAGATATTTCAGTCATGCCTGTAGCTGCTCTCGCCAATTCCGGTGTGAAAAATCAAGTACCGCACTTTCTCTTCAAAACTGCTGATGGGGATTTGGTGTTAGTTTCCTCATATGAGGTTGCTGATATTTTATTACATGATTCATTAGATATTTCAGAAGCTATATCAGATTATGGAGCTCAAGCATTTGCTCTCCACAGTCCCAGGGATTCTCTACCTTTGGTCACATGCTCATCTCCTCACAGAACTAGTAAAGAGGAAGACATTTTGCATCCGCTTGGACACTTGCTCCTAATATTTGGGGCTGATTTTACCACTCATGGTTTTCTGTTCAAGGCTGCAAAATATCAGTTTCTTGAGTGTTCCACACATGGTTCGAATCCTCAAGAACCTTTGCTCTCTCTTTTTATATGATTTTAGCTACTCTACATGGGTCCAGTTTTTACCGTGCAGCTGTTTATATTTCTGATTTAGTTGAGTGCATTGTTCTTCTTCCAAAGTGGAATATTCCTCTAGACATATTCATTTAGTTTGGATTCATAGGTTCACATGCACAGTCTTAGGATGATGCTGCATAGAAGAACCAATTCTTGATTTACTGCTTAGTTTGAGGGGGTGTATTTTTCCCATGAGGTTTTCCCCATTTCCTTGGTTATATTAAGCAGTTACTTTATTGTACAGGGTGACCTATGGCCTTAGTTGCCAGGTCCCTATAATTCTTATTCATTTTATGTTCTCTACTCCTCCTAGGTATAGCTTAAGGGGGGGTGTTGGAGACATTTACCACCTTACACACTCATTTTGGTCAATTTGGCCTACTTAAACCACTATCCTAAGTATTATTGACTTAATTGACATCAGAGGAGCACTAGATGACATCAGCTAGATCACACCCATGCCTACCTTCAATAAAGGAGGATAAATTATCCTTCTACATTCAGGGAGGCTAATTGGAGCACTTCGGGGGTGATCTGAGTGTCATTAATGCCCCATATTGCTAACTGATGGTTACAATCAGTTAAACAAAGCAGTGAAGGTGCCCTCCATCATTAAATTGATTATTTATTGATTATTTAATGAACTAGAGTCAACAGGGGCACCTCCAACCACTTCTGATGTTCAATTACACTTCAGTTAACTTCATCGGGGTTCATTGGAGTCATTGATGCGCTACCACTTGTTGGTTGGCTTGTAGTGACATGTGTCTGAGCTACTTTCAGTTAGACTCGGTCATTTATTGCACTTCAAATTCAGTTAGGGCTCAATTGAGTCAATTAGGGTTTTGATCAGTGGTTAACTTGAGTGTTGAATGTGGCTTACATTCACCTAAGCTAGACTCACTCATTCAATTCGAATGACCTCCTTGGGAATTCGAATTGCTTTGTCATTCATTCTTGCAGCATGATCTTGTATTGTATTACTCATTCTTTGTGTGAATATACAAAGCGGCTACTCATTTTGTTGCACAATTACACCATTTTCATGCCTTATTGTTATTATTCTTTGATGAGACTTGTGTTTAGTCCCTAGATCACTATGATAGATTAATAGGGTAAGATTCAGGGAAGATTTTAAGGCATAAATTTAGCCCATGGGAAAAATTATAGGGGTTGTAGCAGGGATTTCTCCCTTGATACAGGGCAGGAATGGCTACCTTCCATCTATAGGATGGAAGGATAGGTTCCTGTATGGAAATGCAGAAAAGAAAAGTAGAAATGAAGTTGGACAGTAATGAAAAAAGAAAATGGAGAACCCCTCTGCAAACAATGTTAGGGTTCCACTCCTAATAACCTGCAAAAACATATTAGAAAACCTGCAAAGAGAAAATGAGAAAAACTACAAACAAGTAATGACTTAGATAAAAGAAAATACACAAAACAAAATACACATGTATACCTTCTCTTTGGTGCAATGGGACACCATGCCCTGGTTCAAAGAAGCACCTCTCTCTCTCTCTCTCTCTTAGAAATGGAGGAGCTATGGCTCAATCGGAGAATGAATGGATGAGAGGGGGGATGTGGGTGGCTTGAGAGACAAAGGGTCTCAAGGCATCCACGAGAAACATAACAGTATGCAAGGGAAGAATGATTTGAGAGTGACCCCCACCCCTCTATTTATAGCTTTTTTGGGGATTTTTAGGGTTTTAAGCCCCTGGTTGGGGCTTTAGCCCCTTTTGGGGTTCTTATCTCCTTTTAGGGGTTTTAGTCCCTTTTTGGAGGCTTTAGCCCCTAGGAGAACTTACTTAGGCTCTTTTTGGATTTTTTAAACCCTTTTGCTCATTCTTAATCCTTTTTGAGGGTGTGGGGGTCTAATGGGGTGAAAGGAGGGTCGTATATGTGTGTCCTTGGATGGTGTAGGCCATGTGGAGCTGAGTGAGAGTTTTTTTATTTTAAAAAATTGCCCCAAGATGTGTGAGGGTGGTAGCTCGTCGTATGGCCGATGGACATCATAGGATTTGCTATAGATAGGTGGTGCTTCCGGGGCTGGTGCATGGTGGCTTTTGGGTTTTGTATTAATATGGTTCCCATCAATGGGTGACATACAAATAATGTGTGACATGTATATGGACAAGGCGGCCATCCCCATGCTCATGACAATGTCATAAGAATAATTTGATATATGCTCTAAAATACAAGAGCCGATCATATACAACTGATGATAGATAGTGGTTGCCTCAATGTGAGGCTGAATACAATACTGATCTGAAGAATTGATGCATTAGACCCATGGAATTCTCATGGAATGCTATATCTTCATGACTGACAGCCTATTGGATCTGGAATGGTACATAGCTTTATGGACTCACTGATTGAGATTCAGAGTCTCTGTGGTACAAGTATGTTGCATCAATCATAAATCTATATAGAAGCAATGTTGGGGCTTCTGAACACTATCTCCAACGTAGCCCGGAAATCAAAAGGGACATAAACCTATTTAGATCCCTTGAATAGACTCATCAATGTGCTAGAGTTAGGTGACATCCGGGGTCTTCAACCAAATACTACACAAACCAAACCATGTACGAATTTCAATGGTGCGATGATGTAGTTGGAGTCGAGCATGTGAGAAACAACCATCCCGAGAGGCACTAAGGACTCCTCTCAAGTGGTCCAAGGAACTCATCCATGAGGTTAATGAAACCAAGATACATGGACCTCTAGGTCTATCCTCTGGAATATGTGTTTTGTCGTCAACAGAGGTAGACCTGCCCCTAGTCAAGGCAATGATGTTTCCTTGACCAGAAGTGTGAGGGAGATAACCGAAAGGTGTGAGACAATCTACGGACTAACCCACTGAATGAGGAGGGGAGGGAAAGATTTGAACAGGGGCAGGGGGAGTGTGGTAGACTCAAAATTCCTTTGTTCAGAGTATGACGGCAGGGCGAACAAGGAAACAAATGAAACTGACTCATGGGAATGGGATCATAGCTGTAATACTAAGAATGTCACTGCAGATGGGAAATACTTGGGGGAGGTGGATACTTTTGATATTGATGGGATATAAGGAAGACACATTACAGAGTACTCTAAACAAAGGTGACCCAAAGTGGGAATACTACCAACCTATTTTCTATGATGTGGTGTCTAGAGACACCGTTGTGGTATGATCTCGTGGAGTTTTGGAGAGCCCGAGAAGGTAAATGCTCGATGGTGATTTCAATTTTAGAGAGTCTGAAAGCAGAAAGAAAAATCCAGTGGGGGCTCTTTTTTGTTGGTAGTCTCCTATGCCCAAAAAAGGATAAAAGTATACATAGGAGAGCTCGCCCATCCTGTAGGGGATGAGAGATTTCTTTACCATTGGTAGTCCAATCAGGCCAAAAAAGGTTAAACCTATACTGACTGGACGGTGATTCATATACTTTTACGAGCATGAACAAAACCAAGTTCACTCGACAATATTTTCTTGATGAGAAGGATGGAAAAGAGCTTAACGACAAACCATAGTGAGCTTTTTCGTAAAGTGAGGCCCTTTTCCCAAGAAAGCATAAAAGTATGCAGAGCGGAATGGTCTTGGCTTGAATATGCCAAGGTGGTCCTTTTCATTTAATGGTCTACATAGTCCACAAAAGTAGATAAATGTGAGGATGTAGATGCCCTTTCCTATACTTTAACGAGCGGGAAAGGAAGCAGCTGCACTCAAACATCTTTTCATTGTTTTTAGGAGTCAAAAAATAGCTTAAACGAAACTCCAATGTGGTCAACCAATTGCGGGGGCACAGGCGATGCCCCATGTCGGGATGGTGGATAGTGGTCCGAAGGTCATCCGTGCAGTATGGACAGAGCAGGTGGCTGTCAAACATACCAATACATGAATAGGATAGATTGCGGTAGAGGCACGTGAGTCACTACGGAAGAGGCATGCAAACCAAGGTGGATCTCAAACAGAGGTCAAGAGAGATGTGTGTGAGTTGCGGTGGACGGAATTGACTACATGTGATGTAAGTGCAAGTCTAGAGTCCATTATATGCCAAATACATGTAGGGGAAATAATTCATTTCTGGACAATGGTCCAGAGATCTGCGTAAGATGTGGTGGATGAAGTAGATGGCTTTATGTTATAGAAATAAAAATGATGTTCCTTAACGGTGTTAGAATAATCAACCCATAGTATTTACCCACTTAGACATTATTTCATTTATTTTGTCTTATTTGCCTAGTCCATGAGTCCCACCATGTGCAAGTTGTCAATTGCCTATCCATAGAGGTCAAACTTGCCATTATTGACTCATGGAGCACTTTGGAAAGTCCTGGGAATCAAATCTTCTTTATTCATGGCCTCCTAGGTGCCCTTCTGCTTTTTCTGCTTTGTTGACTGCTTTTCCAGCTTTTAAAGCACATAAGGAAAGCTAGAGGTGAGGTGAACCTGTTTTATTCCCCTTTCATCCTCCACTCTTTCCTCCATGCAAAAGCATGTATGAGATTCCATTTGACCACTCTTTAGCTTTCCCATGCGCCCTTGCTAATTCGTGGGGTCCTTGATAAATTTGGGATCAGCTTTTTACACCTATGGGGGATTTGCCTATTTTGGGTAAGCCTGCTTTATGCTAGATTTGGATGATTCCTTATGCATTAGATTTACTCATGTATTCTATATATTCATAAGCCTATTTTATTACAGGGTTGGCTATTGTACACTCAGTTAATATAATTTTGTGTTACAGCTCCATATTCAGTCTCCATTGTTGATAATTTTGCATGATCAATTGTTAATTGCTGTGAGTGAAATTAATCTACTGCAGGCCTGAATTTCTACATGGTATCAGAGCCATTGTAGGTTGTTACTCTCCTCCAAAAATTGTTTTGCAGGTTCGACATCAAGACTGGGAGCCTTCTACTGACAGCCGGGACAGATTTTCTAAAGCTATGGATTCACAGAAAACTATCCTCACTCCCTTCAACTATTTTGAATGGAAAGCAGAGATGGAGATCTTGTTGAGAGAGAAATGCCTCTACAGGGTGACTATGGCAACAGAAGCAGAGCCCAATGCAGCGGCAGAGAAGATCAAATGGCACTATCGGAGAGATGAGGCCTATGGCCTCCTATGTCTCAGTATTTCCCGAGACCTCCTTTTCCATGTCGATGGATTGACTTCACCGGATCAAGTATGGGAT
>LPNX010569224.1:3490-57220 GCA_001517045.1 Pseudotsuga menziesii | reverse complement strand
TACAGCTCCATATTCAGTCTCCATTGTTGATAATTTTGCATGATCAATTGTTAATTGCTGTGAGTGAAATTAATCTACTGCAGGCCTGAATTTCTACAAATGGGAGGTGGCCCAAAAACCTGCATGAGTATCAGTAGGGAAGAGTGATAGAAGAATAGGTCCATAGATACTTGCATCACCATGTTGTGGCTCGTAGATTGAGGTAACTTCAGGGAAGCGGTCCCAAATTTTTTATTGTTAAACATGAGACGATGGTCTCATAAGAAGATAGAGCATGGAATTATGAAACCAATGGCATGAATGGCATCTCAAATGGACTCTGTATGGTCCTGTTATGTTGAACGAGAGAAATTAGGTCAAATAGGGCCTATATAAGGGTGGGGACCACTTTCTGAGGTGTCATTGTCACTGTTCACTATGGAGCTCGAGAGGTGGGCACTAAATCTTCATTTTCTAATTTCTCCTATTCCAATCAGTGATTTCAAGTTCCGTGACTTCCAAGTAATAGCTCTCGCTAAATCTCTTCTTTTTAGTGGTTTACATTCTACATTTGGTCACCCGGAGGTCCTCCATGAGCTTGTTGGGGTTTCATGGAGCCAAGTCACACCTTTCGAAGGAAAAATAGAAACCTGGTCGCACCTGTGGGGCATTTTTGAGCGACCTGGTCGCTCATTTTTCCCAAACAGGTGCAACTTGGCCTCTGGGTGATGTTTTCTTATGAGAGCAGTGGCTGACATCTCTTTTTTTCTTGTATAGGATAGCTGAGATTAAGTGGCAGGAGAGAGACTGTAAAGACCTCCGAGAGGCATCATTATGAGATGGGAATGTGTGTGATACACTGACCCGTTGTGGTTTACTGAAGTTCATGAGGATACCCCTCATGAAGAGCTTATGTTTTCTGCTGAAAACGTTGGTGAGATTTTGCGATGCTAAGGAGGAGGTCTTCCTCTTCCAGGGCCAGCGTATTTAGATCAAGCTAGCGGATATGTACTTCCTGACTGGGCTCCCTATGTTGGGAGTTGTTGGTGACTTGGCACCAGTGTTGTCTCGAGGGGAGACATTGGAGGAGCTATGTGATCGGCACTGTTATGCTACGGCGCATGTGCATGGCTCCTATATCCTGATGTGTGACATTGAGGACCTGTCGACACATGCGGTGGTGACATTACTGCTGCATATCTTGGGTTCCACGGGGAGCCACAAGATATCTGGAGAGCAGCTTCAGCTGGTAGAGCATGCTATAGGGAGCACGTACTATGGGTGGGACCAGATCTATCTTCAGGCTATTCGGCGTCAGCTGAACAAGTCAAATACATTTGGAGCAGGATTTTGTTTTGGCTCCTTTATATGTGCTTTATTTTTTGAGAAAGTACCTACACTGCGTCCGCACTAGGTTGTGCAGGATAGTGGTCCATGGAAGCCGTAGATGTACCGGTGGTGCCAGATGATGATATGAGAGGGTGGCGGTAGAGTGGGCCACTTCTTTACTGAGGAGTTGTTAGAGCAGTGGTGTCAGCTTCCAGTGGTGATTGAGGAGTACCCGTATGCAGGTATGAACTATCATGGGGACCCCGAGATGCCCCGACCTCTTAGCCAGGCATGGGGACTAGCTGGTATGTATGTGTGGTGTTTTTATGTTCATCTTTATACATATTATAGTTGAGTTGGTTGATAGTTTTATGTTGATATGTATGGACTGATGGTGTCCTTGTTTGTGTATGCAGATATTGGTCCCCACCTGGGCATCAAAGGCAAGTGATTCCCATGGCTCCTATGGGAGTTCCTGCTAGGAACCCTCACAAGCGACGGTAGGAGATGGATGGACTACTGCTGCATCTGGAGTGGCTTGCTACTGGGGTCTCTGATGATGGCTGGAAACATCTAAGCAATGATATGATTGCTTCTATTCATAGTTTTCCTCTAGAGTGGACTTCTGTGATGAGGAGGATGGCTATGGCCTGTGAGCACATTCGTCTGGCAGCGAGAGACGATCTTCCTACAGAGGAATAGTCTTCTGAGGAAGATGATGATACTGAGTCAAATGATGAGTCTGAGTCAGATTAGTAGCCTAGTGGAGCTGCCCCTAGTGCGTTGGTGCACTTAGGAGTTTTTGTGTCACTATGTATATTCCATTGAGAAAGCATATGTGGCTTCTCATTTTGTACTGGAGATATCTTGGACATGCAACTTATCTATTTATATATATTTTTTTGATGCACGTGGATGCGCTTTTATTGCTTTATATATGTGAGTCTTTTTATGATGATGTGGAATGCAATCCCTAGATGATATATTATTATACTTGTGTGTGTATTTTTGGATATGATTATCCATGATGTTATGGTTGTATGTTTCCTATATGCGATTATGAATGTGCCAGTTTAGAATGTCATTAGCCATTTGATTTGCTACACTATTAAGGTTTCTAGGAACATGTGTGAATGTGATGGACTCAAATACTCTATCCATCTATTTAGCACGCAGGAATTTTCTAAAGAGGCAGGGATCACGTACCTGATAATAGTTTCTTAACTGAGAAACAAGCAGCTGGGATTCTAAGAAGACATCGAGATGGTGAAACCCTATATGGAGAGCGGCAGCCAAGAGGCCATTGACACCATCATACTCAACCTAATTGTTAGTCGCATTTCCCATGCATATGCCATTGATATGGATCAGCTCATGCGACGGGGAGTAGATGACCCATGCAGTCGAGGCAAGGTTTGGAGACCATCTGCTTGCTCCATCAGCAAATCCCATATACTGGTCTGAGGTATGATCCATCTGGAGTAATGAGGGGAAATGATACATAAGACTCACTTTTGAAAAATGTGTCAAACAAAAAAGGAGAAAGACTATATTACAAGCTGTACTATCATCACTCAAAGGGGTGACATTAGAGGGAAAGTTGTTTGGACTTTTAGGGGATCAATAGTCATTCCTTTGTGTGACATGATGAACCCTAGGAGATGGCCCGTTGGGACACGAAAAATGCACTTGAAAGGGTTCAAGTGGATTTTGTACTTGCGACATCGTAGGAAGACTTGCCGCAAGTCATTTATGTGCTATTCTTGCTTTTGTGACCGCGTGATGAGGGTGTCAAGACAAACCAACATAATGTGAACGAGGCCGTGGAAGCAGTGTGTCATGGCATGCTGGAAGGTGGGTCTAGCATTTTTTAGGCCAAAGGGCATGACTCGATACGCGAATGTGCCCCACAGGGTTGTGAATGTTGTTTTATAATGGTCTTATTTCTGGATCTGGATTTGGTTATATCCGAAAAATCTGTCCATGAAGGAAAAGGCCTCATGTCCGGCGCATGCATCGATAATCTGATCCATGAAGAGTGTTGGGAAGTTGTCTTTGGGACATTCCCCATTGATATCATGGAAGTCTGTGCAAACATGAATGGTACCCTATTTTTTATTCATGTGAATAGGATTAGAAACCCAAGTGGTGTAGGCAATGGGGTAGATGAAGTCGGTTGTACGTATCTTCTCTATCTCAGCTTTGACCACGGCTACTTTGAAAGGATGGATGGGGCGTTGCTTTTGACATAATGGGGCCACATCGGGCCATGTTTCTATGTGGCGTTCCACGATGGATGGATCTAAGCCAGGAATTTCAGTGTAAGACCATTCAAAGATGTCACAGAATTCCTGGAAGAGAGCTTTGTAGGCAGCAACTTCTTTCGGGGAGTAGGATTCCCCCAGCATGATTTCTTCAACAACCTCGGGATTGGTTGAGATGTTGATTTTGATGGTGGGTGAGATGTTGGCCATGTTCCCTTATTCGAAGGAATCTAGTGTCAGGATGGGGTTCTTGAACTAGTCGACTTTCCCATGGATGAAGACTTTGGTTTCCACAGAAAACTTGTCAGACTGCGACACAAGTTCTTCGGGGAGGAAGAACGAGCAATGGTGCATGTCGTCCCATGGGTATTTCAACGCGGTTAAAGCTGCAAGTATCTTCTCATAATTGTGGAAGTAATGAAGAGATAGGTCTGATGGACTGTCGTTGGAGGTGGGGACGAGCAGTTCAGTTGAACTGGACATCATGTAAATGGACATGGTGTCTAAAGAAGGAGGTGGAGGGTGAACTTCTTCGATCAAGGTGATCTCAGAATCTAGGGAATGTTGACGGAGGTCGGCTAAATCCATTCAAAATTTGGGCAATTCTTGGCAATGGTGAGAATAATTTCCATACAAACCGTAGAGGGTGCAAGCATGGTTTGTTCTCAGTGACTTGTTTCTAACTATTGGCGCGGTTGGAAGTTCAACAACGGGGAGGTTTTTGGTTGTATCCATGGCATCCAAATGCACACGGATCATTGGAATCTCAGGGAATTTCTAAGTTGGATGGCTCTGTTGCTCACAAATGGCACAAGGTGGGATTTTTTGAGGTTCTACAGTGGCTTTAGCGTTCTTTCCCCTGGCCCTTTTCGGGTGGGGCAGTGCAGGTGTGGTGGTTGGTTTTTGCAGACTGGGTGGAGGATGGGACTTCATCGCAATGGGCTGCATATGTGTTAAGACTACCTGGGGCATTGATGGTTGAGCTAGTGGATCAAGATAACACACAGGAATTCCCAATGTAAAGTTGAGTGAGCTTAGGGTGGCCATTATTGGCTTGCTAATGACACCAGGCAGGGGAAAAAAGATGGAAATTGTATGGACTAGAGAGGAGCCCAGATAACTCCCTGATGGTTGTATGTCGAGGTGAGGTTGTGGTTGCAGCTGTAGATGATGTTGTGGCTGCAGACGGTTTTGTGGTTGTGGTTGGGGCTGCGGTTGTAGTTTCGTTTGTTGTTTGGGTCCAATGGTGTTCGGTGAGAGCATGCACAAATCCGCAGTCTCATTTTGTGTCGGTGGTGGTGACACTAAGGGGAAATGAGCTATCATGGTGGTATCATGAAACAACCCAGGGCCCACATTCAACAATGTGGAGGCTGGTGTGTTTTCAACCATGGTGTTGATTGCAGGGACCACATTGGCATGTGTGGTCATCCCTTGCAGATCAATGGTGTTGATGGTAGGGATAACATTGGTGGGTGTCGTTAACCCTTGTTAATCATGATAAGTGAGTTGATCAACTGTCACTATCTTCCCTTCATGGGGTAACATCATGAGATATAAGATAGTTGATGCGATAGCTCTCATGGCGTACATATAACTTCTTCTGAGGAGAAGGTTAGAGTCCAATTGAGTGTTGACAACCTCTATGTCAATCAGAATTGTCTTCTCAGCTAATGTGATGGGGACATGGGGGAGGATTCCTTGGGCTTTAGTGGGATGGCCATCATAAGCCCACATAATTGTAGAGGATGGTTGCAGAATTGGGACCCAAGTTTCTGCCAAACTAGGGTAGACATAACACACGTAGATGCCCCCTCATCCTCTATGCACTTGTGCACAACTAGATTCTGGATAGACATCAGGATTTGAAAGGAAATGGTTGATGGCATGCGTGGTTCTCCATTATCCATGTCGAATGTAATCAACTTCGAGTCGGAGGGGTCTACAGCCCCAAGGGCAGCTAGTAAGGATTTCTGATGTATTGGGCATGTTTTGAGTACCTCAAGAGTGGACATGGTGGCTGGTGTTTGGGCCAAATCATCCATGATGTTGTAGCTGACAACAGCTCTAGCTGTGGTATTATTGGCAACTCGACATATGGGGGGGCACGGGAACAGGGGTAACTGAAGAGGTGCATTGACTATTTTAGATGTTGATGTCGCTGATGTGTCAGGGGGTTCAGTGTTGGTTTCATACTGATTTCATCAGGTTTGTAGGTTAACCTCTTCAATCATCATAGCTAGCAGGTGGTGGACACCTATTTCTGCCATCGGAGGTGCCCCCGGAACATTGGGATTAGGTTGGGGAGGGGGTGCAATTGCCACCAATCCTTGGACTGGTAATGGATTTTGAAGCACCATAGGAGGAGCTCCTTTTGGTTTCAGGTTGGGTTGGGCTTGGTCCGTTGTGTTGGTGGCATGTTGCACCTTGTTCCTAATGGCCTACTTGGTGCGGCCCATGAAGGGACACTTGAATGTGTAGTGCCCATAGACCTCACAGAGTGTGCATGGTTGGTTTGTACGCAACGGGGCATTGCGTCTTGGTGCATTTGGTTGTGGAGGATTTTTGGTTGGCCGGTTATTTGCGGCATTGTTGGGAGGGTTTGGTTGTTGACCGCCTCCCTGCGGTTGATTATTGGCTTGGTTCCGAGGTTAGTTGTTTCTGGCTTGCCCTTGTTGGTTATTGTGGGCTGGCTGGTTGGGGCAGTTTTGTTAGGCAAACACCTGTCCTAATGGAGCAGGTGGAGTAGGGGCAAGGGCTTGAACCACTTACACTGGTGGTGCATAGTATATTTGGGTGGGTGGTGGTGCCACAAATGTGGGCATTTTCCTTGCGTATTGCTGTGTTGGCCAAGCCATGGCCTGCGCTTGCTGCAGTGGTGCAGGTTGTGCATAAGATGTTGTTTCTCTAGACTGGGACATCATTCTTGCATAGTCTGGAGTTTGGTTTTGGTAGGCAACACTAGCAGTGTTGCTTGGTTGTGGTGGAACTGCAGGTGGTGTCGAACAGTGCTATGGTTGTTGGGAGACCGAGCCTATGATGCCATCTACAACATGGGATGCCCCCAGTGCATACCGGTAGGAGGTACCCGCATGAGGAGCGTCTGGAATGATGGTGTAAAGGTATCTAGACTATGCATAGATCAGGTCAAACTGTTGGGATTTCAGTATGGCCTCCTCTTCAAATTGGGGATATTCAGATGCAACGTCCATTGCTATGGGTGGGAGAAAGGTTTTGAGAAACCAATCTACGAATATCCTGTCGTCAAGTTGGATCTTACACAAAATACGACATCACCACCACTCATGGATGTGGTCAGTTATATGGGTCGTAGTGTTCTAGCGGTAAGATAGCAAGACCTCCACCCGTTTTTCATATCTGACGAGGAGTTAGAAATACTACCGGAATATGAAAGCCAAGGAGTTGAAATATGGGTACTTGGATTGTGGTAGCTCAATGTACAATTTGGTTGTAGCACCTGTGATAGTGCGTTGGAATAGTCTTAGCCTGATTGAATCATCTACAATACTGTTTGATGAGCACTATAGATGAAATGTCATGATGTGGTTTTGGGGACACTCCCATGCCTTCCCTTCGAACTTGGGAATATCTTAGGGAAGTTTGGTTGGCATGGGAGGCTATCGATTGCATGGGCAGACCCGGGTTTCCTATAATTAATCAACAACACCCCAAACTCACTGGCCCTTTCGGCAACAGACCGCGAAGCGATCTGAAGTCTCACCCGAAGTGAATCTAATGGGTTGGCCAAGACTCAAGTGTCTTGGACCAGGTTCTGCGCATCCTACTTCTTCTTTCTTACTCTTGTGCGCCACTAGATCAACTAGCCCTGCGCATCGCACATCCCCTTCTACTCACAGCACTTTTACCCATGCGATTCTTACCCACGCGCAAGTCGCACGGTTTCTTCCCGCGTCGCACCACTTCCACTTATTCACAATATTCCCTACCTTATCGCATCTCTGCGCACCGCGGAACACCCAACCTCTCTTCAACGCTAAGCCCTCAGCTCACAGTATCGCGCACTGCAGCTCCTATGCCGGTGCGATATCACCTCTCTACGATATCTTACCACTACGACTTTGCGCTCTTAGCGTTGACTGTGCCGATGTGCGAAACTCTACTTCCCAGAAGTTATATTGTGATTAAATGGTCATTAGAAACAGACGTAAAGGAGTCTTTTAAGCAGCTTACTAAAATACTTCAACTTATCTCTATCTTCCTGCATTACCGTGAACTGAACAATACATATATTCACTTACTGCAACTAACACTACATGCATAATAACCAGTCAAGATAAGCAAGTACAAAGACATTCATGCAACACATAACACGCAGATTTAACGTGGTTCACCCCCAGGCTGGGAGCTACGTCCACCAAATTGTGCTTCTATTATATATCTTGAGGGAAGTTAGCACAATCTATTGCACCGCATGCACAGCGCGAGATCTCTTCTAGATCTCTGGTCTATCTCTATCTCTATATTGCCCTTCTTTCAATATATCCTTCCCTCTCTTCCTCTCTGTGGATGGTTACATACAGACTCAAATGAATCACAGACAAGCTAAGTGTCTGGATCGTTACAGCACAGTCTGTCTGACAGACTCCTGAGTTCTACAAAATTATCAACTGACCAACTAACGACTCAATCCTATGAGCCAACCAACTGGCTAACTGACTGATTAGCTAACCCTTTACAATAAAAAATGCAAGCTTTTATAGGCGGCCCGAAGGTCTCGCGATTACAACACTGCGGGCCTGTCCCAACAGTAAACCCAAACCCTAAATAGTGACAGTCGGTCCTCTCTATCCTTGAGGTAGCCACTTCCCGTCACACCACAGCTCTCTGCAGTCTTCCATGCTTCCCGGCACTGACCATGGGTACTATGCACCGCTTCTCTTTCTGTCCTTCGCCTTCAATGCTTGAGCCTCGTTGCTCCTTCTTCTTTATGAGGGTCGTTGAGCCCTCCTGTCTTCCATCGCTACCTTTAATGCAGTGGTTGAGCTTTCTTCTCTCGGCCGCTCGGGTACCGTTGCCTTCTTGACTTTTCTATCCCAAAAGTCATGGTTTCCGGCTCTGCTCTCCAGATGGAAACGTGCTACGACGTCGTAGCTCTTCCCTGTCTTCTTTCCGCCAACGCTTTATCTTTCCACCAAAACTTATCTCTTTCCGCCAAAACTAGCAGCTTCTTCTGTAGCTGCAGGACCCTGCTCCAACAGTCCCCTAACACTTACTTGTGGCTCGTCCTCGAGCCACCTGCAATAGGCTTCTCCTGCTGCAACTTATCCTTCGCCTCCTGCGAAGTACGCTGTAACCTGCCTTGAAGTCCTGCGACTTCATTCTTCATCTCCTCGGCACGTTCTTTCTGGAGTTTCGGTAACTTAGTTTGCTGGGCTCTCTTATCCTTTCTGCCCATAGTCACGGTTTCGCTCTCCTCGCTCTTTCTTCTTTATGAGCACTCTAGTGTTTGAGAAGTGTTCCACAGCTATCCTTTCCTTTTTATCTGGGTTAGAACTTTATCACAAGGAAAATCTGTATCTTCCAGCCTCCTCAAACCTTTCCTTCCATCTAGAGCCTCGTGGACGGAGAAGAAGCAACCCATGAACTTCGCTCCGAGAACAAGCCTTTGTCCTCGTTCTAGAAGTCTCCCCTCCGCTGGGTTTGCAGTCTTCTTCCACTTCTCTTCTCTTCGAAGTGGTCCAGGTCCACATGCGGCCGCTGACCCTCAGGTTTCTGCTTCAGTACCTTCACCATGTTTTGTGCTTTTCTTAGCTGATTAGATAGGTCAGTGACCTTCCCCCGTTGCTTTCTTTTTCTCATTTTTACCTTCCTTCTAGCAGGAGATTTCTTCTCATCAATCTTCTGCTCTGCTTTCTTATCTTCAGTGATCGGCTCGGCGTTCTTCTTCTCCTTAGTAGAGATTTTAGTGACAACTTCTACTTTTGGCGCTTGAGTCTTCATTCTTAGCGACTGTCTAACTTGTGTTGTACTTAATTTCACAACCCTGGACGTCGTCATGGCGGATCTACGGTCACCAGGACCAGGGTCAAAACGTCTCAACATGCCTTCTAGAGGTTCGCTTTTAGTCAGAATCCGCTTAGCTCAATACTCTGGGCGTACAGTGGCTTCAAACTCTGGAAGTAACTGTACTCTGCAACTTAATTGGCTCTGCTCAGGGGACACTTAGCACTGCCTTGCATGGCTCTCGAGATTTGGCAACTGTACCCTTCCTGCTTGAAGGATGTCTGCTTTTATGCTGAAGGCATACTACCGGACGCAACGGTTATCCTGGGTCACACCCGTTGGTCATCATAATTACCTGGACAAGACCCTACCTGTCATTATGATCTATCATAATTGCTGAGATATGCTCACGTGTCCCTCCAAGCGTGCATATCCAGGCATCGGTGTCGTCGGGGATTTACCAAATCTGGAAAAATTTATTAAACTGCTGCCAAATCTACGGTAGGGGATACCGGTCATTTCTTCATTAACGACCTGTCAGATAGTGACTTGACTAGCCCACTGTCAGTTGCAAACTGGGTACGTGGCAGGGGGAAACATCTTACTGCTTCGATGCAACTCCGCATCACCTGCGCAAACAAATAGTGTTACAAAAAAAAAATTATTTTTTTTTAATTTTTTTGGGTGTAGACTCATTCCCGGTGCGATGCCTCCTTTCAACTACACTGGACATCTGCACCTCCATAAACTGTTCATGCTAGGGCTGAGAGGTGGGGAGGCTGTTACTATAGAGTTTCAGCCTACTGCCATTAATCCATGTGGGCAAGAGCTCCCCATTCAGCTGGCTGAGCTGAACGGCACCTCCTTCTGTGACTCGTTGGATCTGGTATGGCCCCAGCCAATGCGTCTTAAAATTCCCTGGGAACTTGATGAATTTGCTGTCATAAAGGAGCACCAGGTCTCCGATCTGGAAAGTCTTGTTCTTAATGTGTCTGTCATGCCAAGCTTTTTCTCGGGCCTTCTGCACTCTCTGATGGAATCCAGCGATGAACCGGTCTTCTTCTAAGGCAAGCAGCTGTGCTAACCTTGCTTCGACTATGTCTGTATCGGTCATTCCGGTAATCTGAGCGATTCTTAAACTGGGGAGAATATACTCCATAGGCATAACAGCCTCCTGTCCATATACTAAGCTGAAAGGTGTGTGTCCCGTAAGTTTCTTGCATGTCGTTCTATATTCCCATAATACAGCGTTAACTCTAAGGTCCCAATCATTCCTCTGACTATTACAGATCTTAGTGAGAGCATTTTCTAAAATCTTATTGAAGGCCTCCACTGTACCATTAGCCTGCGGGTGGTAGGGAGTGCTCTTATGGTGTTGGATCTGGAATTCTTCTGTTAATGTCTCAATAGTGCTGTTTAAGAAATGTGTACCTTGGTCACTAATCAAAATTACTGGGCATCCAAACCTGCTGATGATGTTTTCAAAAAGGAACTGTGCAGCTGTAGCAGCATCACAATTTCTTACTGCCTTGGCCTCTGCCCATCTGGTGAGGTATTATGTTCCAGTGATAATGTATCTCTCACTAGTGCGCTTTCCTGGTGGGTTGATTGGACCCACAAAATCGATATCCCATTTGTCGAATGCGCGCAGCGTGACCTGCGGTCGCAACGACATTTCATCGATTTGCGAGGGTTTTCCTACCCTTTGGCAGATATCGCAGCATCTGCAGAAGTCCTTAGTGTCTTTATGCAGTGTAGGCCACCACAAGCCTGCCTCTAGGATTTTCTGCGCAGTCGGTTTTCCAGCGAAATGACCTCCTACGGTTCCTGAATGAGCCTCTTTGATAATAACATCTTTTTCATGCGGCATTACACATCTGCGTAGGACTTCATCCGGACCTAACTTGTATAGGCATCCTGCAATGAGGGTGAAGTCTGCTGCCTTCACAACCAACTGTTTCTTTTGCTGCTTAGTAAACTCATCAGGTGCTACTCCTGTGGTGAGGAATTGAATAATGTCGGCGTAGTACTCATCTGCAATCTGTATGGAAAACAATGGTGCATCTGGCAGATTGTCTTCTAGGTTACTGGTCTCTTCTCCTGAGTCTAATCGTGACAAATGATCCGGTCCTGCATTCAGTCTTCCTGGTTTCACAATGATTTCAAAATCATACTCCTGGAAGAGGAGTAACCATCTGCAGATTCTTCCCCCTAACACTGGTTTATTGACTAGGTACTTCAATGCGGAATGGTCAGTAAACATTTTAAACGAGGCGCCCAATAGATAGTGCCTGAACTTCTGCAGTGCATATACCATAGCTAAGCCCTCCCTTTCTGTCGTGGTGTAGTTATTTTCCGCTGTTGATAGCTTTCTACTGGAGTATGCGATGGGATGGTCAAGATCCCCTTCTCCTGGCTGGGTCAAGATGACTCCTAATGCGATGCCGGATGCATCCACATGTACATGGAAAGGCTTAGTCCAGTCCGGAAATACTAGGATGGGTGCTGTAACGATCTTCTCCTTCAGTATGTCTAAACTCTGCTGGCATTCCTCATTCCATAGGAATTTTACATCCTTCTTGAGAAATTTCTCCATCGGCGCTATAATCTTTGCGTAACCCTTAATGAACTTTCTGTAGTACCCGGTATGACCAAGTACTGTCCTCAGTTGCTTGACTGAGTTAGGTGCTGGAAGGTTTACAATGATAGTGATCTTGGCGGGGTCTACCATCAAGCCTTGTCTGCACATAATGTGACCCAACAAGATACCAAATGGTGCACATAATATACATTTTTTCAAGTTTAGAGAGATCTGGTACTGCCTACATTTCTCTAACATCAGTCTTAGATCGCCTATGTGCTTATTGATTAACCTGAATACAGTCCAGTCATCGAAATATACTTCTAAGAACTTATGAATATATTCTTTAAATACAGCAACTACTACTCTAGAAAATATAGCTGGTGCATTCTTAAGACCAAAGGGCATTACCGTATACTGGAACGAGCCCCATTCTGTTGCAAAGGTGGTCTTGGATCGATCTTCTGGATGTATTATGATCTGATGGTAGCCTGAAAACCCATCGGTGAAGGAGTGGACCTCTTGTCCTCCCACGTTGTCTAATACTTCATCAGTGAACGGTGTTGGAAATGGATCATGAAGTGATGCATCGTTGAGTTTTCGTAGATCAACACAGATCCTGATGTCCCCTTTTGTTTTATTTTCTTGCACTACCATAGGGCTAACCCATTCGCTTTCCTCTACTGGCTCAATGATGCCTACTGCTAGCATTTTATCAATTTCGTCCTTCACTTTTTCTTTGTAGCGCGGATTCAATCTGTATGGGCGCTGCTTAACTGGTCTAGCATCCTCCTTTAATCGTATCCTCATGACTCCCAGGTCTCTGACTATTCCCTTCATCTCTGTGAACTTGGTGGGGAATAGGTCCTGATAGTCATGTAGCAGATCTGCAATCTGTCCGATTGTTTCATCATTCCAGTAGTCTCCAATAGAGGCAAACTTAGGTTCTGCGTCTGTGCCAATATTGATCTTTTTAATCTTGATGGGCTCTGTGATCGTTGGAATCTCTAACTGTGGTCCTTCCACTTCGTGAGTGCCTTCTGATTCTGGAATGTTGGTATTGCGAGGATCCTCATCCGCTTCCTCTGATTCTGATGTAAAATTATAGCATTCCAATGCCTCTTCTAGCTGGATAGTCCACTCAGGTTGGACTGGTACTGAGATGGTGCGATCTTCAAAAATCTTTGTCTTGATTATATCTAGGGCCTGGGCAACACTTGGATGTTTTGACTCAAACGCAAAGGTGAGTAGGAAGCTGTCTATCATAAGCGGCCATGTGGTTGTTCCTTTGCGCAGCTCGGTCTCTGTATACCAGTTCCTTGGAACTATTTCCAATGTGTGAATGAATCTGTGAACCCATTCATCCTCTGGAATGTCCGACCAGTTCTATTCACACATCTGAATGTGTATCCTGGGGTCAGTTTCTCCTGTGTACTTGTGCTGAACATACCTTCTGTCGTCAGAAAATATGATCGCCATCAGTCTTTTGATATTATCCCATGATGTGATATTCTCTTTATGCGCATACCACCATCTTGCAGGTGTGGCTCGAACTGCAAGGTCCATAGCTGCGATCCTCTGCTCAGGAGGAATTTGTTACTCAAATTGTTCAAGAAAATCTTGGATATCCGTCAGACCATGATATGATGGAGTCTCAGCGATCTCGGCACCAATCCATCGCAGTGACTTACTTATAAACGCAAATCTACGCGATGAGACTTCATAAAGTCTGTTCTGCCAGTTTTCTAGACCAACATCCGAATCTGATGCGCATGAGCTGTCGCATCGCCAGCTAATATGCCCTTCTGCAGTGGGATTGATATAGTCATTCTGGTTTGCTGTCATCTGGTAGAGACTCTCCATATTATGTGCCTCTTCCTCTGCTCAGATAGGTTCGATATATCTAGGTCCTTGGTAAGGATCCAGCGGTGCGATGACCCAGATCTGCGCATCCTCAAAGGTCATTTGTCTTTTCTTTAGGTCAATGACAGCTTTGCTACCAATTGCCCAATCAATACTCAGTAGTGTTGGATATGGTCGACTGTCACCAATGATTTCTATAACCTCGAAGTCCACAAAAGTACAAACTCTGTCAATATCAACTGGCACCTACGATAGTCGACCCAATGGTGATACTCGCTGCTGATTAGCTAATCTCAAGTGGATAGGTGATAGGGCTAACTGAGGACTACCCATCTGTTCCCATGTCTGCTTGGTTAGAACGTTCACCTCTGATCCCAGGTCTACGACAACCTCATCCATTTCAAAATCACCAATCTGGGCTGTGAATTTCATCTCTCTTCCTGTCCTTGCATGTCTTGTAATATTATGGACAGCGCGGTGTGCACTGCCCGAGAGAGAGGGTTGCTGACACTGATCTATCATACGCTGTAGCTCACCAACAGCTTTATCATTTCTCAGGAGTTTCAAGCAGCTGTGCAAGAAGGCTTGTATACTTCCTGTCGATTCATCCTCGTCACATCTTCCGGATGTGGTATCCTGTTGTGCCTGCTCAAGGCTATCGCTACAAGGTACTTGCTGTGGTACGCCCCTAGACGGTGGTACCTGTGGTTTTGATAGTGTAGGTTCATCAAAGGAAGCCTTAGCTTCATGAAAGGTCTCCTTATTCTTCTATAGGTCGAGTGTGGTTGCTTTAGTAGGAGCTCTGTGCACCCACCCCTGACTTGTGTTCTGTCCGGTCTCCTGCGATGTGCCACTGGTGGAAGCACCGCTCCGAGTCACAATGTTAACTACTGGTTCTGGTTCCTTAGGTTCAGCAGCAATAAGCTGGATGTTCTGGTGTGCGGCTGGTTTAGGATCTCTGGTCTTAGCTATCAAGATGGGACACTCTTCTATGGTATGATCATAAGATTTGCAGTAATTACAATTAGTAGTGGCGTTCTGGCAGTCCCTAGCATAGTGTCCTACAATTCCACAATTATAACAAGTGACTGGTCCACGACCTTGGCCAAAACCTCCTCCTCGTGCGAAGCCTCCTCCACGGCCTCGTCCTCTGAATCCTCCTCCACAGCCTCCATACGTCTGATCCGGCTGTGGTCCTGTTGCTGGACCCTATGTGTCTGCTTGGACTCTGTACACATCCTGTGTTCTTTCTGACAGGAGATCATAAGCTCGAAAATCTTGTGGATCATGCCCGATGGATTTACAGAAGATACAATATAGGTTTTTAGGTGTCTATACATACTTTTGAAGCAAAGGGCATTACTGAGGTGGATGTCCTTGTGTTCTACATATTTCACACCATGTCCCTTGTGTTCGTGGTAAGGGGTTAGGAGCCCCTGACGCTAATTATTCTGCAAAGACTGGACAGTTATCTTTACTGTGGCCCTGTGCTCTACACTTTATGCACCATATGTCTTGCATAACCTCTTTCCCTTTTTTAAGTTCATGTATCTGTAATGTGAGGTTGGCCAACTGGGTCTGTAGAGTTGTCATTCCTGTACTAGTTTCTGCTAAAGGTGAATCCTCTAGTTTCATTGCCATCTCCAGTGCTTCATCTTGAGTAGTAAGTTTCTGCTGCATTAGTGGCATTCTGATATGAGGGAGCAGCGCTGCAATAAACCATTCTTTATGCTGCTCTAGCGCAAACTCAAAACTGACTTGGTCTATAAGAGCTTTGAATTTCTAGTCAAAGTCCCATACTGACTCTGATGGTAGCTGCTTAATATCCTTAAGCTCTGTGATGCACTGAGACTTAGGTTTCTTAAACTCTTTAATCATGGCATTCTTGACCTGGGAAAGCATCTTGGGTAATGTAGTATACTTTATGTACCATGTCAAGGCTCTGTCTCTGAGTGTGGTGACCAACTGTACAAGTTTAAGGTTATCATCGTTGATTGTTTTAATGGTCCACATAGCTTTGCATAGGAACCAATGCTGTTCTGGGTCTTCTGCTCCTGTACCTTTAAAAATAGGTAGCTTCATGTCGTCTCCCATTCTATTTCTCTGTGGGGGGTTCTGACTGACTAGAGTACTACCACTCAGTGGTGTAGGTGAAGGTGCTGTAACGGGAGTAGGTACTGACTGTGAACTACTAGATGGAGTACCTACGGGATTGTTCTGAGTCCCTGTCTGTTTCTGAGGAGTATAGGGGTGGTAAGGGATACCCCCCTCTGGTTCTTCTGTGGTACTAGGGCTCTGTTGTCTGATACTATCTGAACTGTCTTCAAATATAGGAGATATAAAATCTACTTTATACTTATTTCCACTACATGTTCGTCCAATGTCATCAAAATCACTTTCAAACTCTTGTGACATTACTATCTTTACTTATTCATCTGAGACTAGATCCATTGTTCCTTTTTCATATAGCAGCATCTTAAGGGACAAGTTTAGAGATCTTAGGTACTTACCACGATATCCTCTGAAGAAGTATCGTTCGGCTGCGCTGAAGCTCTTTCTCTGGTCAACTGCAAATTCTGTGACGTAGCCTTCTAGCACACCGGTAAGCCAGAAGTCTACTGCTCTCGTAATCGGATTGTCAAGGTTCTGTACGGTCTGAATCAGCTCCGGTGTCCAGACGATGTTTCTTTTCTTCTTGAATGTGTTCCTATCTATCAACTTGGATAACCAGTCGAAAAGCTCGTTTCCGTAGGTTACAAAAAATATAGCGTGTATGTCTGAAGCGATATGCTTCTCTAGCCAGGCCTCTGTGCTTAGTCTCGGACTCCTATTCTCTTTCTTGGTGAACTCCCTTAAGTCTGAATCCAGCCACTGGTGAAACTCTTCTCTCATAGGATGCCAACAGAACATTGACTCCTAGTCGTTCAAACCGGCAATCGAACCATTTTTTGATTGCATGGGCAGACCCGGGTTTCCTATAATTAATCAACAACACCCCAAACTCACTGGCCCTTTCGGCAACAGACCACGAAGCGATTTGAAGTCTCACCCGAATTGAATCTAATGGGTTGGCCAAGACTCAAGTGTCTTGGACCAGGTTCTGTGCATCCTACTTCTTCTTTCTTACTCCTGTGCGCCACTAGATCAACTAGCCCTGCGCATCGCACATCCCCTTCTACTCGCAGCACTTTTACCCATGCGATTCTTACCCACGCGCAAGTCGCACAGTTTCTTCCTGCGTCGCACCACTTCCACTTATTCACAATATTCCCTACCTTATCGCATCTCTGCACACCGCGGAACACCCAACCTCTCTTCAACACTAAGCCCTCAGCTCGCAGTATCGCGCACCGCAGCTCCTCTGCCGGTGCGATATCGCCTCTCTGCAATATCTTACCACTACGACTTTGCGCTCTTAGCGTTGACTGTGCCGATGTGCGAAACTCTACTTCCCAGAAGTTATATTGTGATTAAATGGTCATTAGAAACAGACGTAAAGGATTCTTTTAAGCAGCTTACTAAAATACTTCAACTTATCTCTATCTTCCTGCATTACCATGAACTGAACAATACATATATTCAGTTACTGCAACTAACACTACATGCATAATAACCAGTAAAGATAAGCAAGTACAAACACATTCATGCAACACATAACACGCAGATTTAACGTGGTTCACCCCCAGGCTGGGAGCTACGTCCACCAAACTGTGCTTCTATTATATATCTTGAGGGAAGTTAGCACAGTCTGTTGCACCGCATGCACAGCGCGAGATGTCTTCTAGATCTCTGGTCTATCTCTATCTCTATATTTCCCTTCTTTCAATATATCCTTCCCTCTCTTCCTCTCTATGGATGGTTACATACAGACTCAAATGACTCACAGACAAGCTAAGTGTCTGGATCGTTACAGCACAGTCTGTCTGACAGACTCCTGAGTTCTACAAAATTATCAAATGACCAACTAACGAATCAATCCTATGAGCCAACCAACTGGCTAACTGACTGATTAGCTAACCCTTTACAATAAAAAATGCAAGCTTTTATAGGCGGCCCGAAGGTCTCACCATTACAACACTGTGGGCCTATCCCAACAGTAAACCCAAACCCTAAATGGTGACAGTCGGTCCTCTCTATCCTTGAGGTAGCCGCTTCCCGTCACACCACAGCTCTCTGCAGTCTTCCATGCTTCCCGGCACTGACCATGGGTACTATGCACCGCTTCTCTTTCTGTCCTTCGCCTTCAATGATTGAGCCTCATTGCTCCTTCTTATTTATGAGGGTCGCTGAGCCCTCCTGTCTTCCGCCGCTGCCTTTAATGCAGTGGTTGAGCTTTCTTCTCTCGGTCGCTTCGGTACCGTTTCCTTCTTGAATTTTCTATCCCAAAAGTCATGGTTTCCGGCTCTGCTCTCCAGCTGGAAACGTGCTACGGCGTCGTAGCTCTGCCCTGTATTCTTTCCGCCAACGCTTTATCTTTCCGCCAAAACTTATCTCTTTCCGCCAAAACTAGCAGCTTCTTCTGTAGTTGCGGGACCCTGCTCCAACAGAGGCCAAAAGGTTTGATGGATGATGGGGTCATTTGTTAACCGATCCAAATCAGGCAGGTTGAGATGAGACATGAAAGGCAGGTTTGACCCCAGGTTGATGTGAGATGGGGCATCCATGGTGGTGGGGTTTGCAGGTGCATAATGCACCTGCATAGCTGGGGGTACTTGTGGCGCCATTGTAGATGGGTCAATTCCCCCAAGTGTGGTGGGAGGGACAGTGTGGGTGGAAGGGCCACTGCCCCCATGTATGACAGGGGGAGCAGTGTAGGTGGAACTGGCACTGCCCCCATGTGTGATAGGAGGGGTAGTGTATGTGGAAGGGCCATTTCCCCCATGTGTTGCAGGTGGGACAGCTTGGCTGGTCACTATGGGTGGTGGCAGCTGACTTATCACAGTTTGCATAATAGTGTTGGGGCCTCTTGCGGGGTTGTTGGTGATAGTTTGTGGTGTGGACATGGGTCCACTAGTGATTGCTATGCCGAAAAATGGATCTGGGTTTGCACAAGCCATGGGGCTTGATGGTGCAGTGTGCAGGTCTGGTTCAGACTGATATGGGTCTGAATCTAAATCAAAGGCTATATGGCCTTCTGATGGTGTGAGAGGTCATCAAGAATGGTCTCGACTATGTCGTTTCAATGACCCAAATTGTGGTGGTTCACCTCTTAGGTGTGAGGAAGAGCGCGAGGGATCAATTATGTTAGATTTGTGTATGAAACTGGTGGAAATGATTTTTTGGACCCTGGTTTTAAATGGCTTCCTATTGGCTGCAGGTGGTCACTCGGCCACCAAGACTGCCAGAAGGTAGCACTTAGCTTTTTCCTCACGGGTGTTCTACTCAATCGGTGGGGGTCGTTGCCCGTTTCGCTTGGAAATTCCTCTCAGTGGCCAACTACTTTGGGGTTACCGTGGTACTCCTCACAATGAGTTTCTGGGATGAGCCCAAGTACTTCCCATGGTTGAGGAAATTAGGGACTTATGTCCTCAAAGACTGCAGATTTTTTAGTTAGTGTAAATTTGTAAATTTTAGTGGCTCTCTCAGCATCATGAACTCAGTTGGGTTGATTTATGTGGTATGGTGTATATGTCTTTTTTCTTTTTCTGTTATCTGGTGGCTGCAAATGGTTTATGAATATTCCACAGAGTTCATCATATTGTGGTTAAAAGCAGTAAATAAACAAAAAATTTGTAGACAGATACCATTTTTTACCCTGAATTGTGATAGCCTAACTAGGTGACTACCTTACACCTATATTATTCTTCAACCAGGAGAAGGTGTTGGGATCTCAACACAATGGGACTAAGCCCATCCGTATATCGATAGGTCACCTCCCAGATGCAACGTTAGTCAAGAGGGAGGACGCTTAGCGTCATGAGAAGCCCCCCTTCTCTACCCCCTCTACCTTCCAAGTCACCCATTTTTAGTTTTTTCAAACAATATTGGGTAAAGGGCCTATTACTATATGAGATGTGCCCTTTGTCTTATCCCAGAATACCCTGAAGGGTGATGACTGAGTAGAAGAGGAAAGGTAAGCAAGATTCTTGATTTTACGTAAGTTTTAGTTAGGCTAGATTCATTAACCCATTAATTTTTAATTTACACTTAGTTCTATGAATGAAATTGCAGTAAAATGAAACAGAAATAGAAATCAACAATTTGGATGGACAGAAGTAGTTGAGCCACACTAACAGTCCCTAGTTATTAAAAACCAACTTCTCAATGACAGATTGCACGTTTCGGGTCAAATGTGGTGAGGGGGTCACCAAATTTTTCCAGAAACAGGTGAGGGGGTCACTCAAATTTTGCAGACAGAATCGGTTTGTCTTTCTGAAGGAAGTTGCACCTCTGAGGCCTAAATGAGTGACCTGGTCCCCTATTTAGGTCCGATAAGTGCGACCTGCACCGGATTGGGAGTTCTTTTTATCCTGAGTTAGATCCGGCCAACAGTAACCTGTACTATGGCCAAATGGACTTGGATTTGCCTTGTGGAGGCTTTGACAGTAACAGAAACTTTAAATAAACTATATTTGACAAAAAATTTAACCTAGGGAAAAAAATGAACTGAAACTTGAATTTTTTTAAAAAAAACAGACCCAGGGATCCTGTGGGATTGACCTGGTATGGTCACTAGTTCTGTAGCAGGGATTTCTCCCTTGCTACAGGGCAGGAATGGCTACCTTCTATATATAGGATGGAAGGATAGGTTCCTGTATGGAAATGCATAAAAGAAAAGCAGAAATGAAGCTAGACAGTAATGAAAAAAGCAAATGGAGAACCCCTCTGCAAACAATGTTAGGGTTCCACTCCTAATAACCTGCAAAAACGTATTAGAAGACCTGCAAAGAGAAAATGAGAAAAACTACAAACAAGTAATGGATTAGATAAAATCAAATACACAAAACAAAATACACATGTATACCTTCTCTTTGGTGCAATGGGCCACCATGCCCTAGCTGGAAGAAGCACCTCTCTCTCTCTCTCTTGGAAATGGAGGAGCTATGGCTTAATGGGAGAATGAATGGATGAGAGAGGGGATGTGGGTGGCTTGAGAGACAAAGGGTCTCAAGGCATCCACATGAAGCATAACAGTATGCAAGTGAAGAATGATTTGAGAGTGACCCCCACCCCTCTATTTATAGCTTTTTGGGGGCTTTTTAGGGTTTTAAGCCCCTGGTTGGGGCTTTAGCCCCTTTTTTGGGATTTTAGCCCCTTCCACCCTAACTTTAGCCCCTTTTGGGGTTCTTAGCTCCTTTTAGGGGTTTTAGCCCCTTTTTGGAGGCTTTAGCCCCTAGGAGAACTTACTTAGGCTCTTTTTGGGGTTTTTAAGCCCTTTTGCTCCTTCTTAAGCCTTTTTTAGGGTGTGGTGGTCTAATGGGGTGAAATGAGGCTCATATATGGGTGTCCTTGGATGGTGTAGGCCATGCGGAGCTGAGTGAGGGTTTTTTTTAGTTAACATGAGTCACCAAAAAATTGTGGGAGAATTTTTAATATAGAAAATATTTTTTGAAATTTAATACATTAGCCCAATATTTATTAAACCCGTAACCATGAGAAATAAAATAGCCAAGGCCATGAGAGAGTGAAAAATGAGTTTATCCCTCTCAAATGTAATTGAAATCGGGAGTTAGCCCCTATATTTTCGATAATGGAGGCCTAGACCAACTTGGTCGCCCTAATTTTCCAATAATAGACAGAATAAAAAATAATTCTCCCTCAATTTATGGACCATAGGGAAAATATCAAGTAGTATGCCTTTGATTTTTCGTAATGGAGGCTAAAAGAGACTTGGTTGCCCTATTTTTTTAGTAATGGAGGGAATAATAATTAATTTTTCCCTAATGTATGGAACATAGGGAAACAATCAGGTAGTCCACCATCCATTTAAGGCTATGAAGGAGTTATTTTGGACCATAAGGGATGAATTTTCCCACCTTCTTTAGCGCATCAATTTTCATTAATGGAGGGTTGAATGGTGATTTTGACCTTCCTATGGTAAATTAGCAATTCACCGATTTCATCCCCAAATTTGTAGACGAATGCTTTTTTATTCCAGAATAGTGCAAATTTGGGGAAAATGTGGAGTCGTTTGATCAAATGGGGATGATTTTGTTATGTGCAAAACATGTGTTTTCAGGACACATTATAATTAGAGAAGAGATGGTGCAATATAAATCCTTGAAGTATTATTATTTGGATCCCTAACAAAGTTTCATCGAGCCTTAAGTGGTATTCCTTGGACTGATGGAATCTCAAGTGTTATTGTAATTAGAGGTTATGTGGATGTATTCATAGATGACTTGCTTGTTTCTTTACAGGTTTCTAATGCAACAACTATTTAAAATGGTTACATTATTTTTATTGTTTCTATTTCATGTTGCATTGGTTTAATAGGCTTGATATGTCATAACAGATGGATTCCCTACTTGTTTTTTTACAGGATTCCAATGTTGCAACTCTTTATGTTCATTACATGTTTTTTTGTTTTACTTTTTGTTATGTTACCTTGGCTTAATATCCTTGACATGTTATAATAAAGGGGATCTTGTGACATTCAGTAAGATATATGGTATGGATTCTGGAACAGAGACTACGCTTCATATTGCAAGGAAATGGTTGGTTGGAGGTAAATATGTGTTAACATACTACCACCCCAGTGTGTAGGATCCATGGATATATCATATAAGTGGATCCCCTAAACAAGGAAACGGATCCTGAATACACAAAAATCAAATAGATCCTAAAATATTGAAACAAATCCGAAAACATTGAGCTCTTTTGTGATTGACTGATCCCCAAAAATTGATATTTTAATGGAAATACTTTCAAATCCTAAAGATCTAAAGGCTCAAACCACAAACCCCATTTCTGGTCAAGGTATAACTTATCCTTATGTGAAGATATGCTCACATACATTGATCTATCAAGGTCCTCTCTCAAGGTTTTCATTTGATTTATCTTTATGGTCAAGTTCTGATATGGCCATTTAGATGTGTCTCACAATGTTGTTATAACGTACTTTATGTTCATGTTGAAGCATGAAATGGTCTTAAAAATTACCAATTAACAATCATGGTTATAACTTATCAAATTTTCAATTGTGGGACATAAATTGTTAATAGTAATATGCATGAAAACCCTTTTTTTTGCTATAAATCATAGTTCTGCTTTTTTATTTCCTGAATAGTTTTGTTTCAGCACTCCATTTTTATTTATTATAAAAATATATTTATATTTTTTATACTTTCCATTTCCCTTCCATATCCATATCCTGGACTTTCAAAAATCTAGCAAATCTGTATCGAGACTTTGGATTTTCAAAATTCTGGCGAATCAGTATCTGGATCCTATCTTTTAAAAAATATGGCTATCCGGATCCTGGATTTTCAAAAATATGGTAAATCCATATTCAGTTCCAGATCTGAATCTGTATCCTGAAAATTAGATTAAAATATTTCTTCATCATGGAGAAGGTTAATGTTTTAACTTTTTCTAGTGGTCATTATATTTTTCCCTTTACTGTGTAATTTGTTATTGGACATTGGCACCATTAAAAATCTTGAAGCAACATTCTATCATAGGGTTTCTTCCTCCTAGATAGAATTCTCTCATAATAGGTCATGTACATCACTTTCTTATGGATCCTACCAATCCAAAGTGATTGATTTAGAGATCTCATTGATAATCCCTTGACTTTCTTAGTATCCTACCAATCCAAAGTATAATTGGTTTAGAGATCTGATTGATAGCCCCATACATATGGAGGATCTTGTTCTTGTGTCTATTCTAGGTTTGATTACTTTGTAAACAATGTACAATGTTTTTAGCACCTTTACAGTTCCCTTTATATACATTGATGTTAGATACATATTTAGAGATTTCAGCAGACATGATTTTGTTTCATCTTTATTCCATCTACCATTGATTAATACAAGACATAATGGCACTTTATGTGGTTTCCCATTGTAAAAATTCTCCAAATGATATACGGTGAATATTAGTTGCTCTTATACATTATTTTTTTTTGTTGCTTTGGCCCTCTGAATGAGATAGAAGATTGTCTACCAAATATGCTTCTTGTTATTTAGGTTTTCTTTGAGGGGGGAATATTAAAGAATTCAATTGTAAAATATATGTATCTATGATGGGAACCATGTTACCAACATTGATCATTCTTTATATCCTTACAAGGAGGTAGTACTATGAAGGACAATTGAAACTTGACAGATCTTACTGAGGTATATGTTAAAGAGGAAAAGAAAAATAAAACTAAAAAGATCCAATAGTTGCTAAAACTTTTTCTTACTAGAAGAACAAACCAAGCTCATGCCAAACATTTGGATTTTTACTCGTTGGATGAGCAATGCCCTGAGAAGTTTCTTTTATAAGGAGGTTTCTTTTGGGATTATACAGTCCTAGTCCACTATGTAATCTTGGGATAAAGCAAAAAGCAGGTCTATTAGTTATATCCCATGACTGTAACTGGAGAGCTTAAATGTATGATGTTGAGACTTTTAGATAATGATAAAATCATAAACAAGATTGATTAGAAACGTAATATATCCAGCGCCACAATCATGAAAATTTTGAAAATTTGTCTCAAGTGGAGCTCTTATTTATTAATGAATCCACTGCAATTCAATTTCCAGTGCTAAAGGAATTCCTTAGGTCATATTTAGTCTTGTAATTTCTAGTCCTTGAGACTGCATGTCATTTCCTTTTCTTGACAAAATTTGGCTTACACTGGTGGTTAGCAGGTGTATATTATATATGAGCTATATGTTGATGACAACCTTGATTCCATGTGACGTATGAATCCCTCTATAAAATTGATCACATAGATCTGTGGATCAACACAAAACTCACAATATAGATTAGACAATTATAATCAGAATTGAAGAATGAAACAATGCAAAAAATGGATTGCAACTATGTAATGCTTTCATTAATCAAAAGTAATTGGATATTAATTACAATGTAATACACTAGTATTAATAACCAGTCAATTTGAATGCATGAGAGAGGAATTTGAATTGATTGACTTTACCTAACTGCATGGATAACTAGACATGTCTAAATCACTATCGGAGCCTAACTAGTTAGCTCCAGTTGTCTAAATCAGTGCCTCAGTCAGTTAGAATCAAATAACTAGTCTAATTGAATGTGGTAAGTGAGGAAAGGAACCTTCCCACATGTAATCAATCAATGACTGGATCTAACTGAACGTAATTGGATGTAACTGAATGTAATTGACTCCTAACTAGGCTTAACTAGTCACTAACTGAACTCAACTGAAGGAGGTTGGTTTCGACACTCCTAGTGGCTCCTAAATTGTAGGGATTGGTCTAGGAGGCTCATAAACTAATTCATGCAAGTGTAGTCAGTGGAAGTTAGCCTCAACTAGTGTTCTCCACACTCTAGTAACTGATACATGTGGCCCAATTAGACCATGTGGATCCAATGATGCTAGTGACTAAATATAGACGGAAAAAGACTCCTAATTTAGAAATAATTGACAAAATTGGACAAGGGAGGATTATAATCCTAACACCCCCCCTGAATGCTAACTTAGACAATTTATGGGCCCTGGTAACTAATACCATAGCTCATCCATTATAGCTAAATCAAAGTAACTTCTCAATACAAGGAAATGAGGAAAAAACCACATGGGAACCCCCCCCCCCCCTCTAACTAAGCGGGTAGAATGAGGATTCAAGTTAAAAAAAACTTGAAAATATGTTGATGCAACCTTCATCTCTATGGTGTAGTGAAGAAGCATGCATGATGTTCTTTGCATAGGTATCCTGGGGAGTGGCATGTAAACTTCTCCATGTTCTCCCAAAATGATGATGGAAGGAAGGAGGAATGTAACCTTTTCCTTTTTTTGGATGAAGAGGTGTATGATCCACTCTGTTCTTTTGAGAGCAGTGTAGCTGATCAAACCTCTCCATGTAGAACCTAACAGGGATTTTGTTGCATCTCTCTAAAGGAGGTGATATTGCATGACATAACACAAGGTTCTCTTTCTAAAATTGATATTTTTTCCTCTCTGTGTCAGTTGGATTTCCAGTCATCTTCCTAGGGACTAGATCTAGCTCTGAATCACCCTGAATTGCAATCTCATAAAATGATACAAATGGTTTTGCTTCTAATTCTGAAATACTAATGGAAATTGCAAAAGGAGTAGATAGAATTTTTTTACCTCCCCTTTCAAGTGGCAACTAAGAGTGCACTGGTTCTGAAAATGGCAGGAAGTGTGAGAACTCATATGCCTTGGATGCATGATTTGCAGCAGCCTTCACTATGATGTTTTTAGTAGAGATATATGTGATCTCCTGTGAGTCAGGACCAAATGTCACTCGCTTTGGAGGGCCGGTGTGAGTCATCTGGTCTACAAATAATGGATTTGCATCTAAGGAGAGCACATAAAGCACATATTTGAACTTTCCATGTTCAAGCTTGATAGAACCCTTCCCTTTGGCTCGAATTTGACTGTTATGACCCATGTGAATACTAGGGTTATTAGAATATTGTAAATAAGAGAATGATTCTCTGGATGAAACCATATTATCGGAAGGTCCTGAATCAATGAGGAAGGAATGTGTAGCTGGACAGCTAGCCTTCATTGCATGGCATCTCTCATCATGTTCTTCAGTTTCTTCTCTATGGTCATCCTTCCTTGCACTAGTAGGTACAGTGATGTTATGTTTCTCTAGAAGAGCAACCATTTCATCAATTGTTCTTCTCATACGGGAGCTTTCTCGATGAAAGCCCCTTCCACAGTAAGAACAAAGGGTCATTCCTTTACCATTCTTCTTGACTCTCCTTGAACCTGAGGGCTGATCTAACTAATATTTATCCACATGAGGCTCATTCTTTTGCTTCCCCTTACCATTTGTAGCCTTGGGTCCTCCAGCAACCAATGATTGATCTTTGGAATATCTAATGATCCCCATTTGGACTAACTTGTCATGCTCATTGGTGAGAGACTCAATGTAGGCATTAAGAGTTGGAATATTCCAATTTGGTGTAGTGAGCTTCCTGGTATGAAAGGTTGATACAAATACTGAGTAGTCTACACCAAGTTTTTGGAGGATGGAAAGGATGAGTTGACCATCCTCCTTCTCAACTTTGCACAGCTTCAACTGGAGCACCAGGTGCTTGAATTTAGTGAAGAAATCATTCATAGTTTTGAAGTGGCATGGGTGAAGATAAATCAGCTCATTCTCTAGAGAATAGACCCTCGAGTCCCCTTGCTTATCCAAAAAGGAAGCAAGTTGATCCCAAATTTCCTTCGGAGTCTTCAATCCAGTGATGTGGAAGAGAAAATCTTTGGAAATAGACAGGCACAAGAAACCATAGGCTTCATCCATCTTATTCCAATATTTAGCTTTGTCAACATAATGAACCGGCTCTACCTCCATCTCCATTGTGACTCTATAGAGTCCTTTGGAGTGAATCTATATCTCAATGTCCTCCTTCCACTGATGGTAGTTGAAAGGATTGAGAGGATCCATAGAAGGAGCCATTGTATTGTTGTAGCAGATGCAGTGAAGGAGACCGAATGCTGCTGTAGAGAATGTAGTGAAGGAGACTAAAAAACCTATAAATCACACAAACAAATAGACAATGTAAGTTCAGAATCCTACACTTTTGGAATTTTCTTCACACCCATATTAGTTAGTCTAGCAAGCTTGATCAACAATTCCTTTGCTTAGGATTTATGCAGTAAGTTCTCCACTTTTGGTGCAGTGCTGGAAGGAGCAATTTTGCTCAAAAAAAAATTGATCCATGTATGAATTTGTAGTAGGAGAAGTGCCTTGTCCTACCAAGGCTTTGATACCATATAAAATTGAGTACATATATTTTTGGATCAACACACAACTCACAAGAAATGACAGACAATTTTACTCAAAATTGAAGAATGAACAATGCAAAAAATGGCTTGCAACTGTGTAATGCTTTCATTAATCAAAAGTAATTGGATAATTAATTACAATGTAATACATTGGTATTAATAACCAGTCAATTTGAATGCATGAGAGAGGAATTTGAATTGAGTGACTCTACCTAACTGCATGGATAACTAGACATCTCTAAATCACTATCGTAGCCTAACTAGTTAGCTCCATTTGTCTAAATCAGTGCCTTAGTTAGTTAGAATTATTTAACTAGTCTAATTGAATGTGGTAGGTGAGGAAAGGTGCCTTCCCACATGTAATCAATCAATGACTGGCTCTAACTAAACGTAACTATATGTAACTGAATGTAACTAACTCATAACTAGCCTTAACTAGTCACTAACTGAACCAAATTAAAGGAGGTTTGTTTCGGCACTCCCAATGGCTCCTAAATTGTAGGGATTGGTATAGGAGGCTCCTAAACTGATGCATGCAAGTGCGTTCAGTGGAAGTTATCCTCAACTAGTGTTCCCCACACTCTAGTAACTATTACATGTGTCCCAATTAGGCCATGTGGACCCAATGATGCTCGTGACTAAATATATACCGAAAAGACTCCTAATTTAGACATAATTGACTGAATTGGACAAGGAAGGATTATAATCCTAATACCCTCACTAAACAAAATTGAATTCCTGGATCTCTAGATCATAGTGGTGGGATGTGACTGGACTTGTCTGACAAAGAAACAAAATGCTCTTGTATCTCTTCCTTGTGCTGCAGAGTTGTTGTTGGGCTCAACATCTGTGCTCCACATTGCCACTATCGATCATATTTGAGGGGATTTAAAATAGGATGATATTGGATTCTCTGCATGTGTTTTGTACCTCTTCCAAGCACTCCTTTAAAACTTTTTATTTCTGAATGATAAATTATTATGCATTCATTTCTCTTTTCTTAACAATATTTTGTTTGCCTTGGTGATTATCACATGTAAATAACCTATATATTGATGACGTCCTTACTTCCATGTTAGACATGTGGGTCCCTCACTGAACAAAACTGAATCCTTGGATCTCCAGGCCCCGTTGGGAGAATGTGACTAAATTTTCTTGAAAAAGAAACAAAATCTCTTACATGTGTTGTTGAGGTGTTGTTGGGCCTAACCTTCCCTGGTCCACAATACTGCTATTGGTCATATTTGTGCAAATTTCAAATAAGATGATAGTGGATTATCTACATTTGTTTTGTACATCTTCCAAGAACCCTAACAATTTTTGTTCCTTAGTGATACAAAGTATGTTGCTATCAATGTCTGCTCCCTTATGGTCTAGTGAATATTGGCCAATATCAATGTTCCAAGGTTTGTATGTTTGTAGTTGGAAGTGCTTCCCAACTGCACAGTTCTATGGGATGACACATTCTTGCCTGCTCCTTTTATTACCCATCTATCCCTATAGATAAATTATTTAAACAAGCTCTGTATTTTTTCAATTTAATTCCCATGTATTTGAAGGATCTGCTGCTGATGTTTATTATATTCCATATTTCACTTAATTGTGTAAGTTATCTAGTAGGTCTTGCCATTATAAGGCCCGGTGGGTTAACTCAATTTGTTGAGTGATGTGAATTACAAGCACTAAGTTGTGTGGGAAATTTCTTAGGATATCTGCCTTTGTGAATATTGTGGGCCTTACTTCATGACCCCATTAAGTTAGGTTGCCAAAACTACAACCCGCTAGTTCACCCTAGGTACCATTCTCGGGATGACGAAAAGTATTTGGAGGGTATTCCCTGATATATATATATTAGTCATCTGAGCCATGAATAAGGGTTTTGGGAGAGTCCCTGCTATGTCCCATGAGTGTATTGGGATATTTACATGATTAGGAATTCTCTATTTGATGATCCTAGAAAGTCCTCTTTTGCTTTCCTTTCTTCAAGTGAATAGGTTGTTCATCCATAATGGAGCAGTTCTTATTTGAATATGATACCAGGTTTATTGATTTTATTTTTGTACAAGTGATAGGGTTAGGTTGTCAAAACTATAACCTGCTAGTTTACCCCGAGTAGCCTAGGAAGTGTTTCGTGGGTCTTCCATGTTATCTCTATATTAGTCATTTGACCCATGTATATGGGTTTTAGGATATTCCTTGTTGGGTCCCATGAGAGGATTGGGATATTTACATGAGTAGGAATTCTCTATATGTTGATCCTAAAAGTCCTCTTTTTCTTTCCTTTCTTCATGTGACTCGGTTGTTCATCCATAATGGAGTATTTATTCTTTGAATCTGATATCAGATTTATTGATTTGCTTTGTGGACAAGTGGTACACCCCTGTTTCTAATGAAAATGAAAATGAATGCTTGAAATATTCCTCTACTAGAGGGTATTTAGAAATGAGACTTTGTTGGCCTCAAGAAAAAATAGGTAGAGTGGCGATAGGCCCAAGATCCTTACCTTCTAGTTGTCTCAAACACTTTTGAATTGAGAAAAGACAAGTTTTGAAATCATGACGGTTTATTCTAGGGCTTATGTGGTTGACCTCAATAGGGTGGGTGTCCCTTTTATTTTATATCCATGAGTTATGGGTGATGGATTACTAATATCATAGATTCTTCTATCCCTACTTGAACTAAAATTTCCATACTCACTTTCTCTTGTATGGAAGTCCTTATGATTTGCAAGAGGTAATCACGTTGATCTATTATGATTTTGAATGGGAAATTTTCATCTAAGAGGTCGATGTGATCCAGGAAGAGTCATATTTTGGGTACGGTTATCTGCTAGCATATACTAGGTAGTCATCGAGACTTCCTCTTTATGTTTGTTCTACATTTCTATGCTAACATATGGTTCTTAAAATCCTACAATTTTGAAAGTTGTTAAAGGTGCATAAGGAAACTGGAAGAAGCTTGGTACTGGAAACCCTTGTTCCCACCTAATCCTATCCCCATTTCAAAGAACCCTATCCATCCCTAATACCCCAAGTGGAAGAAAACCTACAATGGAAGTTTAAAACCAATCCATCAAATAGTATACTTTATAGGTACCATTACCAATAGAAAATTTGACTTGATAGGTTGATTTACAATGCATGAACAAAACAAAGCCCTTACTCAACATCCTTCATATTGGTCAAGAAAGAAGATTGTTTTCCATCTAGCTTTAGAGATCTTGCATATTTTCATGGATAACTTGCACATGATGAAACAATAAGAAGAGTGTCAAACATAGATAGAAATAGAAAGCAACTTCAACCCCTAAAGCAAGGAAACATCCGATGTCAATGTTGAATTCCCTCTCCAACAGGAAAAATGCTTGGAAAGTATTGAGTATTATTGTGCTCAAGAGAGGCCCAAGAAGCATTATTTGGCACAGATTCAGGGTTAGGGTTAGTTTTTTTTTAATGTTTTGTCCTGAAATGTTGTTGCCTATCCCTGAATTTTTTTCTTAAAGGTTGAAGCATTTCAGGTGAGGGATGAAACTTTTCCAAAAAGACAGAGGTTTGGGTGATTTCAGTGGCATTTCAACTATATTTCATGGCCCAAATTAGGAATGGAATTTTAGGGAGCCTCTAGAGACATTCTCATGGATAACCTGTAAATGATGAAAGAACAAGAATAGTGTCAAAAACACATAGAATGAGAAGGCCACTTCAAACCCTCCAAAAAATAACCATCTGAAATGAATATTGACTTCCCTCTCCAATAGGAACAATACTTGGAAAGTATCAAGTATCAGCATGCTCAAGGGAGGCCTAAGACGCATTATTTATAAGTTTTGAGGCCCAGTTTTAGAGTTAGGGTTAGTGTACATGTTTTTAGTGTTTTTTTGTTTTAGTTTTACATGTATTTTAATATTTTTTCCCTGAAACAACGCTACCTATCCCTAAAATGTTTGCAGAAAGGCTGAAGCATTTCAGTTAAGGGATGAAACATTTCCAGAAAGACGGACATTTGAGCTATTTCAGTGGTGTTTCAGTCATGTTTCCCTTCGTTTTAGTGCCCAAAATTGGAAATGGAATTTTAAGGAACCTCTAGAGACATTTTCGGTAACTTAGCATTCTACTATGAAGTGATCAGTTAATACCGAAACAACTCAGATTACATGATTTTGGTGTAATGGATACAATGATGGTGCTTTTATAGTGAAGTCCATGGTTTGAATCCCTTTAGAATCATCTCTTACAATGCACACCATAACTATATTTGAGGAACATGTTTCATAAATCATTGTAATGTTCTAACTGGATTTGAGGATTATGTTTCACAACTAGGTCTTTGCTCTTTGGTTTAGACTAGTTTTTTTACATAAGTTGTTGGCGCTTTCTTGCAACTTTTTATTTTACATTGTCGTAGACTTTGAGGAACTTGTTTCATAACTAGATTTTTTTCTCTTTGGTTTATCATTATTTCATATTTCAGAAGATGTTGGCCTTTCCTTGCATTTTTTCATAGATTGTATGATTTCTTTAAAATATGTATCAGTCTTGTGCATGTGTTTTTTCCCTAGAATTAACAACATTCTCAACACTTGATTATTTATTATCATGTTTTCACCTTGAGGGTGTAAGACATTTTTCAGTGCTCAAATCGCATTATAATTCCATTACCATTAGCAAAAGGAGAAGCTCTAAGGACTGCCTCTCATTGACATTAATTGGATATTCATATGTTTTAGAAAAAGATTGGTAGGGATTCAAATGTATCTATAAATAGTGTTTTTAAAACCAATCTAGAGTTCTAGGCATGGCTATGTGGAATTTTGACCCTTCAAATCATTAAAAATAAAACTAATTCTACCCTTTGAATCCCATAAAGATATCAACTTTTCATATATTTAATTTATGCCACCGGGCAATATGGATGATTTTGATGAGTATTTTGTGGAAGTTGATATCGACAAATATGCTCATTTAGAGGAGTATAAGATCCCAATGATAGGGTCTCTATTATTAGGAATCAAAGGAGATATTGATATTGATTTGGTCATTTATATCCTCAAAAGGACGGAGGGATATACACTAGTAAAAGGAAAAAAATTAAGACAACAATACTAAAGAGAATATACATACCCTAATTTATTTAAGTTTCCAAATATTGAATTGTGCCATTGAACATCATTAATGGTATTTATCATTAGGGGTTCACCCAAAGGTTGGTTGATAATACCTACATTGTGCATGATTGCGAAAGGGTAAGCATCCTTTGTACTAAAATATGCACCTAATAGAATCAGGTTTCAAAGTCTCTGGCTCAGTTATTTTCATCTTATTTAGACTTTATTGTGTATTTCTAAATTCAAAGGGTTATGCACACAGTTGCTTGATGAGAGGCAAAGCAGTAATGTTATTTGTTTTATGTAAGTGGTGATATAGTAAGACTTTAAATTTTGTGAAATAATACTTTCTATGTTTCTCCATGTTCTCCCAACTCCCTGTAGAAGTGGAGATTTATTCATATTCTCTGAATGCCCCCATAGAACTGGCTTCAGATTTTTCTCTCAATTCATTTATGGTTTTCATTCTAGGAAAGAAAGAAACCCCCTTATAAATACTGTGTTGTTATTTTCATTTTTCTTCTAAGAAAACTAAAACTTTTTTAGGAAATCATCTACTTTTCCAAAACCCAAAACAAAAACCCAAAAATTGTAACAAAACAACATCAAATAAGTAGTCCAATTGTTTGAATAAAACTAACAAAAAATGTGTCCTTCCATAAAAAGAAAGAATTGAAACCAGGAGTTACCCATCCTATCCATCGTACCCTTGTTTTTACAGACTATCGGTGACTTGGTTATGTTCCCTCATCACATGTTGGTAGGAGAAATAATGAAAGTGAGCATCTAGGTCCAAAACTAACTGAAATGCGTTATCTCCATCGTTCCCTCATATGTCGAAATCTTAGTCACCAAACATCTAAAGGTCCCCTGTATCCATTTATAAATCCAAAGCCACAAGCCTTGCTGGAGCTTCTCTCCAACCCACATTTGAAAGTAAGTTGTTGTGATTCAAAGATGTGGCATGTTCCTCCAACACCAGCTAAGAAAATTGTTATTTATTTGTATTTTAGAAAGAGATATAGATTTTATACCACCTACCTAAGAAAGCAGGGAAATATCATGAGATCTATCTTTTGCATTCAACATATTACAATATTCTTAAGGAATTACTATATTGCTTTATTTATGTTTCCTACTTGAGATCATCCTAAGATTTTACTCAAACAAAGTACGGCAGGATACTAAATGGGAATAATATTTATGCTCCATTAGTTTCCCTTCCCTCTTACTGGAGGGGAAATATTGTACTATATATAATCTAGAATGCCGATTTGTACAAAAATATGCCTTTTTTTCAATGGTTCCTGCTATTGGTAAGATGCAAAGTGAAATCAAGTATTTACCTAGTGAAGGTTAAATAGAGAGAAATGAGACAATATGTGCTTGTTTCAATGTGTGAAATGATGATAAGAGATGTGAAGGCACATCTAATTGCTTTTCGAAAATGGGATATTTTGACACAGTGTTCATCTGGATTACTGTTGTTTGCAGGAGATTTGACCTGACTATAGGGTTAAATAAATTGCAGTGTAGGACACTCATATTTGTGGGGGAGAACCCCCCATTTCATTTAGAATCTCTTCACATGAGTGCCAAAATGGACAAAAAATTCAATGCATTGGTTGAGGTGAAAACATTTCACTTTCTCAAAGGCGGTCTTTAAGATATTAAACTTATTTGTAGATGCCTCCTTGTAGTGCATTTATGGATGCCTCTCTTGGAAAATTGACATTGACAAGGATGAAATAATTGGTTTTAATGCATGACAGGTCCAAGTGTGTGGATCACTTTGGAAGAGGAAGATCCTCATGCAATGTTAATCCCAATGGAATACTCTCTGATGGGATATGGATTTGACATGCCTCCCTAGTTATTGTCTAGCTATGGGTCTAGCCCCATTCCAAAGAATCCATTAATTCCATATTGCATCTTAGTTGAATTTATCTCTCTTGAAATTTTGGTCCTGAAGCTAAAACCGATCGAAACACTTTTTCCCCAGATATATTCCATCTGGGGGAATTGAAGATGAACCAACTAGACTTGGTGGTGCTTATTATTTTTTTATCCATTATGGTATTTCACAACTGGTGAATAAGGAATTCATGCTAGTCTTGGATATGGTATTAAGTCACACCACTCTTCAATAAGTCATCCAATAGGCTGACATATTTTGACCAATGAAACTATATTGATTACATGGAACCAGTCACACATGATCCAAGCATAGTATTTAATTATGAGGTTTGCTTATGGGATTTTGTATTTCTTAGTAATCGGCGAGAAACATTGAGGAGTAAGGATTTCAGGATATTCATAGAACTCGATGTAGTAATTCCTATTTGTAGATAAATTTGAGATATTTTTGTGTGCTTTACATGTAGAATGTATTTGGATCCAAGGTAGTTCAGAGAACATTTTTGTGATCATTTGTAAAACTACATAGTTGTACCATTTTAATTGTGTTGATCAAGTCTTCTTTTTTTTATTATTGTTGTGTTACTTTGTATAAATTGAGTTGAAAATGAATATTGTGTTCATTGTTTAAGTTTTGTCTTGTTAGAATTTATGTGGAGGTTGCTTGTGTGAATTATTGTGTGAATCAAGACGTATTACTTTTATTTGATTTAATGATATGGTTGATTTGTCTATGGTATGTTGATTATTCTATGGCTTGTTAGAATGTGTGAGGTTGTTTCTTGTGTGAATTAAGAGATTCGTGAGAATACTATTGTAAGTGGCTGGCCAGGGTATTGCATGAGTACATGACAATACCAAACAATTCAACCACTAAGGTGCTTACGTAGTTTGTATGTAAGAGTATAATCCCTTTCAAAAACACAAGAACACATGTTAATGAGATGTCTACAAAGTGATGTGGGGGTGATATATGTCAACTCAATCAATCGAATTCATCTAAAAAAATTCATTTCATAAGTTGTACTTGTGAGGATATGAAAAAATTCACTACCTTTGAAAATATATGTATGTTGACCATCATTAAGCCATCTATGCTTCAAGTTTTTTCCTAAGAGAAAGGTTGATACCATGTTTGAGGGAGAATGGTGTAAAGATATTCTATATGTTACATCAATTAAGAAGTATTTCCTCACATAATAAGTTATTATTAATATCTATAGAATATAAATACACTAATTGTACCCATAAATATATGTTGTAAAAAATATATCCAATAATGTTACCTTTTGGATTCACTCACAGGTATTCTCTTACATATTTGAAAGGAGGGGTTGTGTAACTCGTCATTATTGTGAGTAAATGCTTCTTAGATTGACATGCTTCAATACATGAACTAAATAGATCCAAGATATCTATCCCCCAACTCAATACATATATGTATGGAGGAGCATCATGATATTCCAAGTTAGTGAAGGGTATCAAATTTTGGATATGTATTCAAAATATCCATAAGCTTTATGGTGCTTCTTTGGGTGGAAGGTTTTCTAAAACAAAACTAATTTGTTTGTGGACAACATAGAGCATCAAATGGTGAAAAACTACAATGTGGAGGCTAACCATGTGTTTTAATCTCATAGATCACATAAGGTTACCAATAATACACATAAAGAATCATATAGACATACAGAGACAAGAGACAAGAGCAGATAGTAGAATAACAGATTATATTATAGAATCACATGAGGGTCCATACATATACAAAACTTAACCAAGTTCTTTGACTGTCTAAACATCCTATTATATGTGATTACAAAATGGTTATGAGCAACTACTTGTTGGTTCGATCAACCAACGCGACCTTTGGAGGATGACCTAATATCTGATTAGTCGGTTAACTAGTCTAGTCGGCTCACCGACTAGCTCCTCTAACATCTCCCTCAGGAACAAAATCATTCTTTGTCCTGAAGAAATAGGGGAGGTACAAAACTATGCCTCAAGTAGCTTCTACGAGACCAATGTTGTAATATCATGGATCACATAAGGTTACCAATAATACACATAAAGAATCATATAAACATACAGAGACAAGAGACAAGAATAGATAGTAGAATAACAGATTATATTATAGAATCACATGAGGGTCCATACATATACAAAATTGAACCAAGTTCTTTGACTGGCTCAACAGCCTATTATATATGATTACAAAACAGTTATGAGTAACTACTTGTCGGTTTGGTCAATCGACACGACCTTTGGAGGCCGACCTAATCTCTGATTAGTCAGTTAACTAATCTAGTCGACTCACTGACTAGCTCCTCCAACACCATGTGGCCATAGGGACAACTTTAAGGGCCCATTAAAAAAACAAAATCATGATTGTCTTCATCTGTGACCTCGCCTTACAATACAACGTTCTTTTATTGCACCCTGAGGTGCAATTGTTGGTTTAATTAATTCACAATTGTCCATGGATGTCTTGTACTAGATGCTAGTGTAAAAAAAAGAGATTTATGAATAATTGATTGACATTGTATTACATATGGGTTGTGAGTGTATGTTGGTGTATCAAGGGTGTTAACGCAAAAATTTGTCTAACCTGCTCTAAAAGGCCTACACCACCTACATACATCTATTTCCTAACCCATTTTACCCCTACCCCCACATTTAACCTATGTTTCTCTCACAAAAGGATAAAATAATCAAAAAAATCTATAAAAACCCCGAAAAGAGCCAAAATAGCTCACAAAGGAGCTAAATAGCTGACAAAGGGGCTAAAGCCTCCAAAAAAGAGATAAAAGCCCTAAAAGGTCCTAAAACCCCCAAAAGGAGCTAAAAATAAGAGAAAGGGGGCTTAAAACCGTAGGTAGGGCCTAAAACCCTAACCAGGGGATTAAAACCCTAAAAACATGAGAAAAACTATAAAAGGAGGGGTGGAGGTCCCCATAAATCATGTCCATTTCTTCCTATTGTTATTATGCCTGCATGAGTTCCTTGAGAAACCATCATTCTCAAGCCACTCACTCCCTTCACTTCATCTCCTCCATTATCTAAACCTCTTGTGTGTTGAGCCTTGATCCACACCATCCAACCTTATGGAGAGGAAACTTCTTGAGCCAGGGAATGGTGTCCCCATTTCAAATCCAACTGGAAGGTATATGGTCTCATTGCATATGTTCTTTTATTTCATAGGTTGTTTAGATGTATATGCTGTGATTTCTAACATTTTTGTTGTCGGTTTTTCTCTGTTTGCCTCTAACAATTTGCTACAGGTACTTCTCCATCCATAGACTCTATCCTTCCATCCTATAGATAGAAGGTAGGTGCTTCTACACGTAGATATAGCTTTAACCCTACTACAGTTTGGTGACCCTTTCGGGTTGATCCCACTGGATCCTTGAGGGTTAATATCTTTTGTATATTTTTTAATAGTTACTTGGTAGTTTCGTTTAAGTTTTTCCTTTATTTCTGTTACTAGTCGAGCCCTCCCGAGACCGACCCGAGCCTATTCGGCCACAGTACCAATTACTGTCGGTCATTCTCGGTTCTGATTTTTTTACTAGTTCACAGGCTCATTCGCTCATTTCGGGCCTAAAAGAGCGACCCCCTCGCTTATTTCAAGCCTAAAAGAGAGACCCCCTCGCTAGATTGGCCCCGACAGGAGCAAATTGCCTTGTAGGCTCAGTCACTTGTTTCATGCCCAAATGAGTGACCCCCTCTCCTATTTGAGGCGGACATGAGCGACCCCCTTGCCTGTTTGGCCCCTAAAAGGGTGACCTAACTCTCAGGTTTCCTCTTACTGTTGTTCAGACTATCACTGCGGCTCAATCACCACTTTCCAGTAGCCAGAAGTGACTTGTTTTTTCCTACAAGTAGTTTTACATTAGGTTGTGTATATGGTTATTTGTTTACAAAGGAGAATCTATCTAATAATTGGTTAAATTTATACACATTCTTCTTATTATTTCAATCTTAAAATTAGTGGAAATTAACCTCATTGCCCAGCCCTTCCTCTTCTACTCATTCATCACCCTCTCGGGTATTCAGAGATAAGACGGAGGATTCAGCAAGCGTATTAATAGGCATGTGTTCTTGTTATTGCTCTAAACCACTAAAAACAAGTGACTTGGAAGCTAGAGAGGGTGGAGACCGTGGTGGGTTTCATGGCGTTCGCGTCCTCCCTGTTGAGCAACCTTGCATTTGAAAAGTGACCTGTGGATATACAGGTGGGCTTGTTCCAACTTTGATGAGAGCCCATCACTCTTTCTTGGCCTAAGAGGAATACAAGAACAGGGTAGACACATTACAGATTTACATTTGTTCAGTTTAAAAGTTTCTTTTTAGTTCTGTTTAGTTTTACTGTTTTTACATATTACATGTTTCCCATTGTTCGATCTTTACAGAAAAATCAGACACATTTGCTGACCACATAATTGCAAAAAATGGTTTGAAATAAATAGAACTCACACACCTAAATTGCACACAACCACACCATTTAATTCAACCAAACTCGATTCATGACGCCAAGCGAACCTCTAAAATTAACCAATCTACTTTAAGTCAAATCTTGCAGTTTAAGGACATAAGCCCCTAATTTCCTGAACCATGGGAAGTGCTTGGGCTATGCCCTAAAAATCATTGTGAGGAGTACCATGGGAACCCCAAAGTAGCTGGCGAATGAGAGGAATTTCCAAGCGAAATGGGCCAATGACCCCTTCCGATTGATCAGTAAAAGCTATGAAGAAAAATCCAAGCGTTGTCTTCTGGTAGTCTTGGTGGCTGAGAGACCACCTCTAAGCCACTAGGAAGCCATGAAACTAGGGTCTAGATCTTAATTACTAGTTACTATCCGATAGACACTATTGCTCCACCATGATCCTCCTCTCGTCTCAGGGGGAGTCCGCTCAGTTTGGGTCATTAAAGCAACACCGTCAAGACCATTCTCGACAATCTTCGTCGTTGAAAGGCCACACATCCTCTGACTCCGACTCAGATTCCTACCAATTTGATACTCATCTGCACACTGTACCTTTCATCCCCATGGCTGGCATAAACCCCAATCCCTTCTCCAGAGGGTTGATTGGCAGTGGACCTACATCACTTTCCCCCATCACGGCCAACATTCTAACCAGAGGTCCCATCACCGTTGGGCATACTATGATCAGGACGCTACCTAATAGTGGTAGTCCTATACCAGCTTCTATGATTCCCAAAGTACCACATTTTGTACATAGGGGCAATGGCCCTTCTACTGCTATTTCAACTATCCCCATTGTGGGAAGCCGGTTTCAGGTACCCCCAGTCACGCAGGGACACAACTCTCCTGCGAATCCTGACACCATTGTCAACCCCCCTCATAACAGCCTTGGGTATAACCTCCCGTTCTTGGCTCACCTAAACTTTCCTAATCTAGCCAGGTTGACCAACGACCCAATCCGCCATCAAGCCCATTAGCCTCCCATGCCAACCAAACTTCCCTCAGGCATTCTGAAGTTTGAAGGGAAGGTAGGGGAGTGCCCCCAAAACCACATAATGTTGTTTCATCTATGGTGCTCATCAAACAACAGTGTAGATGATTCCATTAGAATCAAGTTTTTTCAACACACCCTCACAGGTGCCGCAACCAAGTGGTGAGCTACCTCAAGCGTCCTATCCGGACTTCAATTCTTTGGCCTTCATGTTCCTACAATATTTCCAACTCCATGTCCATTATGATGAGGGTGTATAAATCTTACTATCTTGCTGCCCAAACACTGTGACTCACATAACCGACCACATTCATGAGTGGCGACGACGTCACAACTTGTACAAGATCAAGCTTGATGATAGGATCTTCCTTGATTGGTTCTTGAAAACCTTACTTTCACCCATCACTAAGGACGTCGCCTCCAAATGTCCCCAAACTGACAAAGAGGCCATCCTGAAGGCCCAATAATTTGACCTAATCTATGCTCAGTCTCGATACCTTTACACTATTATTCCAAACGCCCCACATGCTGGCATCACCCACTACAATGCGTCAGGGGCATCCCATGTTGCGTATGGCATCATAGGCTCCATTTCCCAACACCATCTGTATTACGTGGCACCTTTTAGGATGTCTCCACATGAAAGCAACGCCCCTAGGGTTGCACAAACTCACCCGCTACCTGACTATTCCAAAATGATGTCCCATTCCAGATCCATGACCTCTTACCCGCAATCTACGCCAAATCAACAAACTCATGTGCCAACCTAGCTGACTCAACCATATCTAGGATAGATGACCAGATTTGCAGCCCCTCTAGCTCCTTTAGCCTACTATGTGCCACCCATGCAGCCTACCCCGGCCCCTTCTCTAGCTCCCCACAAGCCCACGGGACAAGTTTTTTCCTAGCAAAATCGTCCCAACCAGCCTGCCCCTAATAACTAACAAGGGCAAGGCAGAAAAAACCAAGCTAGGAACCGGGGAAATAACCAGCCATAAGGAGGCAGCCAGAGGGCAAATCCTCCCAACAACACAAGCGCTAACCTTCCAGCCCAAAAACCCCAACAACCTAACCGACCTAGACAAAACCCCTCATTACGTACCAACCAGTCATGGAGTCTATGTGACATATACGGTCATTACATGCATGAATGCCCCTTCATGAGTCATGCTAAGCATGTCATTCAGGATGAAGTTCAGCACAGTACCAACACCACAACTCAAGCTCAACCTAATATAGCACCACCAGGCCCTCCACCCATGGTGTTCCAAAACCTATTACCACTTCCAGGACCAGTAGCAACCACACATGTGCCCCCACCCTCTCCCACAGTCCCTGCCACACCTCCGCCAACAAAGACAAGTGTTCACAACCTGCTAGCCATGACAAATGAAGAGGTCAATTTGTAGACCAGGCGAAATTAGTATGGATCCAATACTAAAACTGCTGACCCATCAATGGTTTCCACATCCAACACAACCAACATACCTCTTCACTTACCCCCTTTCCCCCACGACCCCTCATGCAGTGGGTTGCCAACAATGCCATGGCTAGAGCCACAGTGAACTATAGCATCATTGATGACTTCGCCTAATCACCTACGGCCATGTCTGCTCTCGAAGTGCTAAAAACATGCCCACCGTAGTGAAAAGCATTGTTGGTTGCACTCGATGCCATAGATCCCTCTGACTCCAAATTGATGACATTTGATTTGGACAACGGAGAGCCCAAAATGCCATCAACCATTGCCTTCTAGATTTCGGTGTCAATTCGAAATCTGGTCGTGCATCGATGTATTGTTGATGAAGGGGCATGTCCACATTGGTCTGGTAGAAACTTGGATCCCCTCTCCTCCAACCATCCACCACTATGATGTATGCCTATGATGGCCACCCCACAAAATCTCAGGGCATCCTTCCACACGTTCCCATAACATTAGCCAGCAAATTAATGGTGTTGATTGGCATAGAAGTTGTGAATGCAAATTTGGATTATAACCTTCTCCTTGGAATAAGTTACATGTACGCCATGAGAGCTATGGCATCCACTATTTTCCACCTTATGATGTTCCCTCATGACGGGAATATTGTGACGGTGGACCAACTAACTTACCATGATCCACAAGGGCCAATTGCACTAGCCAATGTTATCCATACTGTTGATACCACCTTTGACAATGTGGCCAACCCCTCATTATTAGCAGTAGGCCCTAGGTTGTTCGTCGACACCTCCATGATGGCTTCCTTCCCCTTGGTACCACCTCCACCGACACCAAGCGAGACTGTGAATTTATGCATGCTCTCATCCAACACTGTTGCACCCAAACCCCAACCACAGCTGCAACTCCATACATAGCCGCAGCCCCATCCATAGACACAACCTCAAATGCAGTCTCCAAGGAATTATTGGAGCTCTCTCCGAGTCCATACAATTCCTTTCCTTTTACCCCCACCCGACATTACAAGTAAGCTAGTAATGGCTACTCTGAACTTACCCACTTTAGCATTTGGGATTCCTATGTGGTACCTCGAACCACCTGCACAACCTCTAATTCCCCAGGTCATTTGACTCCCATTCAACCCATTGCAATCAAGACATGCCCCCTCCTAGCCCACGGAAGACACCTTCTGCACCTACACCTACCCCACCGCCCCCAAAGAGGGCTAGGGGCAAGAACACTAAAGCTACAGCTGAACCTCGACAGACTCCACCATGCATTGTGTGCGATGTATAGGGTCACGCAACCAAAAATTGTCCTGAGATTCCCATCATCCGCACACACTTAGATTCCATGGATACAACCAAGAACATTTCGGTGGTTATCCTCTCGAGTGGGCCAATAGTGAAAAACAAGTCTTTGAGGACAAACCATACATGCACCCTTTGTGGTTTGTATGGACATTATTCTCACCATTGCCAAGAATTGGTTGAGTTTCAAACTACTCTGAATAATATTTGGAAACACTCCCTTGAATCTAATACCACCATTATTGAGGAAATCCACCCTCTGACTCCTTCCTCAAACAACCAATACCATTTACATGATCCCTAGCACCAATTTCCCTACTATCTCGTCGGCCGTGGAATATCCACCTGGTCTATCTCGGCACCACATACGCGATGACAGAGAGATCTGTAAGACCGCCTTCGATTTTACCCCATTCCCTTTAAACCATACTATGGAATTGGTTCTTCCCATAAAATACCAAATTCCATCACCCTGCCTTGCCAACGAACTTCGTCTCGAAGGCATACCTCTTCGCTGACTCAGACAGTCGCCTCTTGAAGAAGCCTCACAACAATCTCTACCTCAAGAGATTCTATGACTGATATAACCACCATGAGTCACTTATAACATAGTTTTTTCTTTCTATTTTGCATCATTTTTACCACAAGTCGGTGACCCCCTATAGTATTCATTCTTCATCTAGTCGCAGTGAGTCCATTGTAGAACTTCATTGCATCATTTGCATGTGAGCAGGTATATATGATCCTTGCCCATGCGTCACTGGTATCTCACTGGAGGGTGCAGTCCCACATCTACACATGCACACAGTATGTCACACATGTGATATAGCTACCACCATGCCAGCATACCATCAGGTCCCTAGACCTGCTCGATTCGTGTGCCTCGGTCGCATCAATTTGCGTGCCGCTATCATGAACCGTCCCTTGCATGTATTGGTATGCTCAAGAGCCACCTACTCCATCTGTGATGCATGTTTGGTCACCTTTGACCACCTTTCACTATCCCGCCATGGGGCACCACTAGTGCCCCCGAATTGGTTGACCATAACAGAGTTTCTGTTAAGCTCTTTTCTGACTCCTAAAAGAATGAAAAGATTGTCGAGCGCCCTTGCTTCCTTTCCCACTCGTTAAAGTATAGGAAAGGGTTTCTACACAGTCTCATTTATCTCTTTTGCAGACTGTATAGAATACCACATGAAAAGGACCACCTTGGCACATTCAAGCCAAGAACATTTCCCTTTGCATCCTTTTATTCTTTCTCGGGCATTGGGACCGAACTTTACAAAAAAGCTCACCATGGGTTTTCTTTAAGCTCTTTTCCAGACTTATCATCAAGAAAATATCATCAAGCAAACTTGGTTTTGTTTATGCTCATAAAAATATCTGAATGACCATCCAGTCATATAGGTTTAACCTTTTCTGGCCTAATTGGACTACCAATGGTAAAGAAGTTTCCCATCCCCTAAAGGATGGGCGAGCTCTCCTATGTACATTTTTAGACTTTTTTAGGCACAGGAGACTATCAACGAAAAAGAGACCCCATTGGAGTCTTCTTCATGCTTTCAAACTCTCTAAAATTGAAATCACCATCGACCATTTAATTTCTTGGGCTCGCTCAAAATCCACGAGATCATACCACAACAGTGTCTTTTGGTGCCACCCCATGTGTTACAATTTGGTAGCATTCCCCCTCTTTGGGTCACCTTTGTTTAGAGTATTCTCAAATGAGTCTTCCTTGGATCCCATGAATACCAAAAGTTTCTACCTCCCCCAAGTATTTCCCATCTGTAGTTACATTCCTGGTATAATAGCTATGACCTCCCTCCCTTGAGTCAGTTTCATTTGCTGCCAGGTCAGCCCTACAACCGTACTCTAAACAAAGGAAGTTTGAGTCCCCCGTGATTCCCTGCCCCTATTTCCCAATTTAGTGTGTCAGTCCCCAGATTGTTTCACACCTTTGTTTATTACCCTCATTCTTCTATTCAAGGAAACACCATTGCCTTGGTCAGTTGTAGGTCTCCTCTGTCGACAACAACACATCTATTCCAGAGGATAGACGTAGAGGTCCTTGTATCCTGGTTTTATTAACCTCATTGATGAGTTCCTTGGACCACTTGAGAGGAATATTTAGTGCCTCCTGGGATGGTTGTGTTTCACGTGCTCAACTTTAGCTACATCATCACACTGTTGAGATTCGTACAGGGTATTGGTCTATGCAGTATTTGGTCGAAGACCCCTGTTGTCACCCAACTCTAGAACATTGGTGAGTCTATCAAGGGACCGAGACAGGTTCATGTCCCTTGTCATTTACAAGTTGCATAGGAGATAGTGTTCAGAAGCCCCAAAGCAGTGCTTTTGTATAGATTCATGATTTATGCGACATATTGTACCTCAGAGACTCTAACTCTCTGTCAGTGAGTCCTTACAGTGATGTCAAACTTCCAGATCTAGCATATCATTAGTTGTGAAGATATTGCATTCCATGAGAAGGCCATGGGTCTGATGTTTCAGTTCTTCATATCACTATTGTATTGAGCCTCTCATTGAGGAAACCAACACGTAATTACAATTGTATATGATCATGTCTCGCAATTGAGAGCCTTGATCGCACTATTCTTTTGACATTTTTACGAGCATGGGTATGCTTGCCTCATCCATATACATGTCACATATTATTTGTATCTCACCCATTGATGGGAACCATATAAATACAAAAACCAAAGCCACCATGTCTTGAACGAGGAAACAATGCTTCTTCACAGATCTCTCCAAAATCCCCAGGATCCTATGATGTTCATCGGCCATACGATGAGCTCCTTCCCTCACACATCAGGGGGAAATCTGTTAATGCAAAAATTTGGCTAACCTACTCTAAAATGCCTACACCACCTACATACATATATTTCCTAACCCATTGTGCCCCCACTTTCACAAAAGGATAAAATAATCAAAAAAGGCTTTAAAACCCCCCAAAACAGCCAAAATAGCTCACAATGGGGATAAAGTCTCCAAAAAAGAGCTAAAATCCCTAAAAGGGCCTAAAAACCCTAAAATGAGCTAAAAATAAGAGAAAGGGGACTTAAAACCCTAGGTAGGGTCCAAAACCCTAACCAAGGGCTTAAAACCCTAAAAACGTGAGAAAAACTATAAAAGGAGGGGTGGGGGTCCCCATCACTCATGTCCATTTATTCCTACCATTATTATGCCCACATGAGTTCCTTGAGAAACCATCATTCTCAAGCCACTCAGTCCCTTCACTTCATCTACTCCATTATCTAAACCTCTTGTGTGTTGAGCCTTGCTCCACACCATCCAACCTTGTGGAGAGGTAGCTTCTTGAGCCAGCGCACGATGGCCCCATTTCAACTCTAACTGGAAGGTATATGGTTCCATTGCTTGTGTTATTTTATTTTGTAGGTTGTTTAGATGTATATGTTGTGATTTTTAACATTTTTGTTGCAGGTTTTTCTCTGTTTGGCTCTAACAATTTGGTGCAAGTACTTCTCCATCCATAGACTCTATCCTTTCGTCCTATAGATGGAAGGTAGGTGCTTCTGCACATAGCTAGGACTTTAACCCTACTAAAAAGGGCTAATTGAATAATTTGTAAGTAGTTATGTTACTTAATGGTAAAGGTATTGATCAATTATACAAATGCTCATAATGATAACTTGGAATATAATGTTTTGTTGAATGAAAATGGAGGTGGGGATGATCCTTTGAAACATGATTATGTTGATGATGACTATGATGATGAGAATGATCATAACAATTTGTTGAACCCTTGAGAAGATCATAATGATGCTGAATTTGAAACAACTCATGGTTAATTCCTGATAAAAATAGAAATAATTTGAAAATCGTCAATGGAGGTAACTCAGGAGGAGAAGATAATATGGTAAAGGATAAGATCAAGTTCAAGGCCTATATGCAGAGTATTGATTTTTAACAAGCTGTGAATAATTATGTGTATCTGTAGTACTTTGGAAAAACAACTAGTATGAAAACTCCAACAACTCCCATTGCCCATATGGGGGTAGATAGTATGTCTTATGTTCACACTCTTGAAGTTATTAACCGTTCTTCTACAAAATTTTCTATTGAAACATCTTGGTCATTGGACGTGGATGCAACATCCAAGTGCAATTATGTTTGCAAAACTACATCTCTCAACCATCATGTAAGAAACTTCATTCTCTTTGTTTCTCAAGTGAGTTATTTATTTAACTAACCAAGTACTTTCACTTCCTTCTAATTATAGAAAACATTATGGCAACCAGATCCAACCCCTTTCTCCTCCACCCACGGAAACCTTTTGAAGGGTTTGTCCTTAAAGGTGCTACCCGAGCTCCATGAAGTTATATTAGCTATTTTAAATATATAATTTATATATTATCTATTGAGTAGCATTTTCATTTCAATAGGACACAAACACTACAAGAGAGGCACAACATCAGGGATGATTTTAAGGAACCATACTTATTTAAAAGTGTATAAATGTTGGCAATTATTACCAATTCTTAAAACGCCAACTATAAAATGATTGGCGATATTTTTCAAAAGATATTTTAATTTCCAAGGATTTTAAATCGTTTATATAATAATTTGGTGATTTTTAGGGTGAAAAAAATTCACCCCATCAAAATTGAGCGAAACAGGGCTTCAAAAATTGCAAAATGGCGAATGTTTTTGGGGAGAAAAACATGGAAAAATAGACCACTGGGCTAAAATTCACCCCTAAAATTATCCCTACACAACATATATATTTGAATGAACATTCTCTGAGATTTTAGAATTTTATGAAAGATTCATCAATACTTTACAAAATTTTATAATTCAATGAAAGATTCGCCAAGGTATTACAAGAATTTATAATTTATGAAAAATTCACCAATAGTTTACATGGATTTATCATTCAATGAACGATTCACCAAGAATTTCAAGATTTAATAATTTTATGAAAGATTCGCCAATATTTTGCAGCATTACATAATTTTATGAAAAAAATCACCACACACACACACACACATATATACATATTATAGCCTTGATAAAATATCCTTCAACATTTCCTATGTATCCTTGGGATTCACCCAATTATTATACAAATAAATCCAGGGGGGTTCTTAAAATTATCCCTGGTAAGGTTAATAAGTTATCATACATTGACCATGACCTTTCCAAATGTATGAAATCCTAGGTTAAGAACTACATACAAATGTTATGGTCAATATATGGTGTAATGCTTTCTCTTGATCCTATGGAGTGGGCTCTACGATTGCTGCTCAGCCTCGGGTTTTTTCATTAATACACATACCGCACTTTTTTCATACCAAGGAAGAGAATGTGTGTGTCAAGTAGTTTCTCTTGTGCGTGCATGGAGGATTCTTGTGGCTTGACAAGAATATTTCAATCGATTTTTATTTGGTCGGAAAAATCATGGGTTTACGCAAACCCATAGTGGACCCTTCTCAATTTTTTGTAAGTAAATAAAAGGACCGAGAGATGGCCATTCTAATGAAGGATAAATATAATATGTTTAAAATAGTAGAGGGTTTGATGTGGCTTCCATTAATGATTAGGAAGTGTGATTTTCAGCAAAGTAACTGGCCACCTAAGGTACTGAGGAAGTGTCACCCGAACCAGGTGCTTACATCTAGCATTGTAGAAGCAAAATAATGTGTAGAAGGAATGAAAATGAGCTAGGATATTTTCCTTCTCAATGAATTTCTTAGTGACTATGCATATGCACAGGATAAATGTATGCCCCTTAATTATTCATGGCTTTTAAGTTTGATTTCTTTTGTTGTGTGGGCGGAGCCAAAGGACTATCAAGCCATGAAGTCAAGGGGTTATTGTCTGGTTGCAAAGTGTAATGTCCCCATTTTAAAATAATTGCATAGTGGGAAAATTCCATCAATCCTATTAGTTCCCTAGGTTGGGTGGAAACATTGGGAAGTTAATAAGGGAGATAATAAATGATGTTTAGACATTAGAAGGAATACAATATTTATTTAATAAGGTCAATTAAATGAATGCAAGTGAAGAATGAAATGGCTAGGAAAAATGGAGACATATGGAGACTATGGGGCCCACTCAAGCTAGAATTCCTATGTTAAATGGCATCCACCTCTTGCAATCTCAAATATATGGAAATCCTAATGTTTTGGATGGATTATAAGGTCAATATACTTTTCCATTTACTTCATAGGTCGAATTTGGGATGAAGTGTAACTTACATGAGCAAGGAAGAGCCAAATGGGGAGTTTCCTGGACACTTGGCTAGATTCCCCTTACACTTATGACATCTATGAGACCAATGATGGAGATTCTATGAAAATTATGACACAAGTCATATCTGAAGGCTGGCATCTGACATCTCTAACATATCAGGTCGAAATACAGCATCCAATAGAGCTCTCATGTGATGTGGAGAAGCCCAATGGGTTCCTACTCAATTTGGGAGAAGATGGAAAGTGAAGAGAGAGGCCACATGGCATAGCATGAGCAGCCACACCAATTCAACTTGGATTTGTTTTATGGATGTATTTGGAATTTGTGGAGACCATTAATGTTTATAAAATACATGGATCATCCATGAGAAGGATCTTTTTGATCAGTTGTGAAATTTGTTGTTGTGAAGAGAGAGAGCTAGTGAGTGACTAGTTCATGCTTGAGCCAATTTCGAGGGTGAAAGATTCCCATCCTAATTGGTGATTGGAGATGCCACACGGGTATTTCAAGGAGATTCAATGGAGTTATAATATACAGGTGCATCTATAGCAGCTTGTGGACACTTCAGGATTCAGCTCATTCCCCCTCCCATCTCACATTCTTTCACCATATTTCATCCCGGGGGAGTGAGGCGCACTTGGTGAGCCATTTATCTTTTTGAGGGAGCTCCTGTTGCTCCATCATTTTGTATTCTGATTTAAATAATATGGTCTCTCTATTCAGAAACTTATCATGTCAAAAGGCCAAGATATTTTATGTATTATTGATCAGTAATAAAGAAACGGTGCCATTTCCCAATTCTTCTTCTACAAGCTGAGCACCTTCCAATTCAGAATCTAAGGAGGATGGTTTATTACTTTGACTCCTAGTTAACACCATCAGGTTCCAATACCATGCTTTGATACCACTTGTAATGTCTCTCAAAAATAATGGAGCGGAAAATTTAAATCCAAGACACTATGGGCCCTACAAGGTGATCCAGAAAATTGGAGAAGTAGCATATGAGTTGGAACTTCCAGAAGGGAGTAAAATTCATAATGTATTTCATGTTTCTTGTCTCAAGAAATCTATTGTTAAGAAAATTGTCATTTCAGTTACACTCCCTCCTTTGGATGATGAAGGACAACTCACACTTATTCTAGAAAAAGGTTTTGAAGACAAGGGAGAGAAGATTGAGGAGCAGGACAATCAAAGAATACTTGGTGCAATGGAAGGATCTACTGAGTGAAGATGCCACATGGGAAGAGGAGAATTTTTTGCATCATCCAAATATGAAATTGCTTGATAACAAGCAATATTGGGTGGGGAGGAATGTAATGTCCCCATTTTAAAATAATTGCATAGTGGGAAAATTCCATCAATCCTACTAGTTCCCTAGGTTGGGTGGAAACATTGGGAAGTTAACAAGGGAGCTAATAAATGATGTTTAGACATTAGAAGGAATAAAATATTTATTTAATAAGGTCAATTAAATCAATGCAAGTGAATAATGAAATGGCTAGGAAAAATGGAGACATGTGGAGACTATGGGGCCCACTTAAGCTAGAATTCCTTGTCCATATACTTCATAGGTCGAATTTGGGATGAAGTGTAACTTACATGAGAAAGGAATATCCAAATGGGGAGTTTCATGGACACTTGGCTAGATTCCCCTTACACTTATGACATCTATGACACCAATGATGGAGATTCTATGACAGTTATGACACAATTCAGATCTAAAGGCTGAAATCTAACATCTCTGACATATCAGGTAGAAATAGAGCATCCAATAGAGCTCGCATGTGATTTGGAGAAGCCTAAAGGGTTCCTACTCAATTTGGGAGAAGATGGAAGGTGAAGAGAGAGGCCACATGGCATAGCATGAGAAGCCACACCAATTCGACTTGGATTTTTTTTATGGATGTATTTGGAAGATGAGGAAACCATTAATGTTTATAAAATATAGGGACCAGTCTTGAGAAGGATATTTTTTATTATTTGTGAAATTTGTTGTTGTGAAGAGAGAGAGCTAGTGAGTGACTAGTTCATGCTTGAGCCAATTTCGAGGGTGAAAGATTCCCATCCTAATTGGTTATTGGAGAGGCCACTCAGGTATTTCAAGGAGATTCAATGGAGTTATAATATACAGGTTCATCTACATAAGCTCATGGACACTTCGGTATTCAGCTCATTCCCTCTCCCATGTCACATTCTTTCACCATATTTCAGCCCGGTGGAGTGAGGCGCACTTGGTGAGCCATTTATCTTTTTGAGGGAGCTCCTATTGCTCCATAATTTTGTATTCTGATGTAAATACTCTGATCTCTCTTTTAATAAATTTATTATGTTGAAAGGCCAATATATTTTATGTATTATTGATCAGTAATAAAGAAACGGTGCCATTTCCCGCTTCTTTGTTGCAAACTCTTATAATATTGGTAGATTTGAATGGATGTGTAAAATATTGATTATTCATGCATGAATGGACTGTCATTGAAGACTATTTGAGTTTTCATATTCATTAAATGAGATTTTGTGGCCATTGGGTCTAATTCCATAACCATTGGATTAAACTGCATCTCATTTCCCCAAGGGTTCAAAACTAGTTTTTAGATATATTATTGAAGGAAGTGATAATAACCATGGGAGTTTGATAATTTTTGCATATGAGTCCCTGTTTATTTCCTATACACATTCCCTTCCTCAATTTGAGAATTCAAGCGGGTTTATGTACATTTGAGAGGTCATTCTGGCAATTACCCTGGGGGGATTTGAGCCCCAAAATTGCTAATAAAATCATCTATCTTGTTTAGAATTTAGTACAAAATTGAAGAAGTGATTGGAGGGAAATAATACATCCCTAAACATAATAATTAAGTTATTATATCATTCATACACCTTCTCTGAATATTTGGGAACAATTGGGCCAATTTGGAGACCAAGACACTAAGACTAATCAAGAGCAAAAATTGTGAAAAATTGGAAAATTGGGCATTTTAGTAAAAATTTAAAAAAGGGACATTACAAAAAGTATGAAAAGAGTTGGTATACTGATAATACAAGGAGTCATTTTTACAACAACATTAACTTTTACCTGCATAAGGAAGTTGTCCAGCATAATAATAAGAAATTCATGCATGTAGCTACATGAGCAGTGGAGAGGTTCAGAGACATTATGAGGTTCAAAGTAGGGCCTCACCATATGTATCTACAGTAATGGAAGGACCTCGATCTTCAGTGGATTATTTACAGTTATAAATTGAATATGGAAGAGGTAGAGGCCATTGTTCAAGAGTGGCCACAAGCATGCAACGTTTCAGTATTTTTTTAGCAAGTGTCACCAAATGTGTCATAGCAGGATCTACATTAGGATGGCACGTCAGTTCAAAACCAAAATGGAAGTCATAATCAAAGTGCGCATGATGCTAATGGTGATGGTGGTGATCCACCAAAATCATAGGATGATTACCAAGAATTAAGTATGACACCAACCGATTCAGGCCTTACTGAAAAGAGGAAAGCTACATCTTCTACACAAGGTTAAAAAAAAGAAGCAGAAGGAAAAAAAATCAAACTATAGTTACAACGTTGACTAATGATGATGTCAACATCTTATTGAATAGGATGAGTGAAGTAGTTGATGAGTCTCTAAATGACATAAAATAAAATACAGTTCAACTATTCAGTGGAGTAATGGACCAGCTTGTTACACTCCATCAAGTCATGCAAGAAATTTAGGCATTACACGTTCAACAAGAACCTACTCAACATGAGGTGACTAAGTAGGATGATTCAAGGGTAAATTTAGCACCTCCATCTATGGCAGGATGGGTAGTTGAGTTGCTACCATGAGCATTAAATTTTTCAGAAAAGGGATTGGATGAGCAAGCTCACCAGTTGAGTTACATCGATCTGAGACTATCAACCTTACCTATGTATATGATACACTATATTTAGAAAAATGTCACAGAGGAGATAAAGGTACATGAGAAAGAAAAATATGATTTAATTACTAGATTTTGGGCACAAAATACAACACTGAAGGAGAAATCAGTCGTACTACAAAAAAGAGGGATCAGTTAAATTAGGAGAAAAAGGAATTTACTGGATTTTGTCGTAGCTTCCTTCTACACAGTACCAAAGTTTGAGATAACCAAGGAGATGACTATTGAAGTGAAATGCTACAAATTGGGGGAGTTATTGTAGGGTTCGGGAAAAATATTGGAGAATTAGAAGCTAAGATGGTGCCAAGCACCACACCTGAAGTTGTAGAACAGTGACAAACAAAAGTGCAAGGGGCCATACAAAATATAGAGGAATTTGAAGCTAAGTGTGCGAATTTATATGAATAAATATCACAGGAATGGGATTTA
>LPNX010569169.1:252990-266638 GCA_001517045.1 Pseudotsuga menziesii | reverse complement strand
GTCGATGCTAAACTCAGTGCAACTCCTTCTATCTCAACTTAATCATATTAGGGTTTAGTACAAAATTGTGGTGTCTTAGTCGGGATAAGTTTTAGCGAACCATGTATCTTGGTAGGCGCAAATATTATCTCTTAATAATGCCCTAATCCAAATGATAGGTAGGAGCCTGGTATCCGTTATGGATCTTTTAATCATTTGCTTTTATCTCTTGTGGTTAAGTTATGTCATTGTCTTTATGCCTCCTAAGTTTTTCACTTAGGTAATTCAGTCGTATAGGCTGCACAGTTTTGCTTCTCGTGGGGACCTTGGCCTTGAGCTCTTCACCCGAAGACAAGTACAATTAACATTTGAATTTATAAAGTATCTAGGGTATGCGAGAGGATGTTAAAAGAAACATGGAAAGGGTTACCTAATTACCGATCTAATACAGGACTAATAAAATAATTGAATATTGATTACAAGTCTTCTAGACATAATTTAGGGTTCATTATTTGTAATAAATAAATGTAAGTGGCTCATGAGAGTATACTCCAAATTCTTAGAGGTATCACTATGTGAGGGAATATGGTTATACATTTAGGTATGTAAATATACATATATAACTTACCTAAATTCCTTGAAGATAGTGAGGTATCTATTAAAGGAAAACTTGATAGGTTGACCATTTAGGAGTAACTGTATTACCCTTGAAAGTCTCTAAAGGATTTTCCACAAACTATCACATATAATAAAATGGTTTAAGCACAAAGGTAAGTAATGCTAAAGTAGTAGCTTTGCTAAAGGCATATATTGTAGTGTCAAGATTATACAAAATACAAATTGTATTAAATAAATGTTAGAGGTGAAAAAGCTATCAATACTAACATTATGTAAAATAGGAAACACCTCTTTACATTTGGAATTTCATGTAAACCAGGAACACATGATTGCATTTAATTGTATGGATACATGTTAGTCAAACGGATACGATTGCATATAAATGTTGGTAATGAATAATTTGGTTGAGGAGCATGACTAAGAAAATCCAAAAGAAAGATATTGATTGAACATTGAGATCAAAGGTATGAGGAGGTAATGGTGGTCCATTAGTTTTGAACAAAACCCTTTCACCTATATGTATACATAGAACTATCATACGACTTGGGTCCTAAATGCATATGCCATAAGGAAGAATTATGTTTGGTTATTTTAGTCTGGCTATCGTGAACTAATAAGACCTAGGAAATGGTTATTTGTTACACATAATAAAGGAACGATAAGAAAAGTGAATGCTATTCGGTTTCTAAACCTGTGCGTAACAACAAATTCCCAGAAAGTGAATGCTAACTTGTTGATTAGAAGTTGTTGGTTAACTTGTGAATATTGAATATCATTAGCATACTAAATGGATGCTAAGTAAGGGTAGGACTTGAATTTTAGAGTGTTCAGAAGAGAATTAAATTTAGTTACAATAATACCACTATTATAATGTATCCTTTAAATATAATTATTAATGGTGGTCCATTAGTTTTGAACAAAACCCTTTCACATATATGTATGCACAGAACTATCATACGACTTGGGTCCTAAATGCATATGCCATAAGGAAGAATTATATTTGGTTATTCTATTCTGGCTATCGTGAACTAATAAAACCTAAGAAAATGGTTAGTTGTTACACATAATAAAGGAATGATAAGAAAAGTGAATGCTATTCGGTTTCTAAACCTGTGCGTAACAACAAATTCCCAGAAAGTGAATGTTAACTTGTGGATCAGAAGTTGTTGGTTAACTTGTGAATATTGAATATCATTAGCATACTAAATGGATGCTAAGTAAGGGTAGGAATTGAATTTCAGAGTGTTGGGAAGAGAATTCAAGTTAGTTACAATAATACCACTGTTATAATGTATCCTTTAAATATAATTATTAGTGTGAAAGAATTTGGGTTAGGCGCATAAATACCTATTGAACTATTTATACATCTTCAATGGTATTATTGATCATCTTATACATTTTCACAAGAACGAAAACACTCCTTACAGTATTTATTCACGAAAGAAAAAAAAAAGAAAACTAGACTGCTTATGCGCTTGGACTACAATACAGCTAAGGTAAACAGCACGATGTATTGTACACCTATACAAAGGCTCTCATTTTGATGAACTAGAAAAGTTGTAAGATATGACATAAGTATTTGAGATATAAAATTATGGTAAGCAGTTTAATTTGAATTATTGATGTTATTGGAATTTCCATGTCCCTAGCATCGCCACTCATGAATGTGGTGTAAAGTTGGAATATCCCTTCACTAGCAATTATCCAAATATAGATGAGTAAGGATGTCTGAAGATATTGATATTGAAAATAATTGATGAATGTTGTATAATGTTATATGATAACATTGCAAGATATGCTAGGAATACTATCAGTTGGAATTGACTGTTAGTAAAAATAATTCACTACCTTAAATAATGAGGTTAAGTATGGGTGATGTCTTAATTTTTATAAATTGTCGAATTTCAAGGTTTTATAAACCAAGGTTTAACCATAGATGATGTTGTTTATATACTAACATTGCGGGCTTCACCAAGACTATGACCATTGTTGCAATCGACGTACACTACGGTATATGAATCCTCCCACATATATAAGTTGCGCTCAATTGATCAGAAATGACTAAGGAGTAATTTTTCTAGATGACTAACATGGTTATATAACTCATGAATGATCATTAAAATCGCTGCAACTTATGGAATTTTGATAATTATCTAATGAAACTGTGGGTTATCGATAGATGCTTTATCTAACCGTGTAGTCAATTCACAAATCGAGATAATGACAGTAACGTCAAGCTAAGAACCAATGAGTGTGCGTTACGAATAGTCAAAGTTGAAATTTATACTAAATACGAACAAGAAAAAAAAATTGAATGTTGTGGGAGCACAATGGTGTTAGGAAAGTAATTGTTGCATGAGCACATTGGTGTTAGGCATATATGCTGCAGGAGCACAATGGTGTTAGGCAAGCGATTTCCATGTGAGCACATTGGTGTGGCAAGAATAAGACCTAGGCAAAAGCTGGACATCTGGAAGACATGACGCTGTTTGATGTCTCTGAGGTGAAAAATTTTGACTAGTGGTTAAAAGAGAGAGTAACCTCAAAAATTGTTGTAAGTCCACACAAGAATGGAAAAGGAACTCAAGGGAGAGTTTGGAAAACATAACAAACATAAAACATGTTGAAAAATTTCTAAGTAACTTTTACATGTTGAATGTGTAATGTGAAGAAAGGATTTCCTTAGGTCGAGGACTACGTAACTATCCAAAGGTTGGAGATAAAACCAACACCCAAAGGGTATTGATTATGTTTTATTAATGAATAAATTGCATTATGAAATCAATTGGGTATTATGTGTCCCATAACTTGCAGATTGTTACAATGCAAAAGGGATCTATGGCTTTTGTTTATATTGAATTATAATTTTAAACATGAATTACTTAATAAAAATTGGGCTAGACTCGAACCTTGTGTAGGGAACTATAGTTCTTTAATGATTGCAATTGAAAATAAACATAAAAGATCGACACAGATAAAAATAGAATAGATGAAGCAAGAAAAGACGGCTCAAGGAAGGAAGGAATTTGCTGATAAACAAAAACGTAGAGGATGGTGTTACTTTTTAGGTGGAAAGAATGTAATACCTATCCTATATACAATGAATATTTTGTAAATTATTATTTTTATTGTACTTATTTTCTAGTGAGGAGCTCAAGGCCAAGGGCCCCACCAATAAAAGCTTGTATGTTAGGCGAGGAATTTCCTAAGTTATAGAACTGGGAGATGTGAGACCTGGACAAAACTTAAACAACAGGCAATTGAATCCACTAGGGAAGGTAAAACAGTGTATGGGTCTGTGGGAAGAAGAGTGAACGTCTTCCTTCAACGACATAAGGTTTTAATTGTCATCCTAGGTCGAAGTAAGCCTAAGTGGACTAACTTACCTTCTGGGTCTTTAGAGATAATATCCATGCCTACCTGGATACATTTTTCACCAAAAATTATCCTCACTAAGACACCACAGCTTGGTACTTAACCCTAATATGATTAAGTCAAGATAGAAGGAGTCACACTCAGAGTTAATTATATATAGGTAAATGCCACCTACCTATAGATACTTACACATATGCCTAATATGCAGAGTTAATTATATATAGGTAAATGTAATATATATGTATATAAATATATGTTAATGGTGGTAGGAAAATGCATAAGTGGGTAGGGATGATAAATAAAATCCACACTACAAAATATTTGAGTAAAGGCCTTTGTTAAACACAAGTTATTCATGTATATGTATGACATTATTTATGTTGGACAGTCTGTGAAGTAGTGAATATGTTTATGTTTGACAGTCTTATTGGAAAGTTTTATGCTATAAGTGCAATGGATTAAGGAAAGGCTTCCTATGAGGGGACCAACTACCAAACAGAAAGTGGAGCCCTCGACGTCAATTGTAATATATATATATATATATATATATATATATATATGTTACTTTTATTTGCGTGCTCCTTTTTTTTTTAAATATATAGGATTAATGGTCGAATGGCCTCATGTTGACGAGAGACGACATCACTAGCATTTATTATAATCCTTAACCATTGTGAGTTTTTCCACTGGAAGGCGAGTGGCAATGACTGTTGACATAGTAAATTTTTTAACCAAAATCTAATGTAGAGTTTGTCTCTCACTACTGTGAGGCGTCGTTGCTAAAATATTAACCTTTGACCTGAAATTATGGTAAGGTTTGCACCCTGTGGAACTGACACCATTCTTCATTTGAACCATTATTTATAATATTAGATGACACATGTCTCTGGTTAAATTACCTTACGAAAATAATTTAGGAAAACCCTACCTCTACAAAATCAATGGCATATTTTCCTCCTTAATTGTGGGAACCCGACACCCAGTGAGGGAAAGTTGTTGTCCTTAATTATTTATTGGGTCATGAAAATTAGAAGAGGGTGTACGCTCAAGTGGGAGATTGGTTTCAAGCTATAGAAAAAGACGGTGGGGGCTACGACAAAGCCGATAGCCCTCGAGGAAAAGGAAAAACAGTGGAACCGATTCGTCTGAGTCTGCAGGTTTGATCTGTATTGTTTTGGATGTGGCATTTTATATTTTTTCCCTGCAGAATTTATTTTGAGATTAATATCTGTTTGTGAAATCGGTGTAGCCTAAACCGTAAACATATTCGGTAATCGAGTAGTGAATGGCATCCAGGCCTACATGTAAACCTATTGAACTCCACAGATGATTTCCAAACCCTACCAAGGGATTCTCATATATGTGTTGGTTGATTGAAGGTGTCTAACATACCCATTATCAACAAGGAAAAAATATTTTTAACGACTAATTATGAACATCTATCCTTTAAGAATAGTGAATGATAATATAATACTAAAACACCTTATAAAGTATTTTTGGAGCATCATGAATCCACTGTGTTAAATTTGATCATTGTAATCCTACCATCTCTAAGATATTTAAGCACTCCTTATATACGAGACTTTAAATCCAAAATCCATCTTTTATTAGCCGAGTAAACTAGCATTGTAAGGAAAGATCATGCTGCATAAAATAATTATCAATTACAACATATAAGATACCATTTAGTGGCAATCCTATTGAAATCCACATTAATACAAATATTAAAATAGAGATAAGCAACATAAGGCACATACATGGAAGGGACACGAGAGTACGTTGTTCACGCAATCTTGGGTTACGTCCACCAAAAGGTCACATCCTATGACATTTATTTCGTTAAAGGGTTACAATCTGCAACATCAACAATGCCATACTTTTCTTTCTACAAATCATCGAGACTTTCTCCGAGAATGTCTCTAAACTATTTCCCCTTCTACAATTGGAGTTAATACATATCCATTCCCATAATTTTAATGTAAAAAGTGGTCCGTGAATTCACACCCTTCCATTTCTAGAAATGCATACGATTTTCCATGTTTATAGCACATAATTAAAATATTACAATGTAAGAAGTATACCTCTGGAATAAGTAATTGTAACTGAAGGATATACCGACCTAGGCCCTATCATTCCCAACCTCGGCATATGACTTCCCATTTCCAATCTATCTCTACGTTACTTATAATGCTTGGTTACATAAATCACTGGAGGTGTTTTACTATAAATTTCTCCTTTAAGCTCCATTTTTGGAGACATCTATACTATACATCCCATAGCATATTTTCCTATATCCAAACAAGGCATGGAAACACCAAATAAAATTAGAACCTTTAAATTCATATTTCAATCTATTTATTAATGGGGTATCACTTCGGTCCTAGTCAAGGGGATTTACAAGAATAGAAATTTATATATTCCACACATATAATAAATAACATTAAGCTCCAAAATTACCTAACTTAAGTTGCATGTACCTAGAACCTTTCACACAGCACCTATGTTCATCCTTATATTGCATGTATTATTTCACATAAAAGATTCACCCTTATATTGGCATATATTATTTCACAAATAATTTTCAACCTTAGGCTTCAAGTATCAAGACGTCTACACTACCCGCTCATGGTATGCTTCCATAAAAATCACGCAAGGAAGGGAAATGTAAAATAATAATACCTAAATCCATTCCATGTTTCGATCTATTGATAACACAACTCATTCAGGTTTCGGTTCAAACGTGCCACAAAAAAACTACACACGCAGGCTTGGAAGGAAATCAAAAGGATGGAGATCAAGATCAAGTCAATTCATTGGTAAATGGAGGAACCAGACCCATATTTCAAAGAAAATTCCCATGGCTCTGTCCAAAAATGAGGCTAGGTTTAACTTATAGATCTATAACACCACGTTGTAACCAACATTAGGTTTTCTAATAAAAATAATTTGTGCCAGAAAGGACTTGAATATCAGAGTTTCAAAATCGACTATCGGCTAACATGCCACAAAAGGACTTCATGAAAATACAGAAAACCAATGTGTGGGTATCATTTAGCTCACGTCAATAGGCACACTGCACTATCAGGGATTATATAAAGAGCTCGTTGAAAAATAATGGCAGCATGTGTGTTTTTTTTAAAGAGAAAGCCTCCACTCTTTCATTTAAGAAGGATGAGACAGCCATGAAACTGCAGGACCAAATCCCTTACCACAGAAATCACACTCAGCAAAAATAATGAAAGAATGTGTGTTTTTTACAGAGAAAGCCTCCACGCTTTCATTTAAGAAGGATGAGATACCCATGAAACTGCTTGACCAAATATTTTACACCGGAAATCTCACTCAGCAAGTATAATGACAACATGTGTAACTTTCAGAAAAAAGGAAAGCATTCATGTTTTACCTTTAAGAAGGACGAAAATAGCCATGAGGCGGCTCGACCCAACTATTATCCTGAATAACATTCAACACATATACCATATGCTTTGCGAACATATGTATATCTTCTATGAAACGTCCATAGATCAGATCGTGTACCTGGATATCGTTTCGGCTAAAATGCTTTAGATCGGTCGTGATTTGTATGCAGACTGGGTCCTCACATAGAGTATAGAGAAAGATCTATATAGGTTCATCTAATGATCCGCATCTTCTGCGTATTGGTCTGGAACAAGGAGATGTTGCTCACGGATCTTGAGAGTACTCTGTAAAGATGTATATGTGTATACTCGCAACACGCTGAGCTGCATACTCTCAACACGTAGAGCTACATGCTTTCCCCCTTTTCTTTTCCCCCCCGCACATGTAGATGTTCATCCTCTTTAAAAAAACGCAAACGTTCATGCCCCCACCCAAAATTATAGCTGTTAGGTAGTAATTTTCAATTCTTCCCTCTTCACTGTCGAGGAGCTAAGTGGCTCCATTAATCCCCAATGTCTGACATATTCCCTAACTACCCATTGTCTTGGGAATAATTTCTTACCTTCCTTGTTGTTATGGGAATAACCTCCGTCATTTCCTACATGGTCGTATTTTTTAATTTAATGTATAAGGGAAAATCCCCATATACTAGGTCGGACTTAGACATATCTTCAATAGTAATGTTATACATATAACTACTTATATTTCCAAGTCCCTATGGTATAATCCATATATCCACCCATATATATATATGGTTATAACCTTTGTATGTTTTACAAGGTACTTATTCCAGTATTTAGGGTATCTAAATGTAGAGTATTATGCATGCTTCCTCGGTACTAGATACCATGCTAACTATTAGGTAAGGCAAGAATCATAAGGATCCATAAATTTGTCAACGGGGTGTACCAGCTTCGCCATGATCTACTAGGAGATTAAGTCATCTGCGGGAGCTGTTAATATTATGTCTGTTGCCATGGCTCGACCAATATTTTTACCTCCCCCTTTAGCAATATCCATCCACCATCATTGTTTTAGTTGCACATGTCTTTTACCCCCCCCACCCTTGCATTAATACATTTTGTCTACAAACTTTGACAAGACTAGGGTTTACACTTACTTACTCTTGTCATTTTTCGGTCGTGTGCTGAAGGAATAATGCACTATGTATTGCTATCCATTAGTTGCTTCCCCCTAATGGCTTACTCACCCGTCTTTAGGTTGCATTCATGATTCAAGTCTCCTAAGTCTACCACTATTAACTCATATGGATTTCTAGTTCTTGCTTCTGGTGTGGCCTTGGCCTTGATCTTGTCACTAGAATAAGTATAATAACCAATTATAATTACAAGGTATTTAGGGGTAATGAAAGAGGTATATTACATCCTTTCCCCCTTAAAAGTAACACCATCCTCGGTGTTCTTGCTTTTCGGCCAATTTCCTTCTTCCATTCTGTCATCTTTTCTTTTTTTCATCCTTTTCATTATGATCTATGTTGATCTTTTGTGTTTCTTCTCAAGTTGGTATTGTTCAAGAATTGCAGTTTCCTGCACAAGGTTCGGGTCTAGGCCAAATTTTATTCAGTAATTCATGTCCAAAATTGTAATTCAACTTAAACAAAATCCATAGATCCTTTTGCATTATAACAATCTGCAATTTTTTAGTTTTCATTGGTGTCATAATACCCAATCATTTTCATAATGCAATTTATTCATCAATAAAACATAATTACTACCCTTTGGGTTTTGTTTTATCTCCAACCTTTGGATAGTTATGTTGTCCTCGACCTGAGGAAATCCTTTCTTCACATTACACATTAAGCATGTAATAGTCTAATTACTTGGAAATTCGTTAACACGTTTTTATGTTCGTTAAGTTTTCCAAAAAGGCCCCTTGAGTTCCTTTTCCATTCTCGTGTAGAGTTACAACAATTTCTAAGGTTACTCTCCCTTTTAACCACTAGTTAAAAGTTTTCTCCTCAATGACATCAAACATCGTCCTGTCTTCTAGATGTCCATCTTTTCCTAGGAATTAATATTGGTACCAAATCTTGCCACACCCATATTCCTAACACCAATGTGCTCACACGGAAATCACTTGCCTAACACCATTGTGCTCTTGTAGCATATATGCCTAACACCAATGTGCTCACGTGGAAATCACTTGCCTAACACCATTGTAATCCTGCAGCATTCAACTTTACCTTGTTCGTATTCAACGTTGACTATTCGTAACACACACTCCTTGGTGTTTATCTTGACTTTATCATCATTATCTTGATTAGTGAATCTGCTACATAGTTAGTCAAAGCATCTATCGATAACCCAAAATTTCATTAACTAGTCATTAGAATTTCATAAGTTGTAGCGATTTTAATCATCATTCATGAGTTATATAACCCTGTAAATCATCTAGAAAAATTACTCAATCATTTCTGAGCAATTGAGTGCAACTTATATACGCACGAGGATATATATATCGTAGTGTACATCGACTGTAACAATGGTCACAATCTTGGTGAAGCCTACAATGTCAGTATATAAACAATATCATCCACAGTTAATCCTTGGTTTACAAAACCTTGAAATTTGACAATTATAATAAGTAAGACATCACCCATACTTATCCTCTTTATTTAAGGCAGTGAATATTTTTTCTAAGAGTCAATTCTGACTCATCGTGTTCCTAGCATATCCTCCAATGTTAGCATATAACAATATACAAAATTCACCAGTTCATTATTTTCAATATCAATTTCTTTAGAGATCATTACTCATCTATATTTGGATAATTGCTAGTGGAGGAATATTCCAGCTTTACACCACATTCATGTGTGGCAATGCTAGGGACACAAAAATTCCAATAACATTAGTAATTCAATGTAAACCATAATTTCATATCTCAACTACTTATGTCATATCTTACAACTTTTCCAGTTCATCACAATGCGAGCCTTTATATAGGTGCACTCTTTCTATATAACTAGTAACATTAGATACAACACATCATGCTATTTACCTTAGATGAATTGTAGTTCAGGTTCATAATTCATATGGTTCCCTTTTCTTGAAGAAATACTATAAGGAATGTTGTCGTTCTTGTGAAAACGTATAAGAGATCAATAATACCAATGATGATGTATAAATAGATGCATAACCCAATTTCTTGTACAATAATAATTATATGTAAAGGATACATTATAGCATTGGTATTATTGTAGCTAACTTGAATTCTCTTCCCAACAACTCTAAAATTCAAGTCCTACCCTCACTTAGCATCCACTTAGTATGCTAATGGTATTCAACATTCACAAGTCAATCAACAACTTCTGATAAAGAAGTCAACATTCACTTTCTGGGAATTTATTGTTACACACAGGTTTAGAAACTGAATAGCATTCACTTCTAGCATCATTCATTTATTATGTCTAACAACTAACCATTACCAGATTTATTAGTTCATGATAGCCAGACTATATTAATAATAACAATACATACGGTCCATGAATTCAAACCCTTTACATTTCTAGAAATGCATACGATTTTCCATGTTTACACACATAATTAAAATATTACAATGTAATAAGTATACCTCTAGATTAAGTAATTGTAACTGATCGATATACCGACCTAGGCCTTATCATTCCCAAACTAGGCATATGACTTCCCTTTTCCAATCTATCTCTAAGTTACTTATAATGCTTGGTTACATAAATCACTCGAGGAGTTTCACTATAAATTTCACCTTTAAGCTTCATTTCTGAAGACATCTATACTATACATCTCATAGCATACTTTCCTATATGCAAACAAGGCACGGAAACACCAAAGAACATTAGAACCTTTAAATTCATATTTCAATCTATTTATTAATGGGGTATCACTTCGGTCTGAGTCAAGGGGATTTAGAAGAATAAAAATTTATATATTCCACACATATAATAAATAACTTTAAGCTCCACAATTACCTAACTTAAGTTGCATGTACCTAGAACCTTTCACAGAGCACCTACGTTCATACTTATATTGCTCGTATTATTTCACATATAAGATTCACCCATATATTAGCATATATTATTTCACAAATAAATTTCAACCTTTGGATTCAGGTATCAACACGTCTACACTACCCGCTTATGGTATGCTTCCATAACAATCACGCAAGGAAGGAAAATGTAAATGAATAATACCCAAATGCATTCCATGTTTCAATCTATTGATAAAACAACTCATTCGGGTTTCAGTTCAAACGTGCCACAACAAAACTACACACACAATCTTGGAAGGAAATCAAAACGATGGAGATCAAGATCAAGTCGATTCCTTGGTAAATGGAGGAACCAGACCCATACTTCAAACAAAATGACCACAGCTCTGTCCAAAAACGTGGCTAGGTTTAACTTATAGATCTATAACACCATGTTGTAACCAACATCAAGTTTTCTGATAAAAATAATTCGTGCCATAAAGGACTTGAAGATTGGAGTTTCAGGATCGACTGTACACTAACATGCCACAAAAGGACTTCATGAAAATACAGACCATTGTGTGGTTATCATTTAGCTCATGTCAATAGGCACACTGTGTTGTCAAGGATAATATAAAGAGCTCGTTGAAAAATAATGACAGCATGTGTGTTTTTTTTGAAAGAGAAATCCTCCACGCTTTCATTTAAGAAGGATGAGACAACCATGAAACTGCTGGACCAAATCCCTTACCCCAGAAATTGCACTTAGCAAAAATAATGAAAGGATGTGTGTTTTTTACAGAGAAAGCCTCCACACTTTCATTTAAGAAGGACGAGACACCCATGAAACTGGTCGACCAAATCCCTTACTTTGGAAATCGCACTCAGCAAGTATAGTGACAGCATGTGTAACTTTCAGAAAAAAGGAAAGCATTCACATTTTACCTTTAAGAAGGATGAAAATATCCATGAGGCCACTCAACCCAACTATTATCTTGAATAACATTCAACACATATACCATATGCTTTGTGAAGGTATGTATATATTCTATGAAACACCCACAGATCAGATCGAATACCTGGATATTGTTGCGGCTAAAATGCCTGAGAGCGGTCGCGATTTGTATGCAGACTGGGTCTGCATGCAGAGTATAGAGAAAGATCTATAGAGGTTCATCTAATGCTCCGTATCTGCTACATATTGGTTTGGAACAAGGACATTTTGCTCGCAGATCTTGAGAGTACTCTGTAAATATGCATAGGTGTATACTCACAACACAGCAAGCTGCATACTCTCAACACGCAGAGCTGCATGCTTTCCCCCTTTTCTTTTTCCTCTGGCACATGCAGATGTTCATCCTCTTTAAAAAAACGTAGAGGTTCATGCCCCCACCCAAAATGATAGCCATTAGGTAGTAATTTTTACTTCTTCCCTCTTCACTTTGCATGAGCCAAGTGGCTCCATTATTCCCCAATGTCTAACATACTCCCTGACTCCCCATTGTCATGGGAATAATTTCTTACCTTCCTTGTTGTTATGGTAATAACCTCCATGATTTCCTGCATCGTATTCTTAATTTAATGTATTAATTAATTTAATGTATAAGGTAAAATCCCCATATACTAGGTCAGACTTAGACATCTATTTAATAATAATGTTATACATATAACTACTTATATTTCCAAGTCCCTATGGTATAATCCATGTATCCACCCATATATATATGGTTATAACCTTTGTATGTTTTACAAGGTACTTATTCCACTATTTAGGGTATCTAAATGTAGAGTATTATGCATGATTCCTTGGTACTAGATGCCATGCTAACTATTAGGTAAGGCAAGAATCATAAGGATCCGTAAATTTCTCAACGGGGTGTACGAGCTTCGCCACGACCTACTAGGAGATTAAGTCATCAGGGGGAGCTGTTAATATTTTGTCTGCTCCCATGGCCCAACCAAGACTTTTACCTCCCCATTTAGTAGGATCCGTCCACCATCATTGTTTTAGTTGCACATGTGTTTTACCCCCCCCCCTTTCATTAAGACATTTCGTCTACAAAATTTGATGAGGCTAGGGTTTACACTTACTTACTCTTGTCATTTTTTGGTGGCGTGGTGAAGCAATAATGCACTATGGATTCCTATCCATTCGTTTCTGCCCCCTAGTGGTTTACTCACTCGTCTTTAAGTTGCATTCATGATTCAAGTCTCCTAAGTCTACCACTATTAACTCATATGGATTTCTAGTTCTTTCTTCAGGTGGGGCCTTGGCCTTGAGCTCGTGACT
>LPNX010569169.1:201269-232837 GCA_001517045.1 Pseudotsuga menziesii | reverse complement strand
ATTACAAGGAGAGGAATGTGAGAGTAGATGTCCAACTTATAATTGAGCAAATAAAACGTCTCAAAATTTCTCTTCTTATAGATTGTTACTCTTTATCTCTATAAATAGCATGATTTCATTTACATTCTATAAAGTTATAGTTTTGTTTTGTTGATGTATATGTAACTTCGGAATGTATTCTCATATGTATTTTATATATTGTAACCTGATGTTTATTCCGGGATGTTTCTATTATGCATTTGAGTCATGTTGTCTTACCCCGATGTTCCGATCGGGAGGATTAATAATGTAAACAAGTCATATCAAGTCATTAGGTAAGTCCCCACAATTTAGGGGCACTTGGGTTATTATACACTAATTAAGGTGTAGGCTCGAGTAAGTAATTGTAAGTTAAGCCTACATGGTTGAGTGCACTCCAAGTAAACAGAAGAATATAAATAGAGAGTGAGAGTCTCTCTATTTATCACTTGTGAATTACATCACTTGCTCTCTCAAGTGTGGTGCACCTTTGGAGAAGGAAATACTTTGGCTTGACAGAAGACAGAAGGCTGATGTTGTGTTGGGAGGTCATCTTATTGTTTTGGGATCACATCTTGTGGTGATACTATCTTAGAGGAAGTTGAGGGGTTTTCTCCATTTATTGTTTCCCCTCCTAAAATATTTGTGTCTCTTGTCTCTTGTGATGTGCTTATGTGATTGTTGTGCTTGTTATTCTCTCAGTGAAAAGATCTTATCATAATGCTAGCTTAAATGATGAAAAACTAACATGGTATCAGAGCTAACCTGAGAAGAAGACATTGTGCAGCTACAGAAACTAGGGATTCCTATTTTGTGTATCTTCCTCCACAGTTTTTCAGCAAAACTATGCTAGGATGACTCTCCATTGAAGGGTGCATATTTCTGTCGATGCGGAATTCAATTTCAAGCATTTTCAGTTTCGATGTGGAAATTAGGGCTTTCTACAGAAGAGCAATTTTTGAGTGAGACCAACATAGAATTGTTCTCTTCATCAAAACTGAAGTTTAGAGACCTGGATCAAGAAATTTATCTGGGTAAATCTCTGGGAAAGTCAAACCCTAGTTTGACCCTGAGCTAGGAGAAACCCTAAATACTAAAAATGCAAAGTTTTGGTACAGTCTCTATATTCAAAGATTGGAGAAGTCTCAGAAGCTGAAAATTGTAGGGCCTGAAGATACAATCCTTATGAATAGTGTGTCCAAAGTTCAGCTTCTGATTCGCTATATTCTGGGAGATATGATCTCTCCAAGTGAGGGTTCCATCCTCTTCCAGAAATCATCCATAAACAGGACACCTAGGGAGATCTGAAATATCTTGGGATACAGAGGTACAAATGGAATTCCTTAAGATTTTCTAGAAAGGGTACGAAATTTAATTTCTGTGGTCCGAAGCTCAGACTCAGAAGATGAACCAGTGACACGTGGAATTCCGTACAACTTCGTTGTTCTGAACAGTCCTGTAACAGGTCACCTTGGGAAAAGGATCATAAATCTCAAATGGTGAAACCAATTCTGATGAAACCTATGGTGTTGGATCAGGGACATGCGAGTTTACCTCAGTGAGAAATTGCAGACAGAGAGAATAAGTAATGTTAGAGATATCATAGAAACAGTAGCAGGCATTTCTGCAGAAGAAATCAGAAAATTAGGGCTTCCTGTTTCAGGAGCTTCCCTCCACTGTTTTCAGAAAAGGAGTACATTGGACAGCTCCAGTTGAAGAGATATATCTTTTCATCCAATTAGATCTGAAAGATTCCAAGTTTTGAAAATTAGGGTTTCTACGAGAAACCCTAGATCAGCAAACTCTCAGACAGGGACAGACACCTCAAATCGGTAAGATCTAATCCTTTGCTATTTCCATTTGAGGTTCTCATTTCAATATGATATATCACATCAGCTTAGTGAAAAGATTGTGGAAGTTGACAACTTCCAAGCCTGGAAGTATATGATCTCTCTGAAGAAAATGGATTGGAAACCTACATGAGTATGGAGGTTCCAGTTTCAGAGGGAGACGAGGCCAAATAAGACATCATGCTCATGCTGCAGAGGATGATGAACCATCAGGAAAGAGATCCAGATATGAAAGTGAAGATTCTTCAAGCAAGGATGAATATGTTCTAATATCAGCTCTCATAGGTAACATTACTCATGGAAGTGATGATTGGCTTATAGACAGTGGGGCTTACAAACAGATGATGGGATTCAAGGAATCCTTTGTAAGACTGTTAGAACATGAATCACCTCACAAGGATTGAAGAAGAACCTTCTCTCCATTTCAGCATTGATGCAAAAGGAATGCGGGCTGCATTCATAGATGGTTAAGTCATCATATGGCCAAAAGGAAATACTATCGATGATGTGGTAGTGATTGAAGAACAAGAAGGAGGCTTGTACAAATTGAAGGGATATCCAGAGCAAGCCTTTATCCATGACATAGTAGAGCCAAATGAGCTTTGGCATAGAAGGCTTGCACATGTGCATTACAGAGCACTACCTATTGCAAGCAAAGCTGTTGAAGGTCTTCATGAATTTCAAGCTATTTGAAGGGAAGTACAAAATCAAAATATGACCTAAAGAAACTAGTTGAAGAATGTGGAGATCCAGAATGCAGAAACCATGCAGTCATAAGAGTCTCTCAAATCAAAGAACAAATTCAAGTGGTAAAAGGAAAAGTGAAGAATGCAAAAGTGGTGACGGCCACCTTGAATGGGCTCCCAGGATCGTGGAATTCATTCATTCAAGGAATGTGTTCCAGAAGGAAGTGATTACTTTTAGTAGACTACGTGAAGAAGAAGAAGCTAGAATCATAAGAAGAGAAGAGAAGATGGGAGAAATTGAAGATCAAGCTTTCACCTTTCAAAGAAGATCCCTCAAGCAATGAGGAATATGAAGAACTCAACTCTTGAAGAACTTCTTATCCACCTTAACTTTTGGATAAGAAAGGATGCTATTATGAATGAAGAAGACGATGCAGCTGAAGGCTTAAGAAGGAGTCTACCCTCGAAACAAATAAAGATAAGTATTCAATTGTCATTTCATGATATTGTTTTGTTATGCATTTGTTTATATTCAGTTATTTTATTATGCATGATAGGATGTTTGCATTAATGACATTATACTACTAATATGCATGCGATGGGTAAGTAGCTCATGGTGCTATACAACTCTCCATTGCTACTTATCTAGAATGAAACCTCTCTGCTGACATATTGGATTAGTGCACAATCTCAATGATGTCCTGGTAGAGATGGAAGGCATCTAGAAAGTTTCAGTGAGATATGGATGAATGTTGTATTGGCTAAAGTAGTTGCATGATCATATATTTATGCATAAGTATTTGCCAGTATGATTATTCCTTATGAAATGTTTCTAACCATACAATTGCATTTGACTTGTAGGAAAGATCGCATACATAATCGCCTACAAGCAAAGAAGGATGAAGACTTGTTCCGAAGAACAAGTGACGCAGTTCAAAGACAAAGAATAATATGACAAGCTAACAGATGGGTGCAAGATGAACTTTTTAAGAAGTTCAAGATAGAGGATCTTAGTATCCAGTGATCCTAGATGGATACTACTTGTCACTCCAGTACAGAATGTTTCAGTGCATAGAGTACGGAAGACAGAGGGAGTGATTGCAGAAGATCCTGAGATTCGACATGGTACGACAGAATGGGCAGATTACTAATGACTCTAGGCTTTACTGAGAGTAAAGTGGATTCCAACCTTTGCTTCAAGGTTGAAGGCAGAAGACCAGTGATGCTCCTGTTATGTGTCGATGCACTATTTTCTAGGTATGGAGGTGTGGCAGAGTGCATATGGAATCTTCCTTGGACAAGGGAAGTATGCAGTAGAGATCCTGAAGAGGTTCAGGATTATGGACTGCATGACCACACCTATGGCACCAAACATGAAGCTATTGAGTGATGCTTCATTAGAGACAGTTGATGCTATGATGTATTGTCAGATGATTGGGTCCTTGATGTAACTGAGACCAGATATTTTCTTTGTTGAGAACACATTGAGACAGGTTCACTTGATGGTTGCAAAGCATGCAGGGGTACAGTTGATTATGGGCTCAAGTATGATGCGAATCAAAAGATTAACCTGGAGGGTTATGTTGATTCAGATTGGGCAGGCAGTGACATCGACAGGAAGAGTACTTTAGGATGTTGCTTCAGTATGGGATCAGGTGGGATCTCTTGGTTTAGTAGGAAGCAATCCTGTGTGACACTGAGTACAGCTGAAGCAAAGTATGTCGCAGCTTGTTCAGCTAGTTGTGAGGCAGTATGGATGTGGAAGCTACTGTTTGATATATTTTATCTCTAGTTGGATGCTACCTGTATACATTGTGACAACTAGAGTTGCATGAAGTTGTCATAGAATCCAGTGTTCCATGACAGGTCGAAGCATATTAAAATCAAATATCACTATATCAGGGATATGGTGCAGAGAGGAGCTGTGAAGCTCCTGTATGTTGCGACGGAGGAACAGATAGCTGATGTATTGACGAAGCCATTAGCGAGGCTGAAGTTCGAGTACTTCAGAGAGAGACTTGGTGTTCTCCAGATCGAGGCTTCCTCCCAGAAACAGTGATGTGTCCCAAATCCATTCTGATGAGGAGGTCAGATATAAGGGCTGAGCCATTCTGTCATGGTGAGAGGATTCAGTTCCTTCCATGTCAGATATGAGTGCTAGAGATCCAAAGCCATTCTAACGAGCAGGTCAGATGTAAGGGCTGAGCCATTCTGTCATGGTGAGAGGATTCAGTTCCTTCCATGTCAGATATGAGTGCTGAGATTGAGCCATTCTGATGAGTAGGTCAGATGTAAGGGCTGTGCCATTCTGTTCATGGCTAAAGGATTTAGTTCCTTCCATGGTAGATGTAAGTGCAGAAATCTCTCCTCATTGGAGTTGATAGTCTTTCATCATTGGATGGGATTGTGCCATTCTGACGAGCAGGTCAAATGTAAGGGCAGAGGCATTCTGTTCATGGCTAAAGGATTTAGTTCCTTCCATGGCAGATGTAAGTGCAGAAATCTCTCCTCATTGGAGTTGAGAGTCTTCCATCATTGGATGGGATTGTGCCATTCTGACGAGCAGGTCAGATGTAAGGGCAGAGCCATTCTGTTCATGGCTAAATGATTTAGTTCCTTCCATGTCAGATGTAAGTACAGAAATCTCTTATCACGGTGATAGGATGTGTTCCTGTCTGGATAGGAGTCTTCCATCAATGTGGGGATGTGTTCCCCTGGATGGGATTGTGCCTTTCTGACGAGGAGGTCATATGTAAGTGCAGAAATCTCTTATCACGGTGATAGGATGTGTTCCTGTCTAGATAGGAGTCTTCCATCAGTGTGGGGATGTGTTCCCCTGGATGGGATTGTGCCTTTCTGACGAGGAGGTTAGATGTAAGTGCAGAAATCTCTTATCACGGTGATAGGATGTGTTCCTGTCTGGATAGGAGTCTCCCATCAGTGTGGGGATGTGTTCCCCTGGATGGGATTGTGCCTTTCTGAGGAGTAGTTCAGATATAAGTGCAGAGCCATTTCACAGATGATAGTAGATGTGTCCTATCATACTAGTGAATGTGAGTGCTGGGCCTTTCTGATGTGATTGTAGTTTATTACATGATCAGATGTGAGTGCTAGGCGTGCCTTTCTGACGAGCAGGTCAGATGTAAGTGCTCGGCGAAGACCTACATGAGAGTAGGCCTACAACCAACATGAAATAGGGCTGGCTCTGTAGAACTTCCTATGATGAGATAGTACACACTTGATGATGACCAGTGGAGATCCAGATCGAGCTATGATCCAGATCCAGTTATGCCAGACTCCGAGAGATCCAGATCGAGTGATGATCCAGATCCAACAGTGATGATCCAGATCGAGAGATGATCCAGATCCTGTCCAGAGAGATGATCCAGATCGAGTGATGATCCAGATCCATTCCAGTGATGTTGATCCAGATCGAGTGATGATCTAGATCCAGTGATGCCATTTTTTTTTATGATCCAGATCGAGAGATGTTCCAGATCCAGATGACTTGAAGATAAAGATGACTTGAAGATGAAGATGACTCAGATGATCTAGCTGATGCAGAGAAGAAGACCAGTGCTGAAAAATTGTGTCAAAAGAATACCTTCCTAGTTAAGAGGGAGTGTTGATGTATATGTAACTTCGGAATGTATTCTCATATGTATTTTATATATTGTAACCCGATGTTTATTCCGGGATGTTTCTATTATGCATTGGAGTCATGTTGTCTTACCCCGATGTTCCGATCGGGAGGATTAATAATGTAAACAAGTCATATCAAGTAATTAGGTAAGTCCCCATAGTTTAGGGGCACTTGGGTTATTATACACTAATTAAGGTGTAGGCTCAAGTAAGTAATTGTAAGTTAAGCCTACATGGTTGAGTGCACTTCAAGTCAACGGAAGAATATAAATAGAGAGTGAGAGTCTCTTTATTGATCACTTGTGAATTACACCACTTTCTCTCTCAAGTGTGGTGCACCTTTGGAGAAGGAAATACTTTGGCTTGACAGAAGACAGAAGGCTACTGTTGTGTTGGGAGGTCATCTTATTGTTTTGGGATCACATCTTGTGGTGATACTATCTTAGAGGAAGTTGAGGGGTTTTCTCCATTTATGGTTTCCCCTCCTAAAATATTTGTGTCTCTTGTCTCTTGTGAAGTGCTTATGTGATTGATGTGCTTGTTATTCTCTCAGTGAAAAGATCTTATCATAAGGCTAGCTTAAATGATGAAAAACTAACAAGTTTGGTACCTTCTTAAGGGGACAATTGGTCTCACTCAAAATAGATTAATATTGTATTTCTTTTGTAAGTGTTCCTTCCTTTTATTAAAGGAGTGATTCATGGAAAAAAGAGATTTCTAACATATGTGAATAGATAACATCGGGACAACATTATCCTAGTAGCATGATGGTGTTTAAGTACATGATTATTGCTCAAATTGATATGGTTTTATTTTAATTTTAAATAAAGTCTGTTGTTCAAATTTTACATTTGATTATGATTTATATTCATTCACCGAATTATTATTTGTGTACCAAAAATGGTCCTTGTTTTTGAAATGTTCATATCTTAAGAATTAAACACTTAACTATAACCTTATTTAGAACACTTGTTGAAATAGTAAGGGATAATTTAATCATGGATTTTGTTTGTTTCTTTTTGTTTCAAAGAAACTTATTTCCATATTTAAATTCATTTATCACCATTTAGTTTCCATGAGCATCTTTGGTAAATCACACCTGAAATGATCTAATTCTTCAAAAAAATGTGTTTGCATTTCACAACATGGTATACTAAGAATTTATAATTAAAATGTAAATTTATTTAAACATATAAATAGACACTTTTTTAGTTAGCACCTCCTAATAACTATGGAAACTAATATCAACAAGTTTTTCCACAAATATCCATTAGCTCTTATATAAAATAAAATGCTAAAATCATTAGTAATTATTCTACATCAAAACATTCAACCCAATACATTACAGATAACATCTCACGCCTACTTATGCATAGATTCTAAAACCTAGAATAACTCAAATTATAACATACTTTGGCATAGACTCAAGTCAAAATGCGAGATAGAGTTAAACTAATGGAATAGGCTTCACGGAGATTATTGCACTAAAGGGAATACAATGAGAAAATAACTCAGAAAATAATTCTTAGGAAACAATGAGAGTAAAACATTTACAAACAATCAATGTTTTGAACCTTGTTTTTCTCTAGATCGAGTTAAGTAACCTTTCAAGTTAAGAACAAAAATAAAGTTTCATTTACAGAGATAGTTGCCAAGGGTCGAGGAAAAGATTTGAAAATGCAAAATTTTGAATAACTAAAGTCCAATCTAAATAACAAGAGGAATTATCGAATCAATTACACGTAAATTTTTAGGGTTTTGACCTTGAAGTTAATAGTTTTTATGAGACAATGCATAGTAGACCCAATAAATTTTCTTAGACAATGCAGAGCATATCCAACAGAAGTAAAGATATGTTACCAAAATTCATTTAAACAATCGCGACACATTCAAGCAAATGAAACAATATATATAATTACAAAAAAAAATAGAAGAGGTGTAAAACCAACAATGTAGTAAAAAGTTAACTTAACAATATTTTTACAAAGTGTTTGGGCATTGCAACGACCAATAAGCATAACAATCCAATGGTTGGAGAAAGGTATCATGGATGAGTTACCAAGGTAATGACCAACCATTGTTGCAGCAAGGAATTACATGAAGCAGTAGGAAAGAACAAGTATCGCATAGAGCATTCTCTTTAGGATGGTTGAAACCATCCAAATACCATAGGTACTTAACCTACTTTCCATTGGCGGGACCGTCAAGCCATGTTCAAGCTAAATCTTTTCTTGTAAAAAAGTTATGGAGAGGTTTAATATCCCTACAATTTAATAATAGAGTTACCTAAGCAAAGAAAACTTGTAACTAGATAAAATAATCTTAGTAGCTTGAAAGGAAGTAATAGGTTACTAGGTTTTATCGATTGACTATAACACAAACAACATCCAATAATACTGGAAGCATTAATATGCCATCATCCTTGAATTAGATGTCGAGTTGAAGCTGGATCAAACTTTATGGGTTCCTCACAAAGGCATAGAAAGCATAAGCATCAATAAAAAACACTCATCATAAGCAATAACCCAAAAATTTAACAAATACTAATGCAACAGTGCCAAGGAAGTTATGTAGAATGATTGTAGAAACTGCAGTAAGGGCATGTGCAACATCCAAACCCTAACATGAATGGGGAACGACCTATGTGGGTGACCTATAGCTAAGACAAAGTGAGAACCATGAGTAAAGTAGATTAATATTCCATCAACAACACAAAACCCAAACCATGTGAAACAAATTACACCAGTTCGGAAGAGTTACACATAGAAATTAAGTGAGTTAGTGTATGATGAGTCCATGTTGTAGTACGACGGGGAGGGAAATCAAGCCCAGGGAATGCATAAGACTCAGTTATTTAAGTTAGAGGATAAATAAAATCGCATGCCATCTAAGAGCTAGCTGGTCTTGTTTATCCAAATGACTATAATTTGCTCATTAAAGTTTTCTTCGGCAAGCTTATTTCCACAATTCTGATTTCGACAAATATTTTTCAGCAATTTTGTTTGAGTAGCTATGTTTCCACACATTATCTTTCTACAATTATGGATTGTGCATTGCTGGTCGAATTTTTGATTTTTCCTTGAACTGCTTTCACCATTTGTCTTTCTTCCGCAATTAACTTTTTCCAGCTATAACAAGCTTGCATCTTTGCATTACAGAACCCATTCTTGATCGTTAATATCTTGTGGCTTATTCCTTGTCAGTTGATTTATGAAACAATAAATTTCTTTACTGTTACATTCACATGAACACATCGATGTCTTCATGAATTCTCTAAACATTTCTATCAACACTGAACATTCATAGACACATAGAATTTCAACATGCTTCTGGTTATTGAAAAGAGGACAAAGAATTTACAAATATTTAAGCAAAGGCTATTACTTTGTTCTTTATTTCATTAATCATTAACCACTGCCACACACACTCTCATACAGACCCACTCATATATCTCTGTGATTATTACATTCGACACTTTAATATAGAATTCTATCAAACTGTGAGATCTGAATATGCATGATCTGAATTTCTAGGAAACTAAATCCACAACTAACCTATCCTTGAATAACCTCTCGCATGATTTGAGGATATGAGTGACAAATTGCCATTATAACATTGAAACTAATTATATCCATAAAACAAATTATAAATAATTAACAACTAATCCTATACTTCTAAATATGATTACATAGAAGAATAAAAATAACATTCCCTACTCAATCAAAAATTCCTCGTGGATTGTCACACATTAATGCACCCACTTTTCACCGTCAACCACGAGAGACATGGTTAGAGAATATGTATTATTAAGCATTAGATCACATCATCATAGTAGCAAATTGGGCTAGAATTCAGTTATGATTAAAGAGTTATAATATCAAATGAAAAAAGTATCGTGAGTGTAAGATGGGAAGACAATGACATTAATACTATATCTTTCTAAGTATATGGATGTGCTAGTTATATTTTGGGTTTCTTGGGGAGTTATTAAAAAATTACATAGAATCCCAAATTATATAATAAAGAATTCCCTCTCACATGTACATTTTTTATTTTTTGAAAATATTTTGATTAGTTAATACATGACGGCATGGAATTTGTTTTAGGTTTAGGCTAACAATTTTTTAACCATATTTCTCTAAGGAACAAAATGAAAAGTAAGATATTTGACGCAAAGGTGTTCACTAGAGTTGAATGGTCATGCCCATAGGCACAACATGTCACTTACTTTTGTGAAGGAATTTGGCTATTAAAGAAAGGCTAAAATATATATTCTTATATCCATTATTCATACTAGATTGTTAGAGTTAATATAAGCACAAAACAAATGCTATTTAACCAGCGTAGATACAAATCCTAGGCTCTATCAAGCGCCAAGATGGATCAAATCTCTTGAAGTGTAAACCTCTTCTTAGGTATCCATTGATTGATTCAAACCAAAAGACACATCTTTTTATTTAAGTTCCACATATAATTTTATTATTATTAATATTTAATATTATTTATGGCCTACATAAAATATTATTTATTATTTATTGTTTTGTTAGGAACGAACATTGCATCATTTCACCACACATGGTTTTAAAACCATATGCAAAGCCCTCCTACAATGATGGGTTGTTTAGGAGGCATTGCACATGGTCTTAAAACCATTTGCAAGGCCCTCCTAAACCATCTACAACAAAACCATGGGTTGTTTGTTCAAAGCCTCCTAAACCATGTACAATAAAACCATGGGTTGTTTAGAATGCCTTGCACATGGTTTTAAAACCATGTGCAAGGCAAACATTTTTTTGCGGATAATTCAATTTTGTGTTTTTTTTCTTCACCCACATATTTTTTTTACCGATAATTAAATTTTTATTTTTTTGTCGACATGTTAAAAACGTTACATCATGTTACAAGATCTCTCCCATAATATTCACTATCACTATTATTTTTTTCCGACATGTTAGTAACGTTACATCACGTTACAAGATCTCCCCCATACTGGGTTGTAGAGCACCTTTCGGCGCAATAAACAAAAAAACACTAATCTGAAAAAACAAAAACAAATTTTTGCTAGTTTCTTTAACCTTTAATCAAGATGCATTTAATCATAAAAAGATACGACGACCCTCAAATCAATCCCTATTTTAGACTTTTTACACTTTGATTAATCATGTTGATCCGCTCAAGAAAGTCCAAAATCTGAAATAATATCTAAATGCCTATCGACATAACTAAGGATAAATTAAACATATTTCTTTTACTGTCATATGATGTTTCAAAAGGCATGGATTGATTCGAAAACCATAGTAATTTTAAACTATTTTGAAATGACATTCACATGTACAAATGATGGAGGAAAAACTAGAACGAGAAAATGTATACCCCAAAGTAAGTGTAATGCCCCTTTTATGAGTAAACTTATACAACCAAAGTAATTGGATCAAGCCACTCTATATGGATAGGTTAATTGACTATATGCTAAGGTGTGATGTAATACATAATGACTTATATGTGATTTGTTACTAGTATTAAGTGATTCATTTTTAAGATGCAATATACATTAAATATCATGAGAGAATTTAAGGCTATGATTGGTTTGAATTGTGTGATAAGAAGGTCACAACTTATTGAGATCATTGGATGACACTCTATGAAAAGTAATCTTTATTGATTTCGTTGGATGACACTCAATGAAATTAAAGCTGTATATGAATGATTTAAAAGTTTATTATATATGGTATAAAAGTATGTATTAAACTTAGCTTAATACATCAGGGATTTGGATACGTATTGTATCTTTGTCATCTAAATTGCTGCGATTTTTCATATATTGTATTTTTGCCTTGCCTTTTGAATACTTATGAATTTTCAAAATAAGAAGGGAAATTGAGTGATGAATATTTACACCTATGTTGTTTTAGAAAACTGTTGTGACTATGAACATTAACAAATTTGAAAAATGTAAAACTGACACAAGGATCTCAAGGTTATGTTCATGTCTCTTTGAATAATCTAGTTAGTTGGTTTTTAATGGATTTGGGATCTTTAAGCATAAAGAGGCTCTTTAAGCATAAAGACCACTAGTTGGTTTCGTTGTAACTTAATTGAATTGTTGTGTGTTAGAATACTTCTATTGGAAATCCTAGACACAAAATGTATCAATTTTTTTCTATATCTAGTTATTGAATGCTTCAGTTCTCTTGGGATTTGGCCTTGCTTGACCACTGCACCACAAAAAAATTCTTCCTTAAAATGTTTACCTAGATAAAATATCCTTATACTGAATGGATCTAGTGCCATAGATATTGTTCTTTTATTTTCTTTACATACACATATTCATTTATATGGATAAAGATTGAAAACGAGGGCTCACAAATCATTTATTATCTATGAAAATCGGCTCTATAAGATCACTCCATGGTTGTATTGAAAAATTTTATTAACTAAAGATCAAATTATATTTTGGGATTCATGGAGTGTTACTAAAGATATTCCCACCTATAAAAATAAGAGTCATGTAACACACCTCAAAAATCCATAAATAAATAAATAAAATTATTTAGATAACATATATCTAAAGACACATTATTTAAATCTCTATCTGTAACATGGAATTATTAACCATTGACAGTTTATTGCATGTTCTTGGCATTTACTTGCTCGTTCAACCTTTCCCTATCTCGAAATGCATTTCTGAAAATTAGGATTCAATTCATTTAATTGTTTTAATCCTGAATTTCTAAGTTAATGTTCTTCCTGCAATGACCCTTCCTCCACAATCATTCCATGATGATCATTCCATAAGGACCCTTCCACAAATGCAGATTGTGGGTTGCAAGTCTCTATTAAACAACAGATAAAATTAATCTTCCACAAATATCCCTCCACATTCTCAATCTTTCTGCAAGTCAGTATTTCTGCAATTGCCTTGCTGTAGTTTCCATTCCCCAAGAATCTTTGCACAATATTCTTTCCTTCAGCATATTCCTTTCTAAAATTTTCTTTTCGAATGAACCTTTTTGTGAGAACATTTTCGCAATTAGTCTTCTGCAATGTTCCCTCTGCAATGTGGACTGCGTATTTCGGGATGTATCTTAATTTTGTATAAACTATCCCTCTGCATTTGACATTCTGCAATGTGGATTGCGAATTATGGAACATATTTTAACTTGTTATAAATTATCCCCCTACAATTAACCTTATGTAATGCGGATTGTGGATTGCGGAACATACTTTAACTTTTTATAAATTGTCCCTTTCCAATGTGGATTGCGGATTGCGAAACATATTTTTAACCTTTTAGAAATAACACTCTTATAATATCCCTCTCATATGCCCTCGAATATTTTGTAATTTCGCATATTAATGTACTTGTCTCGATGAGGAGCTCAAGGCCAAGGCCCCACCAAGACAACACCTTGTGGCTTATAAAAGTTAACTACCTAACTGAAATACTTAGAAGATGAAAATGCAATGACACAACTTAACAACAGGGCTAACTAAACCCACCATGGATAAAGAAAAAACTTATCCCAACTCAAGACGCCCTAGCAGAATACTCAATCCTAATAACCTTGACGAGAGGGTTGGGGGGGATTAAAGAAAGAACCAAGGAGAAAACAATCCAAAGAATTAGAGACATATATATGGATAGGATAAACAAAGGTATGATATATATAAGAGAATATATATATATATGAAATGAATTATATAGTGAGAAAATTGGAACATGTTATAGTTGTATGGTTAGGGAAACACTATATAATAGTAAGTATGGAAGTGGAACACCATATAGTAAAGAAATATACATATATAATATATAACCGAGGCAATTGTTTACACATATATGTACCTTATTACATATGGATAACCGTTATAAGAAGGAATACGCATATTAAATGGAATATGATTCTATACTGTGTATTAGCCATGCATTTAGGAGTCGTTACATGATATTTAGTCACCGATTGACATATCATATACTCATCATTAAGTTTCCTTTGATTATGGAAAAAGGAAATAATGGTGGAAACAGTTATTAGAATTATGAAATCCCATAATTACTACCCACGATTTGTATTAAGGGACGTTGAACCAGCAAATTTTAATTGTCCTGAGCAATCCAACACCATTTGAGGAGGCTATTTGGGGCATTCTTAGGCACTGGTGGAGGAGGAGAATGCAGGAAACTACCAGCAATCCCCTCTATCTATAAATACCCCTAGTGAATCGACTGTGGGGGAGGGGGGAAGGAAATAACCTAGTTTTGCAAAAATCGCAGATCTGTTATGGTGAAGGGAGAAAACGCCTTGCTCGTTGCACGGCCTTTACCAATACTGCATTTAGTATTCGCCTCTTTGCATAATAGGTAGACTCATTCATGTCAAACAATTAGGCGTGAATGTGAACTCCGGTTCATATGTGATCAGGTTCTTGTTTGGCAGCTCTGCATTTTTTGTGAAGGAGAGCTCTCTACGTTCCTATCAGATTTGGATCTCTACTATCCTGATATACAATTGATATCTGCGATTTTCTAGAGGAGAATATGGTGAGCTCATGTGGAGGGGCATGCATTTTGGGTATTGGTCTGCATTTGCTGGACTGTGTGCGACCTGAAAGGGGTTTTGGTCTCGAACCAGACCCTCTATGCTTTCAAATTTATTCCTTGGTGAGTGCCTTCCAACCGATATGTTGATGCATGCATACATTACATTTGGATTTCTTTCCGTAGCAGGCTGAACTAGATCGGTGGTAGATGATCATAATCTAATGCGATCTCAAAGCATTCCAGGTTGTGCATCTTTCCCTTGTTTTAGTGGTATTTTCTTCCCGCATTTAAAGGATAAACACATCTACATAAGCATAACTTGAATGTGTACTTCTATGTGTAGCTTTGGTGGATCTAAATCTGCATATCTGTGAGCTACGATTGGATTTTAGTACCTTATTGTTGACTGTTGTGGACTGTCAATTAAACCTTAGCCTTGCCTTCCAAGCTGTGAGCTTTCCTTACCCCCTACATTTCTATTTGAATCGGAATTGCATCAGCTCTAGCCACTTCCAATTTTTTCTATTAATTTATGAGTGTGCATGCATTCTACAGCTCTGTTGGGCGTGATCCACCATTTCTTCAAGAATGTATGTGTGCCAGTGTGTAACAGTGTATACCATCTAGATATTGCCTTGGGCACATTGCATATGTTATGCACTTCTAGGGAAGATATGTAACCTCGAGTTACATCGAGTCTGAATGTGCACTGTTGCATTGCTAGCGTAGATTTTTAACCATTCATCTAAAAAAACCCAGTTGTCCTGTGGTGGGAATATCTATGGAGTACTCGCATAGAAATTTGTGGTGGATAAGCTGAGAATTTGGTTTCACATTTGTTGATACAGGATTGGAGGGGTTTGGTTGTGCCCTTTTCCTTTTCATATTTCAATATTATCATTCCAAGGAATCTATGTTGTTTGGTCCCTTATCGAGACTAGAAGGGATCATCCACTCAAATAACCCTTACAGGTTGTATGTTTGAACAATCAGAAAGGGCTTAAGCATGTTAGCTCTTATTTTAATTACCTACAGTTTTTCCGTAGGAGATCACTCCATTTGTTTGGAAGTAGGGCATTCTTTTCCTGCTGATTTGATATGATTTCATGATTATAGTAAATAGAAATATATTTAAGTGTGATAAAAGGAGATTGAGCTCTTTTCTTGAAAACTAATTCTTAATGTTTAGGGGAAAATCATGGTATGATTTTAGATACTAATTAAAATTGTTGAAGTAAATTCAAAAGTTCACCATGTGCCCAAAAGGGGGCTGTTAATGATTTCTTCTATGAGCTGATTATAAGGGTCCTAAAAGAGGGCTGTCGAGTTACAAGGGTCTCTCTGCGAAGAGCCTTGAGGTAAGATAAAAAATGGCCATGTATGTGTTGAGACATTGTAATTACTCTCTTCGATAAAATAAATAAAATGAATAACAAATTGGTGGATGTAGCCTCGTGGATGAGGTGAACCACGTATACTGATGTCTCATCTTTGTTTTGCTTGTACATCGCCTTTGATTTATGTATACTCAATTTCTCAATGATGTCTAATGTAGTGTGTACTATAAATGATTTATGGTATAACTCGAGGAGTAACGCATTTTGTAAACATGCAAGTTCTTATGATTTGTGAGACTCTGCTGGTACTATAGAAAAGAAAGCTAAAGAAAGGTATTTTTCAATGATGTTATTTCCATTGTCAAGAGATTATTATGATTGAGTTGTGAATGTTAAATTTTGAATATTTATCCAATGATCCTCACAAATTATTTTGGTATATATATATGTTCTCTTTTTTTTAAGGGGCTTTTATGGGGTATATTACATATGGTATTAGAGCCAAGTTGAAACGCTCGGGCCTATTGGGCTCAAAATGCCCCCGCATGTTTCGTTTTAACTAACAATTGAGTTTTTCTCTATGAACCAGAAAACCAACAAGTTCGTCCAATCCAGGTACCTTAAGTTGTACCCAATACACATGTTTATTGACCTTGTAGTTGTGCAGGAAAAGGAAGAACCTCTTCTTAGATCAGAATTGACAATTATTCTAAAGTTAAACTGGGGTGGGTTACTTATATGAAATAAAAAACAAGCGATTTTATTGTGAAGGACTACGGAAATTGTAGCCCACGCTACATGCGGTATACAGTTAACCAGGTGTGCACAAAATTCATTTTTAAAATCTTTTTTTATGTAGTATGTCTCTTTTTATGAATTAAAATATGCTCATCTGTGCTTCCATCGGCATGTATGTTCATACCCCTCCATTGATTGAAGGGAAGCATCCTTCTTTTCCTAATAAATTGAGACATGCCATTCTATGTTTGTAATTAAGTTATGATACAATTTCAATGTTTCTCTTTTGATGGTGCATGGTACAAAATAGATTCCTTGCTCAGGTGATGTGTTAAGTACTTCAGGAGTGCCTTTGGCCTTGATGGTGCAACCATTTTCTCTCCCTCGTCCTTCAAGAGAACAGATTAAGGTAATGTATTTTGAAGAAAGTGGCCTTGTTTGATGCTCTCATTGCAAATGATACATAAATCCTTTTATGAGGTTCATTGACCAGGGTAGATGTTTCATCTATAATTTGTGGGGTAGGTGCATGTTTTAAAATTTTGGTGTGTGTTTTTCAGCGATTTTATCATTTTACTTCTGGGTTGAGTACTTTCATTTTCTACCTGTACTCACCTATTGGTTAGAAAAATTTGCAACATTTTCAATGTCAGTTATGCTAAACCAAGTTGAAGAAATAGGGACAATACATGATACTTTGTTTCAAAATGCAATCCTATTTATTTTATGCACAATGTGCTACGTAGTCGTGAGAAGACAATATTCTAGCTCTTATATATATATTTTTTTGTTACTCCTTTCGCTTCATTCGACATTATTTGTTTTGATTGCCATGGGTAGGGCTTCTATGGAAGGTGCTAATAGTTACCCCATGTATGTAGTGCAATACGATAATGAAATTCCTTCAGATTGGTCTGTGATTGAAATCCCATGCTGTCTCATGACAGTAATGATCTTATTCTGTGGTTGCAATGTAAACCGATTGATTAATTTTGGCCAAAACCGATCCACAATCCAGTGATTTAACTCCAACGCATTCAGTCCCTTGCATGTTTTCTGCACTTGCCGATCTGCATTATGGTTCTTCAACATTTTTTATGAATTTAGAATTTTATAGATCGATATGGATCTATGAAAAATAATTTGACTTAGTACATGTATTTTTAATATGAAAAATTATATGTATCTTTTATATGTAGTATGAGTTGGTGGAATAGATCCACGGTACATATCCATAAGATGACCCATATTTGAATTCCCTGGTATACGTTTTGATGGTCATAAGAGATGGAATTTATGCATTTTAAAAAGTGCACGACTAGACCTGAATGATTAAAATAATAACCAAAGTTGTTCCTATCGTTTTTCCATTTGATATACTACATACGTTTCCTTGCTGCTTTGATCGCACAAATCCAATGATGATTCACATCTTCGTATACATGCCTGCCTTACTCGTAGATTCAAGTGAGATCCACATCTTTTCCTACACATTTTTCGTGTTGTCTTATTGTTATGGATCTAGTAGATCCGTTCGAGATCCACATTTCGACGTATACACCCATCTCTCCTCCACTATTTCAGTCGGATGGGATAGAATTTACGTTGGACGATTTTTCCGGAATGCAAGGTTAAAATGTTTCTATAATTTCCGCAGGTTCGGTTTCATCTTTAACGCAATGAAGTTTGTCCATTGCTAACGAGTACGCCCACTAAAAATTTAGAAATCTGAGACAGGTTCTGGGTTTTATTCTACTTTTGGCGTCTTATGCTAGATGATTAAGGTTTACATTAAGGTTACAACACTCACACAAAGTATTTCCGAGTCTTAGAGTAGCATTCTCATGTTGATCATTAGAGGAATTTTGGGGTCTAAAATGGGCCTCCTAAGGAAAATAATAAAATAATACTTAAAATAATAAAATAATAGTAAAAATAATAAAATAATATTGATTAATTTTGGAGGAAGAAAGAAAAAAACTACTTTTTGTGTTCGTATTTTCGACATATCTCCCTGTGTTTTTACTCAAATTTCGATAGGGAAAGCTCGTTGGATGCGGAATTTGATTCTGCATCCAACGAGTACCCACACTACTTTTGACGGGCCTCTCTACCCCAAAAACAAGAAATACCTGAAAAAACATGATGATGACATCATCATCACATTTTTTCAGGTATTTCTTGTTTTTGGGGTAGCAAGGTCCATCAAAAGTATGCAATGTGGGTAATCGTTGGATGCGGAATAAAATTCCGCATCCAACGAGCTCTCCCAATCGAAACTTGAGTATAAACACAATGAGATATGTCGAAAATACGAACAAAAAGTAGTTTTTTTTAATGACAAATATGTCAATTCAACCATTATGGTTGACTTATTTTATTGAAATTCTATTGGTTCTTGAATTCCAACTCACAAAAACTTATTTTGGCACGTTTTCTTATAAGGCCCATTTTAGACACCAAATTTCCTCTAATGTATATTTTATCGAAGACTGCGAAGCTGTGTGAGTCTATCTATTTTTCGTTTTAGCTAAAATTGTGGACTGTAAACCTTGGGTGAAGTGTTGATTGTTGGAATGGGGTTTTAGGTAATTTCTCTTTAGTTTTATGAAACCCTTTATGTAGTAAAATTTTGTTTTCAGTCAAAATTTTTACATCAATCAATTTTTGGATGGGTTTATACAGTTTAATCCATCTACTTTTGGGATCCTAAATCATATATCCACCACAAGTATGGCTATATGCTAGGTTCATTAAAACGAATCTAATGAGTAACAATATGTCTACCTTAACTTGGCATAGCATGTAAGTTTAATGATCAGGTTATTTAAGTTATGCATTAAGAAGATGATGATGTTATAATGAATCGTTATGTTTCTAATGTATCTTTACACATGCATCTATATGTTATCGGTCATGTTGTTTTATCATTAGAACTAATAAATTTGAATAATCTGGTTGATTCATAAACTAAATGTGGATGATGTCTACATACTAACCTTGCAGGCTTCACCGATATTATGACAATTGCTACAATTGACATGCATTATGGTATATAAATCTGCCTACGTATGTAAGTTGGGCTCAAAAAAAAGAGTAAGGGGTAACTTTCTTTATGATTTACAAGGTTACATAACTCATGAATGGAAATTAAAATCAATCCAAATTAAGAAACCATGATAATTGATTATTTTGGGATATCCGCAATATGATAGACTAACACCAAGACAGTGCTTGCAGGGATGGAAAATTATGGCCATGAGAAAAGGCTAAATCTCCAGGACTATGATGAGTTAAATATCATGTGTATAAATTTGTCACCATGAGGGAGTGGTGATGGAGGTAGTGGTTGAAAGCTACCTTGTTTTCCCCTGGGCGAGCGAGGCACCACTATGCATTCTGGGGATGCCTAGATGTAAGACATTTGGTCAAGACTCGTTCCGCACACATTAGAGGACTGTCACATGAGTGGAGGACTCTGTGAAGAGAATAACCTCTAGGAATTGTGGGGGTGTGCGAGAACGGAGTGCCTCAGTTTGGTGAAGCACCCTGAAGAGCACAAAAAGGATATATGCCTATAGAGGGGTATAGGGTATCGTCCTTGTGTTGGGTGGCTTGAGTTGGTACTGGAAGTACTGTTAGCACTTGGAGTGCTAGGATGGAGGAACATCCAGAGAAAAGAATAATGATAAAGCACCCTGAATAGCACAAAAGGAGATACATGAAGGGTTGGTATCATCCTTGTGTTGGGTGGCTCGAATTGGTACTGGAAGTACTGTTAGCACTTGGTGTGCTATGATGGTGGACATCCAAAGAAAAGAACAATGCGGTAAAAGGTATGTGCATTAGATGTAAACTTGTACCTATGAGATAATATGTTGATTGATTGACAGATAGAACTGACAAGTATATATGGGAGCCATTGTGGATTATAAAAATTGAATAATGAGATTTCTACATTGTCTCAATCTACGACTTTTGTTTAAGTTGAATTGTGATTTGGACATGAATTACTGAAAATACTAAATTGTAGTTATGATGCTGCAAAAGACTTGCTAATTACTTTTCATGATGAATTGACTCTTATCTATGTGAAATTTTGGTAGACCCGATTTTTGCAGGTCCTACGAACCCACAAAGATTAGAAAAGAAAAACGAAAGAGAGATTCGAGCGAGGCGAAGCATGAAGAAATGACTCGAGAGAACAATAAAAATTTTGTCAAAGAAACAAGAAACACCGAGGACAATGTTCTTTTTTTGGGGGGGGAAGGATGTAATATCCCTCTCATATGCCCTCAAATATTTTGTAATTTCGCATATTAATGCACTTGTCTCGGTGAGGAGCTCAAGGCCAAGGCCCCACCAAGACAACACCTTGTGGCTTATAAAAGTTAACTACCTAAGTGAAAATACTTAGAAGATGAAAATGAAATGACACAACTTAGCAACAGGGCTAACTAAACTCACCATGGATAAAAAAAAAACTTATCCCAACTTAAGACGCCCTAGCAGAATAATCAATCCTGGTAACCTTGATGAGAGGGTTGGGGGGGATTAAAGAAAGAACCAAGGAGAAAACAATCCAAATAATTAGAGACATATATATGGATAGGATAAACAAAGCTATGATATATAGAAGAGAATATATATATATGAAATGAATTATATAGTGAGAAAATTGGAACATGTTATAGTTTTATGCTTATGGCAACACTATATAATAGTAAGTATGGAAGTGGACACCATATAGTAAAGAAATATATATATATAATATATAACCGAGGAAATTGCTTACACATATATGTACCTTATTACATATGGATAACCGTTATAAGAACGAATACCCATATTAAATAGAATATGATTCTATCCCCTGTATTAGTCTTGAGTTTAGGAGCAGTTATAGGATATTTAGTCACCGATTGACATATCATATACTCATCATTAAGTTTCCTTTGATTATGGAAAAAGGAAAGAATGGTGGAAACGATTATTAGAATTATGAAAGTCCGTAATTACTACCCACGATTTGTATTAAGGGACGTTGAACCAACAGATTTTAAATTTCCTGAGCAAACCAGCACCATTTGAGGAGGCTATTCGGCGCATGCTTAGGAACTGATAGAGGAGGAGAACACAGGTGACTACCAGCAATCCCCTTAATCTATAAAGATCCATAGTGAATCGACTATGGCGGAGGGGGGAAGGAAATAATCCAGTTTTGCAAAAATCACAGATCTGTTATGGTGAAGGGAGGAAACGCCTTGCTCATTGTACGACCTTTACCAATACTGCAGTTAGTATTCGCCTCTTTGCATAATAGGTAGGCTCATTCGTGTAAAACAATTAGGCGTCAATGTGAACTCCGGTTCATATGTGATCAGGTTCTTGTTTGGAAGCTCTACGTTTTTTTTTTGTGAAGGAGAGCTCTGTACGTTCCTATCAGATTTGGATCTCTACTATGCTGATATAGAATTGAACTATGTGATTTTATGGAGGAGAATATGGTGAGCTCATGTGGAGGGGCATGCATTTTGGGTAGTGGTCTGCATTTGCTGGATTGTGTGCGACCTGGAAGGGGTTTTGGTCTAGAACCAGACCCTCTATGCTTTCAAATTTATTCCTTGGTGAGTTCCTTCCAACCGATGTGTTGATGGATGCATACATTACGTTTGGATTTATTTCTGTAGCAGGCTGAACTAGATCGGTGGTAGATGATCATAATATAATGCGATCTCAAAGCATTCCAAGTTGTGCATCTGTCTCTTGTTTTAGTGGTATTTTCTTCCCGCATTTAAAGGATAAACACATCTACATAAGTATAACTTGAATGTGTACCTCTACATGTAGCTTTGGTAGATCTAAATCTACATATATGTGAGCTACGATTGGATTTTAGTACCTTATTGTTGACTGGTGTGGACTATCAATTAAACCTCAACCTCGCCTTCCTAGCTGTGAGATTTCCTTACCCCCTACATTTTTTCCTGAATTGGAATTGGATCACCACTAGCCACTTCCAAGTTTTTCTATTCATTTATGAGTGCGCATGCATTCTACAGCTCAGTTGGGCGTGATCCACCATTTCTTCAAGAATGTCTGTCTGTCGGTGTCTAACAGTGTATACCATCTAGATATCGCCTTGGGCGCATTGAATATGTTATGCACTTCTAGGGAAGATATGCAACCTCAAGTTACATCGAGGCTGAATGTGCACTGTTGCATTGCTAGCGCAGCTTTTTAACCATTCATCTAAAAAAACCTAGTCGTCCTGTGGTGGGAATATCTATGGAGTACTTGCATAGAAATTTGTGGTGGATAAGCTGAGAATTTGGTTTCACATTTGTGGATACAAGATTGGAGGGCTTTGGTTGTGCCCATTGCCTTTTCATATTTCAACAATATCATTCCAACGAATCTATGTTGTTTGGTCCCTTATCCAGACTAGAAGGGATCATCCACTCAAATAACCCTGATAGGTTGTATGTTTGAACAATCAGAAAGGGCTTAAGCATGTTGGCTCTTATTTTAATTACCTACAGTTTTTCCGTAGGAGATCACTCCATTTGTTTGGAAGTAGGGCATTATTTTCCTGCTGATTTGATATGATTTCATGATTATATTAAATAGCAATTTATTTAAGTGTGATAAAAGGAGATTAAGATCTTTTCTTGAAAACTAATTCTTAATGTTGAGGGGCAAATCATGGAGTGATTTTAGATACTAATTAAAATTGTTGTAGTAAATTCAAAAGTTCACCATGTGCCCAAAAGGGGGCTGTTAATAATTTCTTCTATGAGCTGATTATAAGGGTCCTAAAAGAGGGTTGTCGAGTTACAAGGGTCTCTCTGCAAAGAGCCTTGAGGTAAGATAAAAACTGGCCATGGATGTGCCAAGACATTGTGATTACTCTCTTTGATAAAATCAATAAAATGAATAACAAATTGGTGGATGTTTCCTCATGGACGAGGTGAACCATGTATACTGATGTCTCATCTTTGTTTTACTTGTACATCGCCTTTGATTTATTTATACTCAATTTTTCAATGATGTCTAATGTAGTGTGTACTATAAATGATTTATGGTATAACTGGAGGAGTAACGCATTTTGTAAACATGCAAGTTCTAATGATTTGTGAGACTCTACTGGTACTATAGAAAAGAAAGGTATTTTTCAATGATGTTATTTCCATGCTCAAGAGATTATTATGATTGAGTTGTGAATGTTAAATTTTGAATATTTATCCCATGCTCCTCACAAATTATTTTGGTATATATATATATATATATGTTCTCTTTTTTTTAAGGGGCTTTTATGCGGTATATTACATATGGTATCAGAGCCAAGTTGAAACGCTCGGGCCTATTGGGCTCAAAATGCTCCCACATGTTTCGTTTTAACTAATAATTGAGTTTTTCTATGTGAACCAGAAAACCAACAAGTTCATCCAATCCAGGTACCTTAAGTTGTACCCAATACACATCTTTATTGACCTTGTAGTTGTGCGGGAGAAGGAAGAACCTCTTCTCAGATCACAAATGACAATTATTCTAAAGTTAAACTGGGGTGGGTTACTTATCTGAAGTCAGCAACAAGTGATTTTATTGTGAAGGACACTGGCAATTGTAGCCCACGCTACATGCAGTATACAGTTAACCAGGTGTGCACAAAATTCATTTTTAAAATATTTTTTTATGCAGTATGTCTCTGTTTATGAATTAAAGTATGCTCATCTATGCTTCCATCAGCATGTATGTTCATACCCCTCCATTGATTGAAGGGAAGCATCGTTCTTTTCCTAATAAATTGAGACATGCCATTCTATGTTTGTAATTAACTTATGATACAATTGCAATGTTTCTCTTTTGATGGTGCATGGTACAAAATAGATTCCTTGCTCAGGTGATGTGTTAAGTACTTCAGGAGTGCCTTTGGCCTTGATGGTGCAACCATTTTCTCTCCCTCGTCCTTCAAAAGAACAGATTAAGGTAATGGATTTTGAAGAAAGTGGCCCTGTTTGATGCTCTCATTGCAAATGATACATAAATCCTTTTATGAGGTTCATTGATCAGGGTAGATGTTTCATCTGTAATTTGTGGGGTAGGTGCATGTTTTAAAATCTTGGTCTTTTTTTTTCAACGATTTTATCATTTTACTTCTGGGTTGAGTACTTTTATTTTCAGCCTATACTCACCTGTTGGTTAGAAAAATTTACAAAATTTTCAATGTCAGTTATGCTAAACCAAGTTGAAGAAATAGCGAAAATACATGATACTTTGTTTCAAAATGCAATTTTATTTATTTTATGCACAATGTGCTATGTAGTCATGAGAAGACAATATTCTAGGTCTTTTCTTTTTTTTTGGTTACTCCTTTCGCTTCATTAGACATTATTTGTTTTGATTGCCATGGGTAGGGCTTCTGTGGAAGGTGCCAATAGTTACCCCATGTATGTAGTGCAATACGATAATGAAATGCCTTCATATTGGTCTGTGATTGAAATCCCATGCTGTCTCATGACAGTAATGATCTTATTCTGTGGTTGCAATGCAAACTGATTGATTACTTTTGGCCAAAACCGATCCACAATCCGATGATTTCACTCCAACGTGTTCAGTCCCTTGCATGTTTTCTACACTTGCCGATCTACATTATGGTTCTTCACCATTTTTTATGAATTTAGAATTTTATAGATCGATATGGATCTATGAAAAATAATTGGACTTAGTACATGTATTTTTAATATGAAAAATTATATGTATCTTTTATATGTAGTATGAGTTGGTGGAATAGATCCATGGTACATATCCATAAGATGACCCAGATGTGAATTCCCTGGCATACATTTTGATGGTCATAAGAGATGGACTTTCTGCATTTTAAAAAGTGCACGACTAGACCTGAATGATTAAAATAATAACCTGAGTTGTGCATTTCGTTTTTCCATTTGATATACTACATACGTTTCCTTGCTGCTTTGATCGCACAGATCCAATGATGATTCACATCTTCGTATACATGCCTGCCTTACTAGTAGATTCAAGTGAGATCCACATCTCTGCATACACAATTTCCGTGTTGTCTTATTGTTATGGATCTAGTAGATCCGTTCGAGATCCACATTTTGACATATACACCCATCTCTCCTCCACTATTCCAGTGGGATGGGATAGAATTTATGTTGGACGATTTTTCCGGAATGCAAGGTTAAAATGTTTCTATAATGTCCGTAGGTTCGGTTTCATCTTCAACGCCATGAAGTTTGTCCATTGCTAACGAGTACGCGCACTAACAATTCATAAATCTGAGACAGGTTCTAGGTTTTATTCTACTTTTGGCATCTTATGCTAGATAATTAGGGTTTACATTAAGGTTACAACACTCACACGAAGTATTTCCGAGTCTTAGATTAGCATTCTCATGTTGATTATATTTTATCGAAGACTGCGAAGCTGTGTGAGTCTATCTATTTTCATTTTAGCTACAATTGTGGACTGTAAACCTTGGGTGAAGTGTTGATTGTTGGGATGGGGTTTTAGATAATTTCTCTTTAGTTTTATGAAACCCTTTATGTAGTAAAATTTTGTTTTCAGTCAAAATTTTTACATCAATCAATTTTTGGATGGGTTTATACAGTTTAATCCATCTACTTTTGGGATCCTAAATCATATATCCACCACAAGTCTGGCTATACGGTAGGTTCATTAAAACAATTTAATGAATAACAATATGTCTACCTTGACTTGGAATAGCATGTAAGTTTAATGATCAGCTTATTTAGGTTATGCATTAAGAAGCTGATGATGTTATAATGAATTGTTATGTTTCTAATGTATCTTTACACATGCACCTATATGTTATCGGTCACATTGTTTTATCATTAGAAGTAATAAATTTGTATAATCTGGTTGATTCATAAACAAACTGTGGATGATGTATACATACTAACCTTGCAGGATTCACTGATATTATGACAATTGCTACAATTGACATGCATTATGGTATATAAATCTTCCTACGTATGTAAGTTGGGCTCAAAAAAAGAGTAAGGAGTAACTTTCTATATGATTTACAAGGTTACATAACACATGAATGGAAATTAAAATCAATGCAAATTAAGAAACCATGATAATTGATTATTTTGGGTTATCCGCAATATGATAAACTAACACCCATAAAGTGCTTGCAGGCATGGGAAATTATGGCCATGAGAAAAGGCTAAAGCTCCAAGACTATGATGAGTTAAATCTCATGTGTATAAAGTTGTCACCACGAGGGAGTGGTGCTGGAGGTAGTGGTTGAAAGCTACCTTGTTTTCCCCAGGGCGAGCGAGGGACCACTATGCATTCTGGGGACGCCTAGATGTAAGACATTTGGTTAAGACTCGTTCCACACACATTAGAGGACTGTCACATGAGTGTGGGACTCTGTGAAGAGACTAACCTCTAGGCACTGTGGGGGTGTGTGAGAACGGAGTGCCTCAGCTTGGTGAAGCACCATGAAGAGTAGAAAAAGGAGATACACCTACAGAGGGGTATAGGGTATCGTCCTTGTGTTGGGTGGCTTGAGTTGGTACTGGAAGTACTGTTATCACTTGGAGTGCTAGGATGGAGGAACATCGAGAGAAAAGAATAATGATAAAGCACCCTGAATAGCACAAAAGGAGATACACGAAGGGTTCGTATCGTCCTTGTGTTGGGTGGCTTGAATTGGTACTCGAAGTACTGTTAGCACTTGGTGTGCTAGGATGGAGGACATCCAAAGAAAAGAACAATGCGGTAAAAGGTATGTGCATTACAGGTAAACTTGTACCTATGAGGTAATATGTTGATTGATTGACAGATAGAACTGACAGTTATATATGGGAGCCAGTGTGGATTATAAAAATTGAATAATGGGATTTCTACATTGTCTCAATGACAATGCTAGTAGTCATGTTTTATTGATGTATCAATTGCATTATGGAAATTAATTGGGCATTATGGCACCAATGAACACTAGAAAATTGCAGATTGTTACAATGGAAACTAATATATGACCTTTTTTTAAGTTGAATTGTGATTTGGACATGAATTACTGAAAAGACTAAATTGTAGTTATGATGTTGCAAAAGACTTGCTAATTACGTTTCATGATGAATTGACTCTTATCTATGTGAAATTTGGGTAGACCAGATTTTTGCAGGTCCTATGAACCCACAAAGATCAAAAAAGAAAAATGAAAGAGAGATCCGCGCAAGGCGAAGGATGAAGAAATGAATTGCGAGAAGAATAAAAGTTTTGTCAAAGAAACAAGAAACACCGAGGATGGTGTTATTTTTTTTAGGGGGTAAGGATGTAATATCCCTCCCATATGCCCTCAAATATTTTGTAATTTCGCATATTAATGTACTTGTCTCGGTGAGGAGCTTAAGGCCAAGGCCCCACCAAGACAACACCTTGTGGCTTATAAAAGTTAACTACCTAAGTGAAAATACTTAGAAGATGAAAATGCAATGACACAGCTTAACAACAGGGCTAACTAAACCCACCATGGATAAAAAAAAACTTATCCTAACTCAAGATGCCCTAGCATAATACTAAATTATAGTAACCTTGACGAGAGGGTTGGGGGGGATTAAAGAAAGAACCAAGGAGAAAACAATCCAAAGAATTAGAGACATATATATGGATAGGATAAACAAAGGTATGATATATAGAAGATAATATATATATATGAAATGAGTTATATAGTGAGAAAATTGGAACATGTTATAGTTTTATGCTTAGGGAAACACTATATAATAGTAAGTATGGAAGTGGAACACCATATAGTAAAGAAATATATATATATATATATATATAATATATAACCGAGGAAATTGCTTACACATATATGTACCTTATTACATATGGATAACCATTATAAGAACGAATACCCATATTAAATGGAATATGATTATATCCTCCGTATTAGCCATGAGTTTAGGAGTCATTACAGAATATTTAGTCACCAATTGAAATATCATATACTCATCATTAAGTTTCCTTTGATTATGGAAAAAGGAAATAATGGTGGAAACAATTATTAGAATTATGAAAGCCCGTAATTACTACCCACGATTTGTATTAAGGGACGTTGAACCAGCAGATTTTAATTGTCCTGAGTAAGCCAACACCATTTGAGGAGGCTATTCAGGGCATGCTTAGGCACTGATAGAGGACGAGAATGCAGGAGACTACCATCAATCCTCTCAATCTATAAAGATCCGTATTGAATCGACTATGGGGGATGGGGGAAGGAAATAACCCAGTTTTGCAAAAATCACACATATGTTATGGTGAAGGGAGGAAACGCCTTGCTCATCGCACGGCCTTTACCAATACTACATTTAGTATTCGCCTCTTTTCATAATAGGTAGACGCAATCGTGTCAAACAATTAGGCGTCAATGTGAAGTCCAGTTCATATGTGATCAGGTTCTTGTTTGGCAGCTCTGTATTCTTTTTTTGTGAAGGAGAGATCTCTACGTTCCTATCAGATTTGGATCTCTACTATGCTGATATAGAATTTATCTCTGCGATTTTCTAGAGGAGAATATGGTGAGCTCATGTGGAGGGGCATGCATTTTGGGTAGTGGTCTGCATTTGCTAGACTGTGTGCGACCTGGAAGGGGTTTTGGTCTAGAACCAGACCCTCTATGCTTTCAAATGTATTCCTTGGTGAGTGCCTTCCAACCGATATGTTGATGCATGCATACATTACGTTTGGATTTCTTTCCATAGCAGGCTAAACTAGATCGGTGATAGATGATCATAATCTAATGCGATCTCAAATCATTCTAGGTTGTGCATCTTTCGCTTGTTTTAGTGGTATTTTATTCCCGCATGTAAAGGATAAACACATCTACATAAGCATAACTTGAATGTGTACCTCTATGTGTAGCTTTGGTAGATCTAAATCTGTAGATCTGTGAGCTATGATTGGATTTTAGTACCTTATTGTTGACTGGTGTGGACTGTCAATTAAACCTCAGCCTCGCCTTCCAAGCTATGAGATTTCCTTACCCCCTACATTTCTGTCTGAATCGGAATTGGATCAGCTCTAGCCACTTCCAAGTTTTGCTATTCATTTATAGTGCACATGCATTCTACAGCTCAGTTGGGCGTGATCCACCATTTCTTCAAGAATGTATGTGTGTCGGTGTCTAACAGTGTATACCATTTAGATATCACCTTGGGCGCATTGAATATGTTATGCACTTCTAGGGAATATATGCAACCTCGAGTTACATCAAGGCTGAATGTGCACTATTGCATTGCTAGCGTAGCTTTTTAACAATTCACTTAAAAAACCCCAGTCATCCTGTGGTGGTAATATCTATGGAGTAATCGCATAGAAATTTGTGGTGGATAAGCTGAGAATTTGGTTTCACATTTGTGGATACAGGATTGGAGGGGTTTGGTTGTGCCCTTTGCCTTTTCATATTTCAACAATATCATTCCAAGGAATCTATGTTGTTTGGTCCCTTATCCAGACTAGAAGGGATCATCCACTCAAATAACCCTTACAGGTTGTATGTTTGAACAATCAGAAAGAGCTTAAGCATGTTGGATCTTGTTTTAATTACCTACTATTTTTCTGTAGGATATCACTCCATTTCTTTGGAAGTAGGGCATTCTTTTCCTGCTGATTTGATATGATTTCATGATTATAGTAAATAGCAATTTATTTAAGTGTGATAAAAGGAGATTGAGCTCTTTTCTTGAAAACTAATTCTTAATCTTTAGGGGCAAATCATGGTATGATTTTAGATACTAATTAAAATTGTTGTAGTAAATTCAAAAGTTCACCATGTGCCTAAAAGGGGGCCGTTAATGATTTCTTCTATGAGCTAATTATAAGGGTCCTAAAAGAGGGCTGTCGAGTTACAAGGGTCTCTCTACGAAGAGCCTTGAGGTAAGATAAAAATTGGCCATGGATGTGCCGAGACATTGTAATTACTCTCTTTGATAAAAGCAATAAAATGAATAACAAATTGGTGGATGTAGCCTCATGGACGAGGTGAACCACATATATTGATGTCTCATCTTTGTTTTACTTGTACATCGCCTTTGATTTATTTATACTCAATTTCTCAATGATGTCTAATGTAGTGTGTACTATAAATGATTTATGGTATAACTGGAGGAGTAACGCATTTTGTAAACATGCAAGTTCTAATGATTTGTGAGACTCTGCTGATACTATAGAAAAGAAAGGTATTTTTCAATGATGTTATTTCCATGCTCAAGATATTATTATGATTGAGTTGTGAATGTTAAATTTTGAATATTTATCCCATCCTCCTCACAAATTATTTTGGTATATATATATATATATATATGTTCTCTTTTTTTAAAGGGGATTTTATGGGGTATATTTCAACTCTGCAACTAACTTTCCACAATGCAGATTGCAGGTTGCATGTTGAATTTTAATCTTTTTAACCTCAGGATAATTCTCCCATAATTCACCTTCCACAACTGTCACTTGCATATCGTGGGTGGCTTATAACCTTTCTTGTGGAAATGTGCTTCTGCAAAATTTCCTTTCGCACTTTAAGAGAATTGAAGTTTTGAGTTAGTATAAGAGATAAATTGTAGTTTCGATAGGAATTTGTTCACGAATCAAACTATAGATATAATTGTACACTTCTTTTGCAATATCCCAAATTTTGGACCTACCATTTATAGGAATGAGCCTATTGATCATGATGATTATATTGATGTTTTACTTT
>LPNX010569169.1:160411-190461 GCA_001517045.1 Pseudotsuga menziesii | reverse complement strand
TGAGCCTTTTAGGGAAGACTGGCAATGTTGAGTTAATGCTAGCTTGTATTGTTGTGTTGATGAAGGAAGGCGAGTATGGCTGCATTGAGGGATGCTTGTTTTGTTGGGCTAATGAAGGCATGCATTGCAGGTATTTTACTCAGTATATGTCCCTATATAAAGGGACGTGTTTTGGCTTAGAAGGGGGGACATACTTTTTTGGGAATGCTTTTGGGTATGTAGGGCCTGAAATGTTGAATTCCTTTTGCCCTCATTTTGTTTGGGCATTTTCCTTGCTTGCCTACAATCCGTTAGTAGGTAGTGCACTAGGCCTTAGGCAAGGTGATCTTCCAACATGTCAGGACTACCAATTCTCTTTTTATTGATTTCATGGCCATTGACAATCATGTTGGCCAACTCTTCAATCTTGGCTTTTTGCTGACCCAATGATACATAACGTCTTGAACTGAATATTAAAAGAAAATGCCATGGTTTGTATCCATGGGAGAAGTGTTTCTTTCAATTCTGTCATGTTAGGAATGCAATGATTATTTTTTGTTGTACTCCCAAGCAGAAGGGGCCATGCAAGCCATTGATTTAAAAAATAAAGGCCTTGCCAACTTCAAACAAGGCCAAACAGTTTTCAAAATGAAATCCGATTTATTTAAGTAGCTTTTGATAATGAAACTGTTATGGTAGAATAATGGTTTAAATTTTGGTAATGATAGCCAGTGATTTTCCAAATGTTGAAATCTAGAGAATGGATATGCTTGCGATTTGACCAAGAGGTTGAGATCTGGAGTATTTAAGATGCCTGAGAGGTATCAGAATTTGATAAAATGTTTGCAAATGTTTTTCAGGCTAGACTTATGCTGATATGTATCCGCATTTGATAAAATGTTTTTAAGTGTTTTCAGCCTAAAAAAATTTAAGTGTTTTTTGTTGAAGAGAGTAATCTCACCCGTAGTTAGGTTAGAGAGTTAGGTAACACGGGGCGATATTTACCTAACTGTGGTATTCACCCATAGTAATATTGTTTTGTGTTTCCTATTTAAACACCTCTAAATAATTAAAAGGAAATTATCTGCCCGTACTATTTCTTGCTCCATTATTTTCTTTCTCATGGTATCAGAGCTTACAGCTCGATCCTTTCATTGTTGGGGTAAGCCTTTTCACAAAGTGGAAATCACTCTAGTTCAGAAGCCATTTGGAACAAAGATCCCATTTCTTTGTTAGCTTTGCTGCATTCTCCATGCAGCAGCTTCAAACACAGTAGATCTATTTGACTGTTTCTCCTAGATCTGCACAAGAGTAAAAGAGTCTCACCAGATCTCTTAAAACATCCTACTGATTTGGGGATTGTGCCCCATGCATTCTATGGTGCCGTTGATTACTTGAATGGTTTCCCTAAATCCTTTGTTGGATAGCAGAGTGGTAGTTGTTGGCCAAATTCGAATACCAGAGAGCAATATTCCACATGATTAAGTCATTCTGAGCAACAATTTCAGGCTTATTCAGCAAATCATAGCCCAAGTAGTCTTTAGTTGCACCATATTTAATGATTCCATGAGATTTGTATGGGGCCGTGCCCATAACATTCCTTCCCAGCTGCGCAGGGATATTGGGTATTAACCCTTGCAGCACTAGTTGTGAGAATCCCCATCCATTGTAGCTTAGATTTGTATATCGATTCTTCCATTCACATTCATATTGGGCAATCTCATGTGCTTTGCAAATTCAAGAGCGGAAGTTGTCCATGAGGTCAGGCTCTTGCAACGGTACTAGATCTATGTTTTGTTGTCCCGTTTACTTCCTACTTTGGTTGTTTTTATATTTTTTTCCAGATCTGAACCGTGGGCTGCCTTTTCCCTATGCCATCGGTGCTATTTTATTTTGCTGCATACTTTTTGGCCTTCCAATAAACTGTTCGCTCAAGATATTCAAGAAACAAAGTTTTACCTTGCTCGCACAAAGCAATGGTTTGATTCAGATCTGAACTCATAGTCATTAAGCATTTGTTGGCATAATCACATATTTCTTTTCTAGTTGCAGTTCCTTCAAAGAAATAGGACACTACAGAAGAAGGCTACATGATTCATTTAGGCCGCATCTTAATAAAAAAACAAGACCCATGCGTGATCTTATTGATCCACGTCCTCACCAAGGTTTTGGTCCCTTCTGTGGAAAATGCATCCACTTCCAGATATGTGCTGCATTGTTGTTGGCTCTGAGTTCGCCTGTAGCAACTAGGGCAAGCAAAACCTTGCTTAGTTTGTGAGTTTTACCTGATTTTTACCGAGTTGTCTGATCCTGTAAAGTGGTTCACATTGTTTCAAGGAAGTGCCACCCTTCATCTTTACTGAAATCTACTATGATCATCCAATCTCATTGGAGGTTGTGATCTAGACAAGAAGATCGATTCTTAAAGATGGTGATGCCAAAAGCACTCCGAGAAGAATATGAATATGTAAGAAATATCTTAACACCACAAGGTTTATGGCATAGTTTTAATGGAGATGACTATGATGTATGGGCAATCAAATTAAATAATGTGTTAAAATTACAAGATTTGTGGCACTTCATTGTTGAAGAGGATCTCATTAATCCAGAAAAGTTTAATGCTTTGACAGAATTTGAAAAAGAAAGAAGGAAAGTTGTTTCCTTATGTCTCATAGAAGACAGTATAGACTATTCCTTGTTTCATTACATCGTAGAAGCTGATACTCCAAAGAGAGCATGGGATACACTAAAAGAAGTCTTCGGTGAGGGACCAACAGTAGAGGAAAATGACTTCATAATTCAGGCAAAGCACCAGGAATCCCACACTAAAGTGGAAGACAATCAAGATGAGTTTGTCAAAGAGGCACCTAGTGATCATGTAATCCCAGCAAAGGATGTTGATCTAGTTATGTTTGATGATGACAGTGAAGGAAAACCTGTCACTGCAGTGGTACTCAATGATGTGAGTGATAGTCTCATTGAGCAAGAGAAATTTGATAGCAGCATAGTAGCTACAATAGTTGCTAAGAATGCGCAACAACCAATTGACAACAACACCAAAGAAACAACATGTATTCCACCCGAAAATCAGAAAAGCAAAAGTTTGAGGGAGATCTATGAGCAAGCTCATGATGAGCATCTACATTATGCTTTGTTTTCTTCTCAGCCCACACTTTTTCAATAAGTCATGAAGGATGCGCAATGGGTACATGCAAATGAAGAACCAAATGAGAATGATCACATAGCTTCCATTCATGGGAAACACCAACATGTGAATTCTCTCCAAGAAAAGATGAAATATATTCATATTTTTTCTAACAAAAATATTGAGTGTGCAGGTAAAGATGACAACGAGAAGAGTCATGTTGAAACAGAAGATGAAGACTTTCACTATGTTGAAGAAGATGAAGAAGATCAACTACTTAGCATCAAGATCCATAAGACAAAGAAAAATAATTCCAACTACACTTGATCAAAGAAAGTCAAGTTGGAGTTTTTTGAATGAAATGTAAGCCTAGCTGAGACATAGACCAGCAAGAATCTTTAGGCATAGACAATGCTGATGATGTACTACCAATAGATATTAAGGGGGTGTGTTGAAGAAAGTAATCTCACCCATAGTTAGGTCAAGAGAGTTAGGTAACCCAGGGCGGTATTTACCTAACTGTGGTATTCACCCACAGTAATATTGTTTTGTGTTTCCTATTTAAACACCTCTGAATAATGAGAAGGAAATCATCTTCCCATACTGTTTCTTGCTCCATTCTTTTCTTTCTCATTGAGTCAGGCTAGACTTATGTTGAGATGTATCAGCATTTGATAAAATATGTTTAGGTGTTTTTCAAGCGAGACTTATGCTAAGATGTATCAGCATTTGATAAAATGTTTCTACATGCTTTTCAGGCGAGACATATACTGAGATGTAGCAGCATTAGATAAAAAAAAATTAAGTGTTTTTTAGGATAGACTTATGCTGATATGTATCAGAATTTGATAAAATGTTTCTAAGTGTTTTTCGTCCTAGACTTATGCTAAGATGTATCAGCATTTGATCAAATGTTTTTAAGTGTCTACATGCTAGACTTATGCTAAGATGTATCATGATTTGATAAAATGTTTTTAAGTGTTTTTTAGGATATACTTATGCTGAGATGTATCAGCATTTGATAAAATGTTTTTAAGTCTTTACATGAGATACTTATGTTTAGATGTATTAGCGTTGGATAAAGTGTTTTTAAGTGTTTACAAGGAAGACTTATGCTGAGACATACAAGTGTTTGATAATATGGTGTTTGATTGACCCTAGGTTGTTGTTTCATCAACACTATCTCATTGCATTGAGATGCAAGCTCATCATGGGTTGATAATATTTGTAATTGTTTATAATACTGAAATACTTCTTCCTGGAAATATTGAAGGTAAAGAAAATGAACTGCAGGAGATAAGCCACAAATCTTTATTCCTTGGCAGGGAGAGTTAATAAAAAGATTTGCAATGTTTGGTGGATGTAACCCAAATGTTGGGGTGAACCACATATACCTGTCTATCTTCTTGCTCGCATATTTCTTGTGATTGTTATGTTAAAGAAATGGATGTTATTTTGCTCATTACTTTAACACCGTGGGATGTGGTGATGGAATCTATGATTAATGAAACTTTCCTTGAACAAGAAAGAAGTTTTGTATTCTTTTTTTTTTACACCATTTTCTTACAAAATGCATTAGGTTCGAGGGGTATGTCACACCCCCACTCTGAAAGTAAACTTGGCAGTCGAGCTAAACTCTGATGTGCTGAAAACTTTGCACATTATTCAAGCTGAACTGAAACATTTCAGAGAAGACAATCTAAATGAAAGAAAGGAACAACAAGTTTTAAATGAAGCAGCATTGTGTAACATGATGGGAGGGAGACCGCAAGGTAAAATTGCCCAGTCCACCAACAGATCCAAAAGAGAACAATACCATGAGTAGGCCAACAGCCCAAGAGAAGCAAAAAAATAAGGTACACCTAAAGCAACTAAAGGGGATCATCATAGTCCTTCTAGTGATGACTCACTTTCTACATGGAGAAAGAGGCAAAGAAATTATGACAGACTTCAGGGGGAGTTTCAAAAAATCAGAGCCCCAACCTATGAAGATGAAGTAAATATGGGACAAAATGATAATGAATGGTTGCTGAGAATGAGTAATTATTTCTAGGTTCATAACTATTCAAGTGTGATGCAGGCTAGGCTTGCCATCTACAACCTGAATTGTAAGGTAGCAAGATGGTGGTGACATTTGAAGCACACCAAGAAAGATGAGCTGTGAGAAATAAGATAGGAAAACTTTCAAAGGATTCTCCAAGAAAAATAGATGTCAGAAAGGTTCTTAGAGTGCAAGGTAAAAGAGTTCTATGAACTGCGCATGGGGTCCATGACTATGGATCCATTTATAAACATATGTCTAGATCTGCTGCATTATGTACCGTATATCAAAGAGAAGAAGGTGAAGATCCAGCAGTTCCTAGGATGTCTTCCTCCTAGTTTTTGGGATAGGATTCAATTCGACATGCCAAAGACATTGGATACTACAATAGACAAGGCTCGATTATGCTATCAGCATGGGAAATTATGGCAAGAAAACCAGAACCGAAATGGAGAAAAGTCTAGAAAAGTTTCTGATAACCGCAATCCTAGGTCAAACCCGCAACCTTATAGAAAGAAAAATAACATCTTTCAAGTGAACAACAACTTCAACAAAACTGGTACGAAGCATTATGTACCAGCTCCTAATTGTAATAAGCAAGTGGCCAGTGTAACCAATGCTACCCCTTTAGAGATCAAGTGTTGGAAGTGCAATGGGCCGCATTATGCCCAAGAATGTAAGAACAAGAACAATGGAATCTTGCATAACCTGCAGAAAGAACCTACAATTGAGGATATAGCAGGAACCCCATGAATCTACGCTGCATTAGATGGCCGACAGGCAGACCATCAAGCTACAATGGTCGATATCAAAGGTAAGATCTTGAAAACCTCTGTTTCAATACTTATTGATCCCAGTGCTTGCCGAAGCTATGTTACACCTATAATTATTGATTTAAGCAAGGTAGGAAAGATAAAGCATGTTAAACCTCTACTGGTACAGTTAGCCACCACTACGAAACATAAGGTTTTAGAAATTGTTAAAGAATGTGAAGTAAACCTGAATGGTTTCCTTACTAAGGTAAACCTAAACATCCTACCTTTAGGATTGTACGATATTCTTATCGACAAGGATAGGTTGGAACAACACCATGTCATGCTTGATTTTCTACACAAGTCTATCTTGTGTATCGATAGCCAAGGGAACCAAATCAAGGTTCAAGGCATCCCAAAGAAAGTTTCTGTAAGACAAATCTCTGCCTTAGAAGCGAAAAAGTGTGGTAGGAAAGTCTACAAGTTTTTTGTGGTAAATATCTGAGATGTTGATGATGTAATTGTAGCTTCAGAATGTAATCACTTGTATATATTATGTATTGTACTATAATGTTTATTTCGAAGGGGAATTCGATTTTGGGCTATTTCAGTTTTTGGTCCGGGAAATTAGGGCTTTCTACAGAAAAGGAATTTTTGACTGAGCCTAGCGCAAGATTTCTCTCCTCATCAAAATCGAATTTTAGAGACTTGGGTCAAGATTTTTGATTGGGTGTAACTCTAGGAAAGTCAAACCCTAGTTTGACCGTGACCTGAAACAAACTTAAATACTAAAAGTGATAAGTGTTGGTACATTTGCTATATCACAAGATTGGAGAAGGATCAGGAGCTGAAACATTCACATGCCAAAGATAAAATCCTGATTTACCCTGTTTCCAAATTTCATCCTCATATTCTTTATATTCTAGGAGATATGATCCCTCCAAGTTAGGGTTCCATCCTCTCCAAGGATTCATCCCCAAACAGGAGACCTGGGGATAATTGCTATATCTCGGGCTACAAACGTCCAAATGAAATTTCTGAAGATGTTCCAAAAAAGGCACGAATTCCAATGAAATTTCTGAAGATGTTTCCAAACATACTTACTATTCCTCTCTGTACCATATCCCTGATATAGTGATATTTGATCTCGATATGCTTTGACTTGTCATGGAACACTAGGTTCTTTGACAACTTCATAGGACTCTAGTTCTCGTAATATATACAAGTAACCAAGAAGAAAGGGAAGACTAGTTCTCTGACAACTTCATAGGAAGACTAGTCCTATGTAGCATCAATATATACAAGTAACCAAGAAGAAAGGGAAGACTAGTTCAAGAAGAACTTATGTCTAGGATGCAGTATCTACACATGAAGGGAATTTTGTAGTTCCATCAGGCAGTAGATGAAAAAAATGTGGGATACAAGGCAAGATTCGTAGCACAAGGATTCTCACGAAAAGAGTGCATAGAGTACAAAAGATAGAGGGAGTATGATGCTTCACTTCAGAGGGAGTGACTACAGAATATCATGATGTTTGACATGGTACAACAGGATGGATAGATTACTGAGGACTCTAGGATTTACTGAGAGTAAAGAGGATTCCAACCGTTTCCTCAAGGTTGAAGGTGGAATAACACTGATGCTCCTGTTATATGTCGATGAGCTGTTCCTAACAGAACAGAGGAACTCATTAAAGTTACAAGAGGAGACTTGCTCCCGATTTCGAGATGAAAAACTTGGATATGATGCACTACTTTACAGGCATGGATGTGTGGCAGAATCTCCCTAGGACAAGGGAAGTATGTAGTAGAGATACTTAAGAGGTTCAGGATGATGGATTGCGAGGCCATAACCACACATATGGAATCGAAGCTGAAGCGATTGAGTAATGCTTCATGAGAAGCGGTTGATGCTACGATGTATCGTGAGATGATTGGTTCCTTGATGTACCTAACGAATACGAGACAAAATATTTTCTTTGCTATGCACACCTTGAGCCATTTCCTGACAGATCCAAGACATGTTCACTTGATTGCTACAAAGCATATTCTTAAGTACCTAAGGGATATAGTTGATTATGGGCTCAAGTATGAGGTGAATCGGAAGATTAACCTAGAGGGTTATGTTGATTCAGATTGGGAAGGCACTGCCATCGATAGGAAGAGCACTTCAAGTTGTTGCTTTAGTATGGGATGAGTTGTTCTTGGTTTAGCAGCAAGCAATCTGTTGCAGCTGCAACCATTCTCCCCAAATTTCTTAAATTTTGGGCCCCTCCTCATGATTCTGCATTCTTTTAATCGTTGGATCCTTTGAGTTTTTGGTCATGTTTTAATTTTAGATGATTGTAAAATCTTAACTCTCGCTGAAGGTTCGAAATGTGATTGCGTTTGGAATTTATGGTGAGTCACAAATTCTATGTTTGTTTTCGCTTGTTGATTGAACCAATTGTTCTTTACTGTGGGTCATCGTTGCGGAGGTATAACAAGTTTCTATCCATTGTTGAGTTTTAGGAGCTGTCCAAAACACTTAAATCTTTTTGTACATCGGGCGTCGGAAATATGTTTGATAGGAGGTCATTACCTTTTCGTTTCGGTCGTTGCGGCTCTCAAAGCAACTCAGCGCCCGAAGACCAAAACGCTCCGACTGCCGATGTGTGTTGACCCTTTTCATCGCATACCCGTGGGTTTTTTCTCTTCTACCGTTGCAACTGGGAAATTCATTCATCTTCCGATTTAAAAGTCTTCTGACTTCCAACTAAATCCTTTTCCCACCCGCGTTTCGCTTGTCCGTAGCTTATGTCTCTTCTGTCGTTGCGGCTAGGAAAGTCGTTTAGCCTCCAATGTTAATATCCTTCGACTTTCGGTTAAAGCTTCTCCCACCCACATTTCGCGTGACTTTAGCCCTTGTCTTTTCTGTCATTGCGGCTAGGAAATCCTTTTCGCGTCCGATGTCAAAGCCTTCTGAATACCTATTTAGAACTTTCCCGCGCAAGGCTTAATCAAAATTATTTTTAGATCAAGAGATGCTTGTTGTTTCAATTGGTAGAATTTGATGCTTTGTTTTGTAATGCAGTCCCAATGAATGATGCTTGTCGATTGATTACAGGTGGGTTCGGGAGATCGGTCAAACTACCGCGTCGTGGAGGAAGATGGACCGTTTGGTAGAGGCAGGGCCGAAACTAGCAAGATCGCAAGAAGGATAAACGAAGGAAAAATACAAAATGAATGGTGACAGAGGAGCAGCTCTGAAAGGTCCAGAAATTACTCAGCCAATCATGAGCATGCGCAAAAAATATAGAGGAATATGAAGCATTGACGAACTAAAAGGTCAGATGTTTGGGGGGCAGCCCAAGCGGTCTGCAGTTGTAGTTTAAATATTTGAAAGTAGAGCTTAGACGAGGAATTTTTCCCTGGAAGAACTTGTAAACCATTTGCTTGTAAGAGGAACTATTTCGTTTTATAATTAGAAACTGCAATGTGGAATGTATCAATGTGATTAAATGAACAATGTTGAAGGGGAACTATTTTGTTTTCAGCTATATTTCATTAACTGTGAGAGTGTTTAACTTCGTGAACCTATGTTCTTGTTGAATGCTTTTCAGTATATTTTGTGATGTTTTTTCACTGTGAGTAATGAATGTTGTTCATAAAACAATTGGCTAACTGGTTGTTCAAAAATCGACAATTGTTCATGTGTCTTGAAAGAAGTGTCAGCTATCTGTAACTTTTCATTATGCATGTACAAAATATCTTACTCACCAATGAATGATAATCCTGCTCCCTAGGGATATATTAGGTAGGTAGTTTTAATTTCTCGTTGTATGTGATTTAGATGCTAGTGAGTCTAAGATGAGAGGTAAGAACCTGCGCATCACGTTGTGACTGCTCCTTGCATCTTATCGCCCTGCATGGTTAATTAGGCACTTCCATATCATACATTAAGTCAAAAATACAAAAATATACACAGTGGACCAGGCCGCAACCGGTAAAACCTTTGTTTTTTGTTACTTTGACATACGGTAGCCGAAGCACAAACCGGACGGATTCCCCATACCAAACAGTAACGGGCTAGTTGGGAACGTTGACTGGGGAGAATCCCTTACTGTTGTTGCCTGTGAATTTTCGGGCCTCAACAGTTTTGGCGCTAGAAGGACGGCCTCCAGTGTATGGCTAGCCGAGGAAACCTGTTTTCCTGATATTATTCGACTGGTAACAGTTCTAAGAGCAGTGAGTTTCATAATCCAATTTCATAAGAAAGAGAACATCTATATTCTGTTGGAAATGAAATTTTTAATGATCTGAGAAGACACACCAGAGCATATGTAAAGAAGATTGGAGTATTTCCAATCATCCTTGAATTTTCCAGAAGAGAGTATAAAAAGAAAGATCGTCCTGTAGCGGAAGACTCAGTGTTGGTTGGAGACTGGGAAGAAGTCGTAGAAACAGCCTTACAAGAAGTTGTGCTACCTTTGAACCAAGAAGGCCCAAATACCCCTCACAGTTCTCCTGCTCACACTCCTAATTGCTCACCTCCTCATTCTCCACCTAGACTCATGGCAGGAGTAAATGCTAATCCACCACCTACATGGAGAGCAAGATAACCATTAAACCTGACACCTCCATTACACGACCTACCTCAAGCCGTTGACAATATGTTGCCCAAGTTTGACCCAAATGAGAAAATATTAGTAGATGATGACCTACAAAGTTTTTACTTGGCAATTGAAGGATTAAGGGCTGGGGAGTATGAATATGTAGTCTGCAGACTGTTCCCACATACCCTTAAAGGAGCTGCAGCTTCATGGTACTTTGGGTTTCCTGCTAACTCTATCCCTAATTGGGATACCTTCGAAAGAATTTTTATAAGTAAGTATGCAACTCAGAAAACTCATGCAGCCCTCATGAAAGGGCTATGCACCTTGAGGAAGGAAAGAAAGGAAAAGGTGCACAGTTTCACACAAAGGTTTGCAGCCTATCTCAAGAATTTTTCTGAAATGGATAAACCTTCAGACAAAGTTCTGATTGAATATTATACTTCAGCTTTAGGCCCTGATTTGGCCATGTTTTCCAAAGGTAGGGCTAAGCCTACTTTGACGGAAACCTATGAAGAGGCAGAAGTAGTGGAGGTTGAAATAAAAAGTATTGAGGATTATCCAGAACAGTTAGGAGAGAAAGGTACGGAAAGAAAATCCTTATTGTTTACTAAACCTAAGGAATAAAAGTCACCAGATTTGGAAAATATGGCCAAAATGATGCAGAATCTTTCCAACAAAATCATAGATATTGAAAAAGAAAAGGAAACACAAAAGTTTTATAAGCCATATTATAAGAAAAGAGAGGATAACCATCAGTCTCAACCTCGTCCTCACAATACTGCATCTATGAATTTAACAGAGGTAGGCATGGACAATTTTTGCACCTTCCACCAATAGCCACACTCTGAAAAGAATTCTCCTCAATGGATAAATTCGATGACGTTGGTCATGAATCAGCTGTTGGATTCTAGATTAAGAAAAGATGCAGAAGAAGAGAGAAAAGAGAAGACTACGTCAACAAAGGATCAAGAAGAGGAAACCATGGCTTTGTGGGATTCTTTTTCATTATTTGATGCTGAAGAGGAAGAGAATTAGAGCTACAAGGATGTCATGGAAACCAATGTGGCAACAAGGAGTAAAGGGCCAATTAAAGAAAATAGTCTCATTCTACCAAAGATCAAAAGGTTGCAAAGAAATGTGAAGAAATTTCAAAACTAAATCCTTAGCTGATAAAATTCCAGAATTCACGATTACCAGCCAAGATCTGAAGCAGAATGATACGTTGGCTAGGCCAAATGAAGGAAAGATGAATGCTGATAAACCTCACCCCATTGAGTAGCCGATGGATTACGACATAGTGGAGTATTTAAAGAAGGTAAAGGCGAATGTTCCACTATTCGAAATGTGTAAAGTGCCGCAGCAAAAGGAAATACTGTTGAAAGCACTTGAAGCATCGGATGAGGAGTTTCCCACTAACAATCAACCTCAGGAAGAAGAAGAAATTGGAGAAACCAGCATTGGAGGTAAGTCTAAAAGCAAACCTCCACCTTTCCTCACGTTTGAAATTTTCAATCATAATGTACATAATTGCTTGGTAGACTCAAGGGCATCGATTAATGTTATGACCATATCAGTCTGTAAAAAGATCAATGGGCAGCCTAAGCCATCGACGTGAAGGGTGGTTCAATTGGACAAAACAGATGTAAAGGTAATTGGTGAGATGGAAGATGTCCTAGTCCACCTGGCATCTAATGATAAAGTATGCCAAGTTATTAACATCGTGGTGGCTGATATACCAGACACTTACGGTCTGGTCCTGAGTAGAGATTGGTCGACCAAATTAAATGGATATTTCTCCTCAGATTGGTCGCATCTATGGTTTCCATACAAAGGGAGTCCGAACCAGATTAAGATTCTGAAAGAACCTCACATGAAGTACAATGTTACTCAACTGGAGGAGAAGAATGTACCAGTGGAGTCTTTATTGGGAAACTATTTTATTGAGTTGGAACCAGGGAATTACCAAGCGGAAGAAGCCAGCAACACATTTGACACCCAGCCGGATCTCCTTTGTTTCTCACAGGCTGATGAGATTGACTGTAATATAGTAAGTTTAGCAGTAGGAATAGATTCACCTTTAGTAGTTAGTGATTTTTGGACTTTGTTTTTTGATGGCTCAAAGACATTAGAGGCTTCAGGGGCTAGCTGTGTCCTGATCGACCCCCAGAAGAATAAACATTTTCTTTCATGTAGATTAGAGTTTGAGTGTACTAATAATACAGTTGAGTACAAAGCATTGGTGCAGGGCTTGAGGAAAGCGATTAAATTAAAGGTAAGTAATCTAAATTTTTTTGGAGATTCTGAAATTATTGTGAAACAAATCCGGAATCAAATACATTGTGTTTCTCCTCACTTAAAGGCTTACCAGAATGAGGTATGGGATTTGCTTAGATGTTTTAACGCATTCAATATTATTTCAATTCCAAGGCTTAAAAACGCAGTAGCTGGCCTGTTGGCTAAATCAGCCGCTAGGTTGGTACCCACTAATAATCGATGCTTTGTTGAATTACTTTTTCAAGCCTTCTGTACCTGATATGATTACAAACCTACGAGTGTTCGATGATGAACAGCAGATTATAGAATGTTTAATAAATGACAAGGTGTTTAAAGGAGCAATCATAGATGATGAAGAGCATCAGGATGAGCTGAAGTACGATAATTTCATTCCTAAAGGAGTCAAAACATTAGAAAAAATGTTTGATTTAAATGAAAAGTTCAGAAGACCAGACAACGTGAAGACCCACAGCTCATCTCTGCAGTTTGAGCTGATTAATTTAGGGACTGAAACGAATCCTAAATTTGTGAATCTCGGCAAATGTTGTTCACCAACAGAAAGAGACATTGTTCACCAAAAAATTCTCCAAGAAATCACTTTCGAGCAAAAATAGGTAGAATATTAATTCTCCGAGATAAAAAAACAGAACCCCCAAGCCTTTCCTTGGCTTGAGTCTTTATAGACAGACTTTTCAGTCAAAGGGACAGTTAAATAAAAAAAAACTTGGTTTCTTGATTCAACCCTTTTCAATTACTTTGGTTAATTATTAATATTTTAACGTAGGAATTTTCTACTTGTTCCTAGTTGGACTTTCATAGACATTATACTATTTATTAATCTTTAATGATAAATAATAATTGATGGTGCTTCTCTTCTTTCTTTCATTTATTTATATTATTACTATATTTAATTTTTTATGCATACCTTCTATAAAGTGCATAATAATATAACTCTTTGTGAACATTTGTCTTTGGGCATCATATACCATGATCCCTAGACTTAATGACACTTCTTCATTAAGGTCAAGTAGGTAGATGGTTTAGTTCTACTAGGCTATGCAACTCTAAACATCCTTGCATGTTGGATTTCCCTCGTATAACGTGGTAGCTCTTCAGTACTTTGATGAGAATACATAAATTTGAAGTTTCATTTAATCACTTATAAATAAGTATGATGAGATAAATATTTTTATCGAGTCGTTTTCAATCGGAACTTATTAAATTCTTTTCAGTAACTCCTAGCGCTTACCAGATCCCATACTCAATGCTTTAATAGGGCATTACAATTGAGTGGTGTTGTACAGGATTACACACCTAATAACCATAGGTCTGGGGTTACAAACATACTCAATTAACTTGCAGACAATTGACTTCTAGAGTGCAATAAAGGAAATAGGAGGATGAGAAAGACTTACTCGATTAATGAAGGTTGATCCTTGCTAGTCCTCTTCCGTTCTGCTTCTTCTCCAAAGTATTCAAGGTTTCTCCTCTTTCACCTATCAAGAGTCAATCTTCCAGATACAAGATGATTCATATATATATAAGCAGGTTAGATAAATCATATATAAAATGTAGAAACATAAACATTTATCAAAACAAGATACATGAAACACATATGGAAGAAGGATTCTCTTTATTATCAACAATGGAAAGAGTTCAGATTACAACCCAACGCGTGAGACAAGGACTCCTGTGCAACCAAAGTATTATGAGTTCCACTACAAAGAATTCTGTATACAATCCACCAGCATAACTTTGATCTCCAAGTGTATCTCCCTAACACCCTCCCCAAGGCCTATATTTATATGGAGGAAATAAGGCATTTTCGAAGGTTGAGGAGGTTGAGACAGTTAAGAGGATTAAGGTAAATGACTTAACTAATCTCAGATCATTGCGTGTTTTTATTTTTAAATGTTAAGGGACATATTCATGGGTATGTAGAAGGACAACCCACGAATGATTCGTGAGTTGCTACAAGAGCAACCCACGAATACATCCATTCGCGACTTGCAACAACCGACACTCACGAATGATGCGCGAGTTGCATATATGGAGAGTCACGAATACAACTTAACATAGCAAAATGGCAAAGTAACCAGCTGGATGGAGGAGGAATGTATTGTATAGTAAGCCAATCTATAGTGTTTTGGGCAAACCTCTATCCATAGATGTCCTTTTGTGTGCCAACATGAGGGATGTCAGCACTTGGACGGAGAGGTGCCATTCATGTGTATAACAGATGCCCCCTAATGTGTGAGGTCAGAGGGAAATGATGGCCGAAATACATTATAATATTTAGCTTTGGAGAACTCAGAAATCCAATGGAGCAGAGAGAGTACCTGAAACAAATACATTGGAATGTCATATACAAAGTTACATCTGAGGATGCTATGTTCAATTTACTGCAACATTAGCTCCTTTACAATATTTGAGTACATCATATCATATGGGTAGAAAACCACGTATATTACAAAGGTGGATCGAAGCCAAAATATATAATAATGATGAGCCTTCAAAGATCTGGAAGCTATGTAGATGAATAGAACATAATCTTACGCAACTTATTCCATAGGTGAGGAACTAAGGTCTTCATAAAGGATCCCAAAGAACCAGTACAATCCAAGCCATGTGAATAAGGGTAAGCTGAAGTCGAACATGGAGAGGATTCAACAGTTTGCCAACCAATAGGGGATAATTGACAACTGAAGCAATGGAATTCACCAATGAGGAAAGTGAATCCCGAGGTACGATCGTCAAGAATCTAGGTCTTCGTCATCAGGAAGTACTGAAATGGAACCATACTATGATAAGGAAGGAAACAGATCCTCCAACGGATCATAAGAGTGACTAGGAACTGAGCAAAAGAAGGGAGACACAAACAGATAACAGATATAACAATGATGGGATTAAGCGATAGATCAACCATTGGGAAGAGTCCTTGAATAGTGAGCACAACACAGAGATGACCCAAGGCAGCGTATAACTGATAGATAGAACAACTAGACCTATCTGTCATGTAGGAGACATGAGCAGATTCACTAGGTATAACGGACAAGAGGAGGAGTAAGAAACTCAAAGTGATAGCTGAACACAAGTGAACACTGAAACATGGATATCAGAAAGCAAAGAGTGCGATGTTCAAGGATGACATGCTGCCATTACTGAAAACAAGAGACAACTTCTTCCTTACCTTCCCTGTTAAATTTTAACGAGTCCAGGAAAGTAAACTCGGTTCCCTCTTCATTTTTTAACAAGCTTGAAGAGATGGGAAAATAATTCTTGATAGTGTCACTGATTCGTGGATTTAATGAGCCCGAACTAGTACATGCTCAGCTGGTGTTGTCACATTTAGAGAGTTTGCGAACGCCAAAGAAGACTCCAGGGGGGTCTTTTTTCGTCCAATTTAGTCTCCTGAGGCCGAAAAAGTATAAAACAAACCACAGAAGAACTCTCTTAACTTCTGAAGAAGAAAAGGTGAACCTTTTTCATACTCAATCAGGGAGGTCCGAAAAAGGTTAAATTACCACCTACCCAATGCTCCTTCCAGAACAACATAAAATAGCTTAACGTTTACGAGTGTGAAGGAAAGCAACATCACTCGGAAAGATCCATTTGGTTACGAGAAATGGGGCTTACAACAATAAACTCGTTGCTTTGTTCTTTAGTGTTTAACGAGCATGACAAAGACACAAAGTACACTTGGAATCTTTTTCATGTTTGGGTCCAGAGCATGAAAAAGAGAAAACTAAGCTCAAACTGGGTGTTCCTTTTCCATAAATTTAGTTCCTCAGGTCCGGAAAAGTGATAAACCTATGCCTGAGAATACTCTTCTCAATTCAAAAGAAAAGAGAGTGATCCTTTCTCGTATTATTCCACATGGTCTGAGAAAGAGATAACTTACCACCAATGCGGATGCCCATTCACATATTCTTAACGAGCTTGAACGGATGAGATAATTCGGTAGTCAAGTCTGTTTTGAAGGAGTCAGACCTGGGCCTAAAGAAACTCCATAAGGGCGGGGAGTCCTATAAAGGGATAGCTTGTGAAAAGAGATTCAGAAGAATCTCTATTTGGCGTGAAAAATAGCTAAGAGGAAACCCCTGACTTTGAAACAGTGGCGGCATGAGCATCAAAGGATGACAAAGGCATATAAAGATGATACTCATGAAATAAAGGTCGTAGCCATGGAAGAAAAATGGTAGAGACAAGGGACTAATGGCTTAGAATACCATAGTCCGTGGAAAAATGTTGAATACTAAGGTTAATGTGGAGTGAAAAGATGCCAACATGTGCTAGAAATAGCAAAACTACCCTATTGGAGCAACAACACTTTGTAAAAAGTGATAAAACTGTTTCAAGGCACAAATAGGGTGATATTAGTTAATTAGCATTTCAAACTATAGGAAAAAGACCCATTTTATAAAATATAATTTCTATAAATAGCTTGAAAATTAAAACAAACTCACCATTTGAACTTTTGAGCCAAAAAAATCAAAGTTTACCCTCTACCGTTCATCGATCGTTGTGGACAATTGGACCATCGAAATTGGAATCCATCAGCTTCAAGTAATTCTACACCCTAAGCTCGTCAAACTGATCCAAACAAATATTAGGTTAAAATGTGAATTCAGTATTAAACAGTACCCAAAACTATGGCAGTGCGCATTTGCGGGTTGCTAAGAGGGAAACTCGCGAATACGCGTTATATTCGTGGGTTGCCTAACTAGACAGCCGCGAATGATCTGCGACCTACCTAAATAGACAGTCGCGAATACTACGCAGTGGGAAAAATATTAAAAATATGCAAGAGTTTTTAAATTTTGACATGGAAATACTGAATTCAATTGCTTGTATTTTCCAGGTAAAATATGGTTCTGGAGTGGGGGGAAAGGGAGCACGAAATGATGGATCATGTGGCGCTCCAAAGTGCGGCCACCGTACAAGCATTGAGGACTAGTGGGCTGCTGAAATTATTTTGTACATCACCCATGCGGGCCAATGTCCACATACTGGAGTTCATGCTCAATTATTGGGATCATGAGATGGGAATGTTCAATCTTCAAGGTGAGACCCTAGAGCTTACTGTGGAAGACATATATTTCATTACCGGGATGTCACGACGGGGTGCCCCGGTGAACTTGGAGGGCACTAGCAGGGGTGGTGACCCCTTAAGTGTCCAAAACTATGTAGACATATTCTGTACACTAGGTACTCAGAAGAAAGGAAGCAGCGTTCTAATTGCAGACATCCAGGATTTTACTCTCCACGTATTAGCTAGTACCATTGTGAGACTTGTAGGATCAACATGGTTACATATGGCCACCAGGAACCAAATGAGGGTGGCAGTTGACTGTTTTAGGGGTGCTCTCTATGATTGATGCTCACAATTTTCCCCCATTATGAGGAGGCAATTACCCGACTGCAAAAGAGGAAGATGCAAGAATTTTGGCTATGCAATTATATCAGTGGCGTTCTTTGAGAGAGAGTACCAGCCATGAGCCCTGCTATACCGCTACAAGTCAGATCTCCACGTCAACCAAGGCTGAGCCGGTGGGGAGACATCTTCCTCCTTCAAGGAGGAGGAGACATAGTACACAATGTATATGATGCTGACTTCTACACATGGTGGGAATGACAGTTGCCGGCATTGGAGCAGTTTCCATACGCCAGAATAGACTTCCGAGGTGACCCTGATCTTGTCCTCCCTCCAGGAGGAGCATGGGGAGCGATGGGTAAGTAATTTTTAATTTTTTATCATTATGAAATTTTTATGAATTTTTCAAATGATAGATATATACATATGTACAAGTCTTAATCTTATTTATGTGTCAAAATGAAGATATTGGACCAGTCCGCCCTGAAGGGCACCCTCGTATGTTCGTGCGTCCTATCGTGGGTGAGGACCAGGGACTGATCAGAGTACTAGAGGGAAAGCTAGCCAGGCTATCCTAACGAGTACCGACCATATGGATAGAGCACATCCCTGTAGCCATGCAGGAGTTCGTAGTTGGGATTCCACTGGTTTGGCTACATGTTTTCAGACGAGTGGCGAGAGCAGTGCTCATATATAGAGATGCGGTGGAGGCTGCCGAGGTCGAGGAGGCTGAGGAAGCTAGGATGCATAGAGATCATGGGGACCAAGGTGGTCCTAGTGGCCAGGGCGGTCCAGCTTAGACCTAGGTCATTTTGATGGACTATGATCCACATTTTTGTATATTTTGTATATGATGGGATCTACGGATCAGACTCGACCTATCTACAGACATATATTTTACATATATATATATATATATATTGATGTTGGTTGTCGGATTATTTACAAGTGTTCTTTATATGTTTGCTGTATATATTTATAAAATATGTGTGAGATGCCAATCCAAAATGTAATTAGCATATGCATCAGTCAATGAATTTTGGTTTCATGGAATATGATTGAAAGTACTAAACCTCAAAATGTCTTTCCAATAAACGAATTTGCATGAACTGACGTAACAAGATAGGATTTCATACCTGATAAGCTCGATTGAGGTGGGAAACTACCAACTGAGAATCCAAATGGACCTCAAGCTGGGTGATGCCATGTGACAAAGCATCCCATAGGAGCTCAATTACATCCCTATACCCAACAACATTATTAGAACCAAGACCTAGACAAGCACCTCCCGCGAGAACAAGCTCTCCTGAGGGAGAATAGATAACCCATGCTGTCGAAGCCAGGTTACAAGTGTGACGGCTGGCGCCATCAACGAAACCTATATACATTTCGGAAGACATTTGCAACAACCAGTAGATAATATAAAAAACAAAACTGACAACCTAATGTACATAAAAAATACATACACTAAAATACAAGAAAAAGTGATAAGCCTAAGCGTAGTACTTCTTCAGGTAGAGCCCATTTCTAGGCTCAGGAAGCTTATTCCCATCATAATCAACTAATTCATATGCACCCTTACTTAATACCTTCGACACGACATAGGGGCCTAACCACATAGCCTTGAATTTTCCTGCCCCCAGAGGTTCTTTATCTTGGTCCCAAAGCAAGACAAGTTCCCCCTCAGAAAAAACCGTAGGTTTCACCATTTTATCATATTGAGATTTAACCCTATTTTTATGAGCCTCATTAGCAGTCAACGCATCTCTACGTTGTTCATCAAGGTGTTCTAAATGTACCAGACGTTCCTCAAGCTTAGTTGTATCAGGTAACACATGAATGGCTATCTTCAAAGACGGGATTTTGCATTCAATCGGAGTAACTGCTTCCAGCCCGTGAACAAGTTGGAAACGGGAATAACTCGTGGCAGTCTTGACATTACCTCTATAAGCCCAAAGAGCAGGATATAACATGATGTGCCAATTAGAACGGGTTGCATCAATTGTCCGTTTAAGGATAGTTTTTAAAGTATTGTTGACAGCCTCAACCTGACCATTTGCTTGCGGATAGTATGGAGGAGAATGTTCTTGTCTAAATCCGAGCAGAGTAGTGAGTTCCGTCATCATGTTATTTTGAAAATGACTGCCATGGTCAGTGGCAATCACTTTGGAAATACCAAACCTTGGAATAATTTGATTGAAAACAAAGAAAGCTGTTGTTTCCCCGTTGTCTTTGAAAGTAGGCATTGCCTCTACCCATTTCGTAAAATAGTCAACAGTGACAATGATGTATTTATGTCCCCCAGCCGAAACTAGATTGCATGTCACATAATCGATCCCCCATTTCATGAAGGGGCCTACCGAGACAACGGTAAATAACGGAGCAGGACGCGATCGCATCTTCCTGGTGTAAAGCTGACATGGATGACAGCGCTTCACTGCTTCCACACAATCTTTAAAGATCGTGGGCCAGAAATAACCAGCACGCAATATCTTCTGGGCCGTTGCTAACCTAGATAAATGACCCCCACATGCTCCGCTATGTGAATCATTTAGGACAATCTCCACTTCCTCATGTGTAAGGCAGCGACGTAATACGAAATCTACCCCTTGTCGATATAATGTATCTCCTATAATGAGGTAGTTCTTGGCATGAAGGTGTAACTTACGTCGTTCCTCCCTAGAGGAAGTGGTAGGATACTTCAAAGTCTGGAGATATATAAGAATATCTCCGTACCAAGGATAAGAGGTGGCTATCAAGAAGATGTGCTCATCTAGGAATGAGTCATCCTCAACCGCTACATTTTCTTCAGTGGCAAATTCTGCTATAAGCTCAGCAAAAACTAAGGACTTCTTAGAATTAGCGGACTGGAAATCCAAGTCAAACTCCTGGAGAATGACTATCCATTTGTTAAATTCCCCCCCAATAATCAGTCGGGATAAAACATATTGGAACGGATTTACATCCACCACTACTCTGGTGGTCCTCAGTAAAATGTAGTGACGTAACCTTTGCACAGCGTAGACAGCTGCTAAGGCTAATTTCTCGACGTGGGAGTATCTAAGCTCAAGTCCATCCAAAGCATGGCTAAGATAATAAATGACATTCTCAATGAGCTTATTGTCCTTTTGGACTAGTACTACCCCAATGGTCGACTCCGACGTGGCCAGATATAATATGAAATCCCTAGAATAACCTGGTGGATGTAATAAAGGTGCCGACAACAAACCTTTTTTCAATGCCTTGAACGCAAGTTGTGCGGTTTCATCCCATACAAATGGAGTGTCTTGTTTGAGAAAGTTCATGAAACCTTTAGTGATCTTGGCATAATTAACGCTAAAACATCGAATAAAGTTAGACTTTCCTTGCAGGATTTGAAGTCGGCCAAGAGAACAAGGAGGAGGCATATTTACAATGGCCTCAACTTTTAAAGGATCCACCTAGATGCCTCTAGTAGAGACAATGAATCCAAGTAATCTTCCTGACTCGACGCAGAAAACACACTTGTGGGGATTCAAGCGAATTTTATAATATCTTCATCTTTCAAAGATCAACCTTAAATGATCTGGATGTTGGATCCTCTTGCGAGAATGTGCGGGCAGATCATCAAGGTATGGTTCGACAATGGCTTTTATGTCATGAAAAGCAAATTTCATAGCCCGTTGAAAGGTAGCCCCAACATTTTTCAATCCAAAGGGCATTTTCTTATACACAAATGTACCCTAAGGGAAAATGAAAGTAGTTTTATGTTGGTCTTCTGGTTTGATTTGGATTTGATTGTAGCCAGAGAAACCATCCATAAATGAAAACACGTCACTTCCCGCACATGCATCTATGATCTGGTCAATAAATGGTGTGGGGTAGTTGTCCTTAGGACATGCTTTATTGAGGTCTCTAAAGTCGTTACAAACGCGAATAGTCCCTTTCTTTTTATCAATAGAAACAGGGTTGGACACCCATTCAGTCAAAGCTATGGGATATATAAAACCAGCTTTCAACAGCTTTTCAACTTCTGCCTTCACAGCCACCGCTTTAGGCGGGTTCACGGGTCTTAATTTTTGTCGAATTGGCTTGGCATCAGGATAGGTTCGGATTTCATGGTCAACAATAGATGCATCTATTCCTGGCATCTCCTCATATGACCATGCAAAGATATCATGGAATTCCTTAAAAAGGGCAGTGTAGATAGCAATATCCTCGGGAGAGCAGTTTGCACCTATATAGATGTTTTCCATGACATCTGGATTCACAGAGATGTTAATAGGTATAGTGGCAGAAATGTTTTCCATATTCCCCTTGGAAAACACTCCTTCCCTAGGCAAAGGGTTGAGAGGTATATCAACATCTTCTGACAGTCTCACGTGAAACTCTTCGTTTTCTATCCTACTTAGTTCTGGAAGAAAATAAGATCGATGATGAATATCCTCACAAATCTTATCACGTCCACTCATGGCTTCCAGAATATCTTCATCGGAAGGTAGAACTGTGTCTAAGCAATCTATATAATGTGAAGAGTTTTCCTCCCATGCGGGCAAATAGACTTCTTCCAGATCATTCGAGACTGTTAGAGGATCTGGAATGGGATTAGTAGCATCTTGAGTGATAGCTTGATAAGCCACCTCCACTGTTGATAAGGGCACTTCCGGTTCATGGGGAGTTGGGAGGACCCAAGGATCAGTCCTATCGACAACCGTAGCGATGGACTTACCCACACTAGTAGAACCAATGTAATTAACCGGGGCTGGAAAATCAAATGTGCCCATCAGTGATGTGTACATTCCAGCCCCCAAGCTCTGTGCAGTAGGTTTGACTTGATCAGCCAATGGCGCAGTGGACTCATTAGACTCTGAACGGCCTTTTCGGGTAAAATAAAGTTGATCAATAGTAACCAACTTGCCCTCATGTGGGAAAACCACTACACGAAGAACGACCGACGCAATAGCGGACATAGCATAAGTCCAACTCCTTCCCAAAAGAAGATGTTAGTCCAAAGGAGCATCAATCACTTCTACTTCAACAGACACTGCTTTTCCTGCCAACTTAATCTTGAAAGCTGGTAGGATACCATGCAGACGGAAGGATCTTCCATCAAAAGTAGTAAGCAAAGTGTTTGATGGGACCAGCTCTGGGGATCCAAGAGCTTTCCAATAGGTCAAGGACATAACACATGTAGAGGCCCCCTCATCAACAACTGCCCTTCCAATGGTCTTACCACCATGGACGACATCTATTGATAGGGCTACATGGTAAGGGAGGCGAATTTTAACATTAGACAAATGAAATTTTTCCATGAGACTCGAAGAGTCCATGCTACCTAAAGCTGGTAAGAGGGCATCTTGCTGAGCGGGACAACTCTGTAACACCTCCAAAGCTGACATTGCACACAGTGTTTGAGCTAAGTCTTCAACCACAGAGTAGTTTGAAGAATCCCTAGCATTAGGGTTATGCAAGGTCTTCTTGAAGACACCTTTCGGTATCTTCGGCATAGTTTCAACAGGTTTCTCTATCGTGAGAGGGTTCGAAGTTTCACCTATAGCTTTACCCTTCTCAGAAGTCTTAGTCTAATTTTTTTTGTTCCTTGTCTGCAACAAATTCGAAGATCTAACCATGTTGATATAATTTGGGTCAGGGGCAGTTTGAGTGCCCCCCGCTACGTTAGAAGTTGAAGCAGTGTTCTGTCCTTGGGGAAAAGGATCCTTCATGACAGCCGGTTGTTGAGCTTTAAGCAGCTTCTGGGCTTGATCCATAAGGGGACAAAGGTGAGTAAGGTGGTCCTCTTGGCACAACTTAAAAGGGAACTTGACCTTATTCTTTTCTTTTTTTCCCCCATCAGCACTGTTTTTGGGCTTTGGCTTGTTTTGGTTTCCCTCTCCCTTCTTACCTTTCTTTTTCTTCCCGTCGGGCTGCTAATTTCCCTTCTGAGAGGTTTGTGCAAAAACATTTGCACTCTGGGGGGAGGGGGCAGCCTTTGCTGCCTCTGTCGTAGACTGCTTGATAGACAACTGGTGAAGTTGTTTAGTCAAAGACTCTACGGTGGGAGAGATAACGGATCCAACCACACCATCAGCATCGAGTCTAGGCTTAGGCTTCTCCGCCTCATTCGAAGGCCTCAGTGCCTCAGGGATGATCTCATATAAGATCCCAGATTGTGAATAAATCAAATCCAGTTGCTGGGCCCAGAGTATGGCTTATTCTTCATTCGTTACTCCTGATGTGGAAACATCCTTAGATATGTATGGAAACAGTGATTTAAGGAACCACTCTAACAGAAACTTAGGAGGAATGGTGGCTTTGATAAGGCTCTTTCGCGTCCTCCAATATTGGATATGATCCGAGATGTGGGTAGCCTTGTTTTGTCTAAAAGTAGACAACAAGTCCGTTCCAAAATCATATCGGACCGGAAGCTGAAAGTGGCTGAGAAAAGCACTAGCCAAGTCCCAGAAACTACTGAAAGAAGCAGAAGGTAGTTCAATATACGATTTTGTTGCAGTACCTATCAAGGTTCTCTGGAACAACCTCAACCTCACTGAATCTTCATTCAAATAATTTGAAGAACACCATGAATGGAAGGTGGTGGCATGAGCCCGAGGATCTTCACCAGTTTTACCTTAGAACTTAGGGATGTCCGATGGCAATTTGGTGGGAACAGGCGGCCACAAGGGGTCATGCCTTAGCGGGTCATTCATCAATTTTGACAAATCTGGAAAGTTTAGGGTTGCCAGGAAAGGAATTTTGGGCCGAATCGGGGTAGTAAATGTGCCAACTTAGGGATTTGAGGGAACTACCCCTGAATGCCCATGGGTAAAAGTGGGGTTGCCCCCTAAAACTGGTTGTGAAGTGGGAAGGTTGCTCTGAAACGGATTCCATCCGTAAGCCAAAAGATTGTGTGTGGGAGGTGCAGTGTAAGAAGTTTGGGCCGTCCCCATAGAGGTAGGGGTCTGAAAGATAGGAGCAGGTATCCCTCTGCTAAACAACGAAAAGGGAGAGCTCCGGTATGGGACCAAAATAGGGGTTTGGAAGCTCTGCCCATAAGAGGTGTTCCTCCCAAACTGCACTCCTACATAGGAAGAAGATGGACCTACGTATGGACTGGATGGGGGAATGTGCCCCCCATTCGAAGGAAATCCTTGGACATATGCTGAGGATCCTACCGGACCACTCTAGGTCATATAGGGAAAGGAAGAAGGAATGGTAGGTATACTGGAATCCCAATAACCATGTCACCGAAAGTACCTCCTTGGTTTGAGTGAACCGGTGGTTGAACCACCTGGCTCGCTGGAGTCAAGGGTGTAGAAGGTAAACTAGATCTAGGGGCACTTACCGGGGGAGGTAGTACCCCTTCAACCGAAAGGGTTGAGGTGAACACAAAAGGACTTTCTTCTGCAGCAGACATGATTCTACCCATAGGTACACCTAATACTGGTGAATCAAAAGGTCTAACCTGAACGATCACAGGATCGTTTAAATCAGTCAAGGGGGTGTTAAAGTTTGTTGCAAACTCGTCAGTCTGCAATTCTTCTATCTCAACTATGTCAAGATCAAAATGGTTAGCAATGAGTTTTGGTTCACCAAGAACTTCACTTATTCCTACAGGTTCAAATGAACCATTTGTGTCTAATCTCCGCCTTTGAGGTAAAGGTGGAGGCTCCAATGTGGTGATAGGAGGAAGGTTTCTCAACCTTCTTGACCTTCTAACAGGTTGGTTCTCCAGAATTAGAAATTTGACAAATCACACCCTAAGGCCAACTAAACACAGGCAAAACCACAAAGCATACACTATAAAATTCCTAAAGTCTCAAGCAATCAAACTAGGGAAAAAGATATAATTTCCTGAAGAAAGCTGATGAACGATTACTTGGCGTCCTTGAAGTGGTTCTTAGGCACAAGCGGAGGAATCACCCACCCCCCTCCTACACTTTCAACAAGGGTTACCTTCCAAGCCCATTCAAGGTGAACTAGAAATAACCCTTCTGATTTACCTAGGTATGAACCCTAAAAGACAAGAGACTAAAGGCTACCTTGGCAATACCAATAGTCTGGGGGGACAGTCGCAAGCCGAACTCATACGCATATGAAGGGTAGCTGAGCCCGAAACTCTATCTAGGACAGAATCCCTAGATGCGTAAAAGTCCTGAGTTATGCTTTGACAAGGATTCGGAGGGTTATATCCCCTGTCCAAGCCTCCACGCGGCGTAGTGCTTAACTCCCGTTTGACAGGAGCTTCCGAGATACATTCAATAAATTCAAGGATTTACCTAAAGAAAGGTCCACTATGTCTGAGTTTTATAACTTCCACGAAGTTTACACTTCCTAGCCCATAAGTCTAGCCTAAGCTAGTAGGTGAAAGGCCCCTAAAAAACAAAACTTACTAGTAAATTTTAAGTTATGCGTTCATTTTAAAGGGTTGTTCTTTACTCAAGAGGAAATGGAGTGGTATACTTTATGATGTTTTGACTCAAATAAGAAATAAATGAAAATAAAGGTGTATTCAAAGAAAAATTACCATTATAAAAACAAACTTCTTTTTCTTTTCTTGCAAATATATATTGATGAATTGAAAGCAGCGATAAGAGAAACTAAGCCTATATTTTTTGTAGTTTTTGAGATAATATTTTTAAATTGAAATAAACACTACTGATGCTAAAAGCGGAATGCAAAAGTTTAACAATGTTTTTTTTTTTACTTTTAAAAATACTCAAAATTCTACTATGCATCTACAATGCATTATACTTGAGCAAACTTGAATCAAATAAACAGTATAAAAGCATCAAACTGAAGCAAACAGGCTGACAAAACCAAAATACCACAAACAAAGGAAGGCTAGGAACCCTAGCTTGGGTGCAAATAATGACAAAAATCACTGTAGACTTACAAAGGCAAGTGCCAACCAGCCACTGTCAGAAGACAGACTGGAAAAAATAGAGCCCAAGGCCCTAATCACTGATCTTGACAAAGACACTTTAACCCACAACCCAAACAAGCCAAAATACTTCAGTATGCAAATAGTAAATAATCCACGCAAAAGAGACTCAAGGGCTTTCGAAAAAACACAAAGTGTGATCACCTAAGGTATTCAGACAAGCTACTCCACATTCATAAGGAAAATCCACTCATAAAATAGGGATTATACAAAGAAAAGAACAAGCAAACTTTAAATTAAAATCCCTATTTCCAGGCATATTCGTGACTGTCTATAAGTGCAACCCGCGGATGATCCAGGACTGTCTAGTTCAGCAACCCATGAATGCAAACTTGTATTCGCGACTGTTCAGAAGAAAAACTCGAAAATGGGTATAAAAATTTTCTCAAACACAAAGAAAAATTCAAAAGACATTCAAATACTGAGACAAGTAAGAATCAGGATAAAAGATCACACACAGACTTCCCAGTAAAGACTGGTCAGGGGGACAGAAACAACCTACAGCAGTCCGAGCTCCCCAGCAGAGTCGCCAGTTCTGTTGTACACGATTACACACCTAATAACCATAGGTTTGGGGTTACCAACATACTCAATTAACTTGCAGACAATTGACTTCTAGAGTGCAGTAAAGGAAATAGGAGGATGAGAAAGACTTACTCGATTAACGAAGGTTGATCCTTGCTAGTCCTCTTCTGTTCTGCTTCTTCTCCAAAGTCTTCAAGGTTGCTCCTCTTTCATCTGTCAAGAGTCAATATTCCAAATACAAGATGATTCATATATATATAAGCAGGTTAGATAAATCATATATAAAATGCAGAAACATAAACATTTATCAAACCAAGATACATGAAACACATATGGAAGAAGGATTCTCTTTATTATCAACAATGGAAAGAGTTCAGATTACAACACAACGCCTGAGACAAGGACTCCTCTGCAACCAAAGGATTCTGAGTTCCACTGCTCCAAAGACTTCTGTATACAATCCACCAGCATAACTTTGCTCTCCAAGTGTATCTCCCTAACACCATCCCCAAGGCCTATATTTATATGGAGGAAATAAGGCAGTTTCGAAGGTTGAGGAGGTTGAGACAGTTAAGAGGATTAAGGTAAATGACATAACTAATCTTAGATCATCGCGTGTTTTTATTTTTAAATTTTAAGGGACATATTCGCGGGTATGTAGAAGGACAACCCACGAATGATTCGCGAGTTTCTATAAGAGCAACCCGCGAATACAGATGCATATGCAGACAAATATGTCAGAGAAAAACAGATGCATATGCAGATAATTATATCAGAGAAAAACTTTGCACATAGTGCAACGCATCAAGATGAATGAAACTAAAATTCCATTTTATGAGCTTCAGAGAATCAATACATGCAGAAGTGCTTTTCTTTCAGAGGTACAAAAATACAAATATAAGCATTAAAACATGATGTTATACTTGACCATGCAATAAAATTACATGGAGACAAATATATCAGAGAAAAACAGATGCACATGCAGAAATAATTGATTCAGAGGGTAGTGGGCATTAGGATTTGTTACTTATTTGAATGCTGATGCTCCTCAAATGCTGAGGCCAATCTCAAGTTTTTTCAAGTCAGTACTTACAATAACAATCAATGACTGCTCTCACGCCAGCTAATAAGAAATACCCAAGGCAATAATAGCAGCACCTTACACAATTTGTCACAATTTGTCAACTCTAGATAGCTCTTTAAGGCTTCTTCCCAGCTCTTACAAGATGCAAACAAGGCGCTGAGGTCAGGCCTAAATGCTAAATAGCTTAGGAGGATGATTCAGAGGAAGGGAGGGCACTCGGCAGGGTTTAACATTGACAAAATGAAAAGAACTGCTGGCTGATCGAGATATATGGCTTTCTCGCTCGAGTTGGACTCTACCACCACGTAACCACCACACCACCTAGCTAGGGCTTCTGTCTCTCATATGTCCTTGTCTTCGACTTGAACTTTGTGAACGTACAGGGTGCATCCGACAGTGGTCTGTCTTAAATATATTATTAAGTGTTTTAAATAAGCTGGATTTTAATTTAGGGTTATGTATTCATTGGATTCCCTAAAAAACCGGGATCGGTTGATTGTTTTGGTTTATTCCCTTTTACAATCCTCTACTAGAAATCATTACCTTTTATCTATTTAGTTTTTTAATTGATTGGATTTTACACATAAATTTATTATTATGTATTTATAGGAGACTGGAGTAAACTGAATTTTACACATGGTAAAGAATTATGTGATGGAGTTTTGGATTTGATTTTTTTTCACAAATTTATAGCGTTATTAGTCTTATTTTAATTTTAAAAACTTTTATTTTCTTATTAATCATAAATAACCACCAACTTAAATAATGATTGTATGTTTACCTAACTAACCTAAGAAGTTGGCATGTTCACTATGTTGTCTCCCTCCTCTTTGCCCATTGAACATAACCAATTGGTATGTTCACCTCAAGATTCCCCATGTCAAGATTTGAAATTTGGACATCTCTCCACTAAATTGAGCAATTATTGTATGTTCACCTAAACGGCCCAAAAAGTTGACATGTTCACCATGTTGTCGCCTTTCTCTTTTCCCATTGAACCTAAGAAAAAAGTTGGTATGTTCACCTCGAGACTCAACATGTCCACCTCGAGACTTTCCATGTCTAGAATCATATTTGAATATCGGACATCTCTCCACTAACTTAAGCAGTTATTGTATGCTCACCTAACCAACCTGAAAAGTTTACATGCTCACCATGTTGCCGCCTTTCTCTTTTCCCATTGATCCAAAAAAAAAACATGTTCACCTTGAGACTCAGCATGTCTAGAATCAGATTTGAAATCTCGACATCTCTCCACCAAATTAAGCAATTATTATATTGTGACTTAAGTGACCCAGAAAGTTGGCATGTTCACCTCAAGACTATGTATGTCTAGAGTCTACGCAACTCTCCACCAACCTA
>LPNX010569169.1:132655-157786 GCA_001517045.1 Pseudotsuga menziesii | reverse complement strand
TAATTTGATTTTTTGTATTTGAAGGTTAATTTATTTATTTTTTCAATTATATGGTTTCTTAAAACATTTGTGTGATGATCATATTTATAAAATTATTGTGGGGTCTATATTTTGTTTTCAATGGTTAATCACGTTCTTTTGGTCATTTTCTCGATTGTTTATATCGATGATTTCTTTTAAATAATGTAGATATTTTTTCCTAAAAGAATTGTAGTGTTTCCAGTATTTTTAATGGTGACTTAAGATCCATTTGAATATAGGAGTATCTACACTCAAAATTTTGTATTTAGCTTTTTAATATATTTGAGAGCTAGCATTTAAATTTATTTTATTTTATTTTATTTGCATATTGTATAAAATAGGGGATTCTTTTATGGATGATTTTTAGGAAGCCTGAATTAAATGATTTTTCTTGTTTTGAGATTTTTTTTTGAAGAACTCCTTATGTTTTTTTTGTTTATATGTTAGTTTAATTTCCAAAATAAGTTTCAAGATTCTTATTTTGATGTTTTGAAAATTTATATGAATTTTTCAATGAGTACTTTACAATATGGAAACAAAAATATTAGGTATTCTAAATTTCGAATATCATACTCTTTTAGTTGTATAAACTTTGCAAAATGTTTGATTATTATAATAAAGTATCTTAGAGCTTGAGTCATGGTTTGTAAAGTATGTATACTTGAATAGTGAACCAAAATATTTGAATGGTTTGTAAAATATTTTTATTTGTGTTTTTGAGAAAAGTGCCCTTAAGAAACTAAAAGTAAGAAAACTATTTTGTTTTCTTATTTTTGAGTTTGATGGATTGCTCGGTTAGTAATATTTACCTATATATTCCTAGCCTCCATCTTTTTGATGTGTTTTTCCTTTATGAAGTGTTCAATAGAAAGAATGGAACCCTTGGGTACATCCATTTCTAATTGCATCAAGATGTGTGAGGTCCTCTACAACCTAGTTTAGGGGCGATATTATGTAAATTATTTCTAAAAATTATTTTTTTATTTCAATAATTGAAGTCTTTTTTGGAGGACTTATTTCAAGAACATGGTAGAGGATGTTGGCACCGCCAATGCCTTTCCTATCCTTAATGTCTCTCGAAAAATACATTCAAATGTCGTCGAATACTGCAAGTACCATGTCGAGGCCCAGAATCCCGTTGATGAGAATTCAGCACTTACCGCTGACGAAATTAAGGCTTGGGATGAGGAATTCATTAAAGTTAATCACGCCACTTTGTTCCATCTTATTCAGGTATTCTGTTTGAAACCCTCCTTTAATGAGGTTTTTTTCTAACCTCATTTAATTAGGGCTTCGACTTTCTCCTTTTCACCCTTAATTTTCCCTTGCGCACATGTTTTAAGGTTTTTTTTTAACCTGTTTGCAGGGGTTGGGGAGCGTTTGTCTAATGTCTTTTAACTTGGAATCTTTGAAGTTTTGGAAAGGATTTTTAAGTAAATTTTTGGACACACAATCGTAGCTTGTTCCAACCCAACGCGTAGCAATTATAGCGTTTCCAACACCAAGGAGAGGTTTTGTTTACCATCATGCTAAAGGATAAGTTGTCCTTTATTGGCTATAGGCAATTACCCTTGAGAACGTGTATTTTATTTCATTGATTGAAGGGGTATTACTCTGCTGCCGGATCAGAACTATAGTTTCCAAATCAGAAATAAAAAGTGGAGTTGCGTTGACCAGCCCTAACAACTGATACTTTATTGATTTGAGGAAGATACGAAAAAGTAGTGGAAAAACCTTGAACATAGTTGTGATGAATACAACTAGTCTTTTTAAATTTCGAGTTTCTTGCAACCCCTTCACTATTGAGGTATTTTTACTCATTAAGATTGAGATTAAGGGGCTTAGTTGAGTACTTATGTGCAACTTAATTAAATGTATTGTGAAGTGTGTCTTTTTGAGGTATTTGTAAGTCTTAAAAGATTAAGAAGGTTAAAGGAGCACTTTTGGGGAGCTATAGATTTAAAAAAAATATTATTTCTAAGTCTTAAAAGATTAAGAAGGTTAAAGGAGCACTTTTGGGGTGCTATAGGTTTAAAAAAAATAGTATTTGTCTCACTTAAAAGATTAAAACGTTTGGATTAATAGTTTTAGAGGCCATAGGTTCTTTTTTACTTTAAATAGTATTTCTCTCATTTTTGGTATGTTTTAGTTGATTTTTTATAGATTATTAAATTCTTCTTGGAGCTGATTTAGAAAAGTGGAATCTTTGTCTTTTAAATATTGTTCAAATGGTTTTTTTTATGGAATTTCTTATGATATTAAAATTGTAGAGTTTTTATAATTTTTCATATTTCTTTAATTTTTTTTATTTTTGTGATCCATTTGTACTATGTAAAAAGCGTTGTTGTCTCTAACAAAAGGTGCATGGCCTATCTTCATTGAAAGGCATGTTGAGGTGGAGTAAAAGGATCTTACCATGAGCCCAACTTGTACTCAACTTTATCAATTCCCTTTGAGTAGGGTAATTTAGAGTGTCATGGATCACTGCATATTTTGCATTCACTGTAAGCTATTGGAGTGTAATCACTAGTGCATGTAAAATAGTGCAACAATAACTTACTTCTCAAGATAGGTTATATGTTTGATTCTTAGATTGACTTATGTTTTGACTAATTTGATTTTTTGTATTTCAAGGTTAATTTATTTATTTTTTCAATTATATGGTTTCTTAAAACATTTGTGTGATGATCATATTTATAAAATTATTATGGGGCTTTAATTTTGTTTTCAATGGTTAATTAGGTTCTTTTGGTCATTTTATAGATTGTTTGTATCCATGATTTCTTCTAAATAATGTAGATATTTTTTCCTAAAAGAATTGTAGTGTTTCTAGTATTTTTAATGGTGACTTAAGATCCATTTTAATATAGGAGTATCTACACTCAAAATTTTGTAGTTATATTTTTAATATATTTGAGAGCTAGCATTTAAATTTGTTTTATTTGCATATTGTATAAAATAGGGGATTCTTTTATGGATGTTTTTTAGGAAGCACGAATTAATTGATTTTTCTTGTTTTGAGATATTTTTTTGAAGAACTAGTTATGTTTTTTTGTTTATATGTTAGTTTAATTTCCAAAATAAGTTTCAAGATTCTTATTTTGATGTTTTGAAAATTTATATGAATTTTTCAATGAGTAATTTACAATATGGAAACAAAAATATTAGGTATTCTAAATTTCGAATATCATTCTCTTTTAGTTGTATAAACTTTGCAAAATGTTTGATTATTATAATAAAGTATATTAGAGCTTGAGTCATGGTTTGTAAATTATGTATACTTGAATAGTGAACCAAAATATTTGAAAGGTTTGTAAAATATTTTTATTTTTGTTTTTGAGAAAAGTGCCCCTAAGAACCTAAAAGTAAGAAAATTATTTTGTTTTCTTATTTTTGAGTTTGATGATAACTCGATTACTAATATTTACTTATATATTCCTAGACTCCATCTCTTTGGTGTGTTTTTCCTTTCTGAATTGTTCGATAGAAAGAATGGAACTCTTGGGTACATTCCTTTCTAATTGCATTAAGATGTGTGAGGTCCTCTACAACCTAGTTTAGGGGTGATATTATGTAAATTATTTCTAAAAATTATTTTGTTATTTCAATAATTGAAGTGTTTTTTGGAGGATTTATTTCCTTGAACTTTAATATCCTTGATTTATTCTACTTACATAAACAATAAATCAAGTGCTTTCATTTAAACTGAGAAAGAGTAATACACTTAATTGTTTGTAGGTGATTTTGTGTTATATAATACTTTTATGGCTTTGTTTAGTAATTATATGCATATGTGTTTTGATATCCAATTTATAAATATTTTTGTACATTTATGAGAAATTTTGCTTATTAAGCATTTTAGTGTAATATCCCTCTTATAAGCTCTAAGTATTTTTTTGTAATAATTTAATGTTATTGTACTTGTTTCTCTAGTGAGGAGCTCAAGGCCAAGGCCACACCAGTAAGTAAGTACATGATTAATTTCCTAAATCTGTAGATTTAGGAGAACAAAAAAACATTGGCACAATAAAAAAAATTGACTCGAAACTAAACCAATAGGGAAGGGTAAACAAAAAGGGAAAACTTGGAGGTTGAGTAAACGTAACCGAGTATCATCGTAGTGATGAAGAGGGAACCAACCACCCTCCTCACCTTTGACCCTAAGCCACTTTTTAGACACTAGTCAATTGCTCATACGCTTAATTGGTAATTTACTTATTGTGGATATGCGAGAGCCTAGGGCTTGAACATGAGGGAACTTTCACAGAAAAGAGACTTTGATAACCAAAGAGTAAATCCAACATGTAAAGTACAAATAGATCATAAAGTGGTTTTAGGAGGATTAGAAAACCTTCACCCAATAAGGCTACTCCTACCTCACATTAATCAAGGGTATTGGAAGGAAGAAGACGTATATTATTTATATAAGCATATATATATATATATATATATATATATATATAATAGCAGAATATATATATATATATGGTAGGAATTTTGTATACAATAATGGAAGCATTATATAGTGGAACATGTTATAAATTACATGTATATAGAACATTATATAAGTGGAGCACCTTATAGTAAAGGAAATTATAAATACATATATATATGTTTTGGAATTAATATATATGTATATTAATATAGCCAATGTAATTTCATATATCATACGTATATGTACAACATTACATATATATATATAATCTTTATAGAGAAAGATACCCATATTGACGGAGTATTAATTTACCTTGAGTAATAGTCGAGGTTTTGGACCCGTTACGTGGTTATTAGCCATTAATTTTGGAGGTGTCATTTAAACTCCCGTGACTAATATTAACTTTTTGAGAGACGTTGAACATGGAGGTTTTAATTACCCTAGATTATGGTCACTGATTATGAAGGTGTTACGGGGATGGATAAACATTGATTATGGAGTTGTTGGGGGTTCATCAGTTTAAATTTCTAGATCTTGGAGGAAGTACGGGGCAAGAGATCTGGAATTTTGAGAAAAGGGATCTTCGCACAAGATGAGCATGAGCTCTGCCGTAAAATGATCTCTATGCTTCTTGAGAGAGTGATCTCTACATTGTGCTCTCTACATATAAGAGGAAGAAGACCCCATCCCTCGTGCAAAATGATGTGAGTGATTTCAACCGGGTATTAAGATTTCATCCTCGTTCACAATTTTAAGAGTTTTCTACTTACGAACTTCTCTTAGCGTGCAATGATAGAATTGTTAGCAAAATACTATTATCATTTCCTTTCCTGCGGGTATATCTATATACTTATTTGTTTTTCTCGGATCTCATTTCAAGCTAGCATTAGTCATTTTCTTATGGAATCGCTTCTATCGTATGTCAAACCGACGATTTGAGTTAAACTTGATATCCGTAGGATATTGATCTTGCATTCTAGGTTTTCTTTTGGTTTTCGTTTCAGATCTAGCATCAACCATTGATGCGTTTGACAAATAGAGTAACCCAATATGCATCTCCATGAGCTGCATTTTGATCATTTATTATATACCTGCATTTAGGAATTTTGACTCTACATTTTAGTTTTCCCAATGCCGACATTAACGGGTGATAACCTCAAAGAAAAATGCTTCCTATTGTCTGTATTTATGACAGTCAACGATTCGATAGGAGGTTCTTACCGTGTCTACATTGACCCTTGTTTGAGGTTGTTTGTTTCTTGTATACATTTGTGCATGATCCAACATTTAGAGGTTACAGATATGAACCCCATTGTGATTCCATCCTGCGTGTGTTGTGTACAATTACATTCTTTATAAACACCCTCGATTGGTTTAAGGCTGCAAATTGCATTATTTATTGATTCAAGCATTTTTCCTTATAGTTTCTAGATCATCGATTGGGACTGAGCGTCTTAGTGAGCGTTACTTTCCTCTGGATACGGATTATTGGAAATCTGAGCTCCATCATTGGTGTTTTACTTTTACAACCAAATATGAGAGCTATGATAATTATATCTATGTGTTGGCACAACCTTCATATCTGAGATTTATAACTTAAGTTTAATTTTATGAACTAGTTTAGCCACAACTGTTGCTTAGTGGGAAAAATGTACATATGTGCATAACTTAGTGAACCGATTACAGTACTCTTCCGCTGCCAGATGACGTGGTAGTAGAAAAAATATTTATATGTTTGGTAGGGAATAAAATTTTTTTGAGCAAGTATTCGCTGAAAGACTCATCAAAATTCCAAGAGTAGTCCAAACGATGCATATTCGCGACGTACCGATTGATGATTGGTATTCCATTAATGATAATTAACAGGATAAGAAAGAGCAGTCAAGTAACGCTATGTCAAGTAATGATATGATTTAAGTATTATGTTGGATATGATTTAAGTAATGTTATGATATGAATTATGTGATTTTACGATTTAAGTAGGAATCATTTCTGTGGGATATGATTTAATAATTATGTTACAATTTTGTTTCTTTTTCCTTAGTCTTCAAAAAAAACTATGAGCTTATATATATAGTTACTGGCTAGAGTGCATAGCCACCAAGTGACCTATACATATATTAATTTGATAGGAACTTAAGTGTGTATCTTTGAATTTTACATTAAATAAGTATAGATACCCATACTTGCATCATCCCAACTTTGATGTACTTTAACGGTATGATAAGAAGATACACAATCAACTTGGCTGAAGGCATTTTCAATAGGGCGGAGGAAAGATACTACTCTATGGTTCAAAGAGGGAGTATATTTTATTGAAAAGGATATAGTTTATATGTATGTAGGGTAGATTCTTAGTGTGTTTTAAAAACACACACTAGGTCTCTTTGACTTGTGTTATAGATTATGTATTGACCAATGACGACACAGCCCTAGCCCTAGATAGGTTAGAGCTTGCGTGACAATAAAAGAAGGAATAAGTAAAGGGAAGTGTTCAATCTTCATACTTCACTTGGTTGGAACTAGTTTTTATTTGTTATGTTACATAAAGAATTGGTGATCGATCCATTCATTTTTAGTGAATCATTTAACAAGAACCCCTAGTTGTATTGACCTACATAGTTTAGAGATACTCTCTATGAGAAAGTATACAAGAGAGACAAAAAAAGTATGGCAACATTTATGCTGCAGATTGTAATCCTTTTAATGAAATAATGTCACAAGATGTGACCCTTTGGTGGACATAACCCATGGATTGGATGAACCACGTGTATTTGGCGTATTTTCTCTTATATGTGCATGTTATGTATTTCATCTTTTTTTTAGTTGATATTGTGTTTTATGTGAGGTTGATTTTTGCTTGATATTGAGATACATATAATGTTTCTATTTAAGTGAGAAATAAATTGCTACTTTCTTAATGAACAAGATGATTTCTTAATCTATAACTACATGAATGCAAATCAGATTTGAATGCAATAATGAATAGCGATGACCTTACGGAATTAATAAATAGTATATTAAAGTGTTTTACTATATGGTATGAATCAATAGAATGAGTCATAACTAAGTAATGTAGCAATTCCCAAAGTAAAATATGGATTGTCTGTTTTATCCTTAATACACGTCTTAATGGAGTTGTTACTTATAACTGACTTGTCCTTTTAATTCTTGGTAAAAACATAAAGGAAGAAATTAAAATGGGTTTTTATTTCAATTAAGAATTTCTATCCATGGTGTACAGTGGTTAAAATTCTATTATGTGACTATACACTCCCGGGAGTTTAACATGGTTTTCTTTTTGGTTATAAGCAAAAAAAAATTTACTCCATTTCTTTTCTAGATTTTTAGATCTGCTAAATGGGTATGTTACATTTGGTTTGTGCAGGCTGCAAATTTTCTTGACATAAAAAATATTTTAGATATGACATGTGAGACTGTGTCAAATATGTTGACTAGGAAGACACCGTAAGTGTTTGGATATGAAAACCAATTGATGGTTTAGGTCAAGGTGGTTTCACTAATGATATAATCAGTTATCTATAACTGAAGGGTTGCTTAAATATGTGGCCCATTGAGGCTGATATTAAGTTGGAGCTTTAAGCCCTTTGTGGGATAGTTTGTAAACTATTGTTAATGATGAATAAAGACTACATTCCCTTGTCCCGTGGATGTATCCCACATTCAGTGGGTGAACCATGTAACTTCTGTGTTTCTTGTGTGACTGGATGTTCTGTGTAAATCTGTTATACTTTCTTGTTTTGTATAATTACATATTTATAATGTATGTAGGCTTAGTGCCCAACAAGTGGTATTAGAGTCGGAGTGCTGAAAGAGATCATGTGCTAAGCGTGAAGCTTTTCCTAGAAGCCATTGACTGCTAAGCGTGGAGGTGACAACACCTGGAATCATTTATGAAGAATTCCAACCGTGAACTAGTTATGTATGCAAACTAGTTGTGAAGGAATGCGCCTCACGCTGGATCGTGTGGATTAACGACAACTACCTGAGAAAGACTAGAATGCAAATTAGTTCTACACATGTAGAGAGCTTCCAAGAAGAGAATTGCTGTCAACCAGCATGGAGAAGAAATATCACTGGATGTTGTCATTGGAGGAGTCTGGTGTTTGGACTCTCAAATTGTTTATTTGATGCTTTGTTTGCGGTTTGGATAGCAATAGCCTTTGGAGAACGTTTTCTTTTCGAATAAAAATGGTGGAGAGGACAGAACTTGCCCAGATCTATAGCGTTAAGAGTTTGCAGTCCATCAGAGCCAGCCGTTAAGAAGCTCATAGCGAGTCATTGGAAAGGTCAGATCGAACCCAGGTGAATAAAAGGTTTGTATCCAAGTCTGCGTAGACGCCCACGCGAATAAAAGGTTTGTATAAAAGTTTGTATTTTAAAGGCTAGGTTAAATCCATTGTAAAGAGACCTAAAGGTGAGCGGCGAAGGCTCATCTAATTTTCTTCACCGGATTTGTGTAATACCCCTCCTGTATACCATGAATATTTTGTAAATTATTATTTTCTATTGTACTTGTTTTCTGGTGAGGAGCTCAAGGCCAAGGCCCACCCATTGAAATATTGTATGTTAGGCGAGGAATTTCCCAAGTTATAGAACTTGGAGATGTGAGACCTAGACAAAACTTAAACAACAGGTGAGTGAATCCACTAGGGAAGGAAAAATGGTGTATGGGTGTGTGGGAAGAAGAGTGAACGTATTCCTTCAATGACATAAAGTTTTAATTTTGATCCTAGGTCAAAGTAAGGCTAAGTAGACTAACTTACCTTATGAGTATTTAGAGATAATATCCGCACCTACCTGGATACATGTTTGACCAAAACTTATCCTCACTAAGACACCATAGCTTGGTACTTAACCCTAATATGATTAAGTTGTGATAGAAGGAGTCACACTTAGTAGAGTTAAAGGTTTAAAATCAAAAGAGGGTAATACAAGGAGAAGAGCAACCCAAGGAACCAATGGTCAATTGGACGATAGGTCATACTCTCCTTAAAAACAACAAGAGAAAAATAGCACTTTCAACATGCCCCGTTTGCTAAATGCCACCTACCTATAGAGACTTACACATATGCCTAATATGTGGAGTTAATTATATACAGTTAAATGTAATTTATATGTATATAAATATATATTAATCGTGGTAGGAAAATGCATAAGTGGGTAGGCATGATAAATAAAATCCACACTACAAAATATTTCAGTAAAGTCCTTTGTTAAACACAAGTTATTGATGTATATGTATGACATTATTTACGTTGGACACTCTGCGAAGTAGTGAATATGTTTATGTTTGACAGTCTTATGGGAAAGTTTTATACTATAAGTGCAATGGATTAAGGAAAGGCTTCCTATGAGGTGACCAACTACCAAACAGAAAGTGGAGCCGTCGACGTCAATTGTAATATATATATATGTGTGTGTGTGTGTGTGTGTGTGTGTGTGTTACTTTTATTTGCGTGCTCCCTTTTTTTTAAATATATAGGATGAATGGTCGAATGGCCTCACGTTGGCGAGAGACGACACTGCTGGCATTTATTATAATCCTTAACCATTGTGAGTTTGGCCACTCAAAGGTGAGTGCCAATGACTATTGACATAGTAAAATTTTTAACCAAAATCTGATGTAGAGTTGGTCTCTCAGTACTGTGAGACGTTGCTGCTAAAATATTAACCTCTAACCTGAAATTATGGTAAGGTTCACACCCTGTGGGACTGACCCCATTGTTCATTTGAACTATTATTTATAATATAGGACAATGCATGCCTCTAGTTAAATTACCTTGTGGCAATAATTTAGGAAAAGCCTACCTCTACAAAATCAATGTCATGTTTTCCTCCTTAATTGTGGGAACTCGGGGCCCAGTGAGGGAAAGTTGTTCTCCTTCATTATTTATTCGGTCATGAAACTTAGAAGAGAGTGCGCGCTCAACTGGGAGATTGGTTTAAAGTGGAAGACAAAGAAGGGGGGGCTACAACCGAGCCGAGAGGCCTCTGGGAAAAGGAAAAGCATTGGAACCGATTCATCTGAGTTTGCAGGTTTGACCTGTATTGTTTTGGATGTGGCGTTTTATATTTTTTCCCTGCAGAATTTATTTGGAGATTAATATATGTTTGTGAAATGGGTGTAGTCTAAACCGTAAACATATCTGGTAATCGAGTAACGAATGGCATCCAATCCTGCGTGTGCACCTATTGAACTCCACACACGATTTTCAAACCCGGCCAAGGGATTCTCATATACCCGTTGGTTGATTGAAGGTGCTTGTGTATGTATTGCGCTGGTTTGTGGATATTTATCTCTCTACTAGCTACCAGAGCTATGTTTTTTTATAAATTCCTGCGTTGAGCGAGAACCTCGACTGAACACATGCCTACATGTGGGAGACAACCAGATTTATTATATTATATTATATTATATTTATATATATATACATATTTTTGAACAATAACATGGTCTTAGTAAAATATACCTACCTGCGTCTTAGCTAGGTTACAGATCTGGAGTTGGGGATCTGAGCCAAGAGTTAAGTGTATCCCTACATCCATTGCGATTGTGTTTTGGGTTTTTGAACTCATAACCGATGGTCATACCCTTAGAGGATTTCATTTGTTCCACTTCCTCAACAGCACCATCCAAAACGCTGTTATAGAACTGCTTGTGGTAGCAAATTTCCTAGTTCGTGTGGATTAGCCCTTTTTTTTATAAGATAGGTTCTAGCATCCGCTAGGTTAGTCGTGAACCTAAACACAATCCCAAGGACAATTTTAAGAGGGTGGTCGGGTTATTATCCAATAACCACTTTTGTTGTATTTTCTTTTAGAGTAAGACCTAACGACAGCATACTCCGCAATTGATCTTTTACTCATCTGCAATTTGATGTAAAGGTAGTATGAATGTTGTTTTTATTATGATTGTGCTTACCATGGTGCTTACATTTTCTTAAAAGGTCTGCGAAGACGTAGGAATATAGATCCTTAAGAGTTTTTGAATGCCTTGAATTGTATTGTCTTGTTTTTCTTTGCAATCCATGAGTGATAGAAAGTCACCTATGCTCCATGAACATATATGACCATGTTAAAAGAGAACCTTTGTGACAAAGATATCATTTGATGGTATAAGTGCATTATCCCCAATGGAGGATTTAGTATTTTTCCCTTGCTCTCTATCAGATATAATGGTGGAAAGGATGCACTATCAGAACTGCAGTTTTGTAACCTTGGTTGAAGAACTTAATAGAAATCTCAATGGTTTGGTGGACTTAACCTCAGGTTAGGGGTGAACCACGTATATGGTGTTTTATTGGTGTGTCTTTTGTGTTTGTACTTTATGTTGTGAAATTTCGTTTGTATTGATGACGGATTTACACATGTTTTTTCCATTTGATAGCATCTTATACACTCCAGTTATTGATGTTAAAAGGATGATTGTTTATGCATCATGATCTATGGCTATAAGGTTAGTCATGCGGTTAATAGCATGACGGATAGTGATATTTAAAGTCCTCTACAAATTGCATAAAGTATACATTGATGAAAACAACTCCCTTCTATGTTTGGAACTTAGAATTTATCTTGGTTTACATTTAAATTGTACGGCCATATGTGTGGAGTCAGAGAAATAGAAACAAAAGTTAAGATACAGGAAAAGCAAAAATCCCCTTATCAGTTTGATAGTTACAAATGGTTTGACTGCATGGGTTTGAATATTCCGTAGATAAAGGAAAAAGTCTTGTTCATAAACAAGTGTTGTATCTAAAATTAAAGATGGTAGGATTTCAAATTTAACATAGTTGATCCATAATGATTGATGAATGAATTATCATGTTTTTTCTTTTTGTTTATTATTACCATTTACAATCTCTTTTATAGTTGTTCAAAGAGCATCAATAGTCAAGGAATAAGATCTTGCTCTTCTTGATAAATGGGTGTGTTACAGATGGTATCACAGTGAGAGTTGAAACACTTGGGCTTATTTGGGTTCAAAATGCTCTCACATATTTTGCTTTAGGAACTAACAATTGAGTTTCACTTTGTGATAACAGAAATGAGTAAGGTACCTTAAGATGTACCAAATGCGGATATTTATCGACCTTGTAGTTGTGCAGGAGAAAGTGGAACGTCTCCTCAAGATTACAATGAAGAAGGCCATTACTTTTGTGAGTTCAATGTCAGTACAGGGGTATCTAGCTATTTCCTTGATCACTTAGGAATATGTTTATGAATGGCTAAGACGATTGCTTCGTCTCTATTTTGAGTTGCACCCATAAATTTTAATGAGGTGTAGAAGTCTCCTTGGACAAAATCATGGTCGATGAAAGTAATATATTAGTTCCTATTATAATAGTAATGTGGGATTTGAATTGGTCATTAATGACTAGATATATGTTAAAAGATTCTTAGAATTCCATGTGGAAAAAAAAGTTATGATAGGTTACATTGTAAAACTCGGTAAATATTTTTGTTAAGGAGTATGTAACAAACCCCAACCGTCAATCAAATTATTCCCTAATAAATATCACAAATTCTATCTTCGGTACAGCTGCACACTACTCCTACTCCCAAAGCATTCCTCTAGATTGAGATTTTTCTTATTGAGATATACCTGTAACCGTGTTAAATATTCATGACATGCACATTTATATAAGACCAAAATCCATGCATTATGTTTTCTAACAGCCCCTTAGGTCATAGTTGTCCGATGAAGGCATATGCAAGAAATCATGTGATATACCCACATAGGTAAGAGCCAAATCATTGTTGCAAGAGTACTTATGCTTCTGAAAAAACCATTCCTAGGAATCGAGAATGATAATAAAAGCAAAACCCATTTTACATCAATCACGGAAACATCATAGATTTAATTGTATCAAGGTTTACCATTGCAATCCCTTTTAAGGTTAATATTCTTCATAATACTTGATACATGAGGAAGAGACTTTATTCAATAACATGTAATTCAATCATTTAACATTTCATAATCATTGAAAATAACCATTCCTTTCATAATTCGGCCATCTATCCTCTTATAGATAAACATTCATGTGATACACATAAATCAAAAGTAAAATAAAGACACAATATATACATGGTTCACCCCAACTAGGGGTTACATCCACCAAAGGTGCTAATCTTTTATTAATTTAACCAATCTTAGAAGTTCACAGATATGCAGCACTTCATCTGCAATTTCCTCTTCTTTTACAAGGAAGAAAAGAGGAATGCCATGCTTTATCGCTCTATATAGTTTAATGTAAAGAAGATACAATCAGAAACTTAAGGTTATGTGAGTGAGGCAAATGCATTATGTCAAAGTTTATGCCTCCTGAAAAATACCACATGCTTAGTCTATTAAACTTTGGCCTCTATTTTATGACATCATAAGTACTACAAACCCAAAGCCATCCCCTTAAAACCCAAAAACCATCCTCTGTTTGATGACCAAATCACTTGGTAACTACCATGTTCCACCCAACCATGACCCGAAATTGTTCCTGGTTTAAATCTAGATCCCCCCAAGCTGGACACCAACATGCAACTACCTTAGAGCTCCTATGGTAGGGCTTCCTAAGTGGTATTCGGTTCTGAATCAATTCTCCTTTTCCTTGAAGGAAATTTTTTTCCAAGAAATCACTTGAGAGCAAAAATAGGCAAAATAATAATTCTCTAAGATAAAAAACAGAGCCCCGAAGCCTTTCCTTGGCTTGAGTCTTTATAGACAGACTTTTCAGTCAAAGGGACAGTTAAATCAAGAAAACTTGGTTTTTTGATTTAACCCTTTTCAATTACTTTGGGTAATTATTAATATTTTAACTTAGGAATTTTCTACTACTTCCTAGTTGGACTTTCATCGACATTATACTATTTATTAATCTTTAATAATAAAAAATAATTGATGGTGTTTCTCTTCTTTCTTTCATTTGTTTATATTATTACTATATTTAATTTTTTATGCATACCATGTATAAAGTACACAATAATATAACACTTTGTTAACATTTGTCTTTGGGCATCATATACCATGATCCCTAGACTTAATGACACTTATTCATTAAGTTCAAGTAGGTGGATGGTTTAGTTCTACTAGGCTAGGCAACTCTAAACATCCTTGAATGTTAGATTTCCCTCGTATAACGTGGTAGCTCTTCAGTACTTTGATGAGAATACAGAAATTCGAAGTTTCATTTAATGAGTTATAAATAAGTATGATGAGATGAATATTTTTATCGAGACGTTTTCACTCAAGACTTATTGATTTCTTTTAAGTAACTCCTAGCGCTTACCAGATCCCATACTCAATGCTTTAAGAGGGAATTACAATTGAGTACAATTCCAGATCTCCGCACTCAACACTAGTGCTAGGATGTACTTGTATGATATGACTAGGGATACAATGGCCAAGGATACGATGCTCTAGAGCTTATGCTCAACATCAACATGGAAGGCTCCAGGGCTTAATCCCCAACACATCCAATTATCTTTTCATGTGTTCTATAGCTTCTCTCTCAATACAAAGGTAAGTACTCATGCGCTCCAGAGCTTCTTGCTCAACATAAATCATCAATCACTCAAGTGGTCTAGAGTTCCTCGCTCAACACAAAACATCTCATCAATCATGTGCGTAAGGGTCCATGCCCAATAGAAACAATCATATAATTCGCTTACACCCAATATATATAAAACAAATCATCATGTTCATATGCAGTGGAGTCTTTGACCCAATATAAAAATAAAACATGAAGATAATCATCATAATTACTAGGCACATGGCTATAAGTGTTAGGTCCAAAATTCGGGATATTACACCTACATTGTACTCTATTACTTATTCCATCCTTAGGCTTTGATCTACATAAGGACCTAGATAGGAACCCTAATGAGGACTTATATGCCATTTTTGTCCAACACTTTAAAGTTTGGTGGTTTTTCTCCTCTTTCAAATGTTCTCTATTATTTTTATGCTTCGAATGATAATGTGGGTTATATTCTTAATGATATTTCGAATATTTTGAGGGATTGGAATTTTTTACCATTATAAAGGACTCTATAAGTTAGGCTTTCAAATTCTTAAAGGGTGCTAGCTCAATGCGAGAGTGCTTTCCTTATAAGCATGAGTTTTTTGGTTCGAGTCCTTTATGCCCTAACGATATTGCAATATCAATTAAAAATGACTAAATTAGTGGCAAGACAATGAGAGAGAAGTGACCAAATGATGAAAGATAAGTGACCAAACAAAATTCTCAAAATTTGCATATAGAATGACTAAATTAGTGACCAAAAAATGAGAGATAAGTGACCAAAATTTGAGAACAAAAAAAGACCAAGTTTCGCATATAAATGATCAAATGAAAGTTTTGGTGGCTAATTCCGAGTCTCTTATCACATGACAAAAAATTGTCATATTCAGTTTGGTTATTTAATGTTTTTCTTGGGGTTATTAATTTGGTCAATTTTTTTCATTAATTTGGTCATATATTCGGTCATTAATTGTGATAGTTAATGACCAAATATATGACCAATTAATTACCTATTAATGACCAAATATACGACCAAATTAATTACCATAATACAACCTATAAATGGAAAAACTAAATATGACCACATTTTTTGCTGCGTGTTAAGAGACTCAAAATTAGCGAGCACTCATCGTCAAATAAAAAGTGGTCACTTATATGCAATTTTTGATGATTTTTTTGTCAATTATCTCTCATTTTGTACTAGTGCTTATAGATCAATGATTTTGGCAGTTCTAGCGAAAATGAAAGACGATCAAATTTCAACAATAACAAAAAGTCAATGAGCATTACTGTGATGATCATTGATGTTGCACGTGTCACACTTTATCGTCACTATAGCAACCGACCGCGTATTTTTGTTTTTATTGCAATGAAATTTTGTCACTATAGTGCCAAAACGTTATTTCTAGTGCTATAGCGACAATTAACATTTGTTTCGGGGGCCATAACATTTATTTTAATTTTTTTATCTCTTTATCCATGAAAATTTTGATTTTAACTTATTTGTGGCAATATTTCGTGGAACTTTCAAGCCACATGTACTTGTGTCATCAACCTCGGTGTGATGAGTCATTTTGGAATGAGAACCTCAAATGGAAATAACAGAGATTTAGATCTTACCAATTTGAGATGCCCCACCTCGTTCGTGAGCTAGCTCATCTAGGGTTTGTAAGAGAAACCCTAATTTTCCAAACATGGAATTTTGGAATTTTAGGTGGATATAAAGATGTGCCTCCTTCACTTAAGTTGTTCAGTGAAGTCCTTTACCAAATTTGGTGGAGGGAAACTACAAAAACTTTATGCCGTAGTTTCCCATAGCACAAGAGATGAGTCCAAAAATGAAAATTCTCAAACTCAATTCTGACTTCACAGAAAGATGTGCCTTTCGAGGGAGAGTTTTTGAGTGAGGTCATTTTCTGAAAACTGTGGTGGGAAGCTTCTGAAACTCGATGCCTTAGTTTAATCATGCATTGTTCCATCGTTTCCCATAGTGTCTCGAAATAAAGAAAAATGAAACTTTTCAAAATTTGAATCCACTTCCACTAAAAGATGCACCCTTCTAGAGCAAGTTAGCCTAGACCTCTTTTCTTGATGATCTATGGAGAGAAGACCTTAAACTAGGAATTCCTAGTTTATGCTTTTACATAATACTTTGAACATTATTTTATAATAATATCTTAGTTATATCTCTTTTACACATAAAGAGTACACTATAAATGTGATGAAGATTACAATATAAATCTTATCATGTCATGTAAACATTTTTTGTTTACATTTTGATTTATGAGTAAATGTTTTACAATAAATTAATATATTTATGATATCATAAACTTTAAAGAGTATATGATACAATAACTATGTGATTTTCGTTATACATTATCCTTTTCATGTTCAATACTTCATATCCTCCCATGAAGTATACACCCTAGCTTAAAAAACATATACGTTCAAGCTATCCAACACTCGTTGACTTCCCTCTTGGTGAGTTGGATAGCTTAAACCGTACATGTTTTTTAAGGATGGTCAAAATACACCACTTATTCTTGGTTGACTTTGCTGCTTGTTTGTTAGACAGTTTGAAAGTACAAGTTTTTTTAAGGATAGCCAAATTATACCAATTATTCTTCCTATTATCCTTCTCATGTAGAATAGATCATGTCCTACCATAAAGTTAGAGACATGCCTACATGCCCTCCTTCAATACTAGATTTTTAATAGGCCCTTACACATTGTGGTCCTCATTGCGACCATATTGATCTCATGAAGTTACCCCTACGTGCCCATACTAGTTTTTCATAGGCGCTTACACATCGTGGGCCACATGAGTGGTATGGCGACCATATTGCCTCCTAAAATGAATAGGTAATTCGGTAAAAATCTATAAAACAATAAAATTATGTTTATGTTCACGGTTGAAAGAACAAAAATGTTTAAAAACATAGAAATCGAAAGGAAGAATTAATTAATAACATAGAAAGGCTCATAGCACGGGGAATTTGGGTAATGCGCACCGATATAAGTAAATGCCATCCGACCTCTTTTGTCATATCGAGTTCGGTCAGACTTCTCTCCGCAAGCTCGTTACTCACACCAAGAGAAAGTTCTTTCTGTTTATTCTGACTTCTCTTCGCAATATCTTTGCTCACGCACATAGAAAGTTCGCTCAGACTTCTGATTTCCGCAAAGTTCTCTCAGACTTGTCTTCCCAACATCTTTGCTCACGCACATAGAAAGTATTTTCTGTTTTGAAGAATATTGGCCATGGCCATGGGATAAGATACATCTTACTGTTTTTATATTGAATTCCTGAATCAATATGAGGTGGAAATCTGTCATATTCATCAGAAAACTGTAGTTGAAAAAAATCCTTCGATTTGTTTTTCACGAAAACAAACAAGAGCATGCAGGTCTGTAATATCCATTTAATTCTTCTATTTTTCAACAAAAAAAATGGTTAAATGGATTGATATTCAAAATAAAAACACATGCCATAAAGCATGAAGGAGCAAAGATTTCATAGAGAGAGATATAATGGTAACCTTAATTAGAGCTTGATAAGCTTAATTAGAACTTAAACCTGTACGTTTGGAGGAAACTGAATATAACAGGTCAATGTAGGAGATAATTCATTCTGGTATGAGCAACCGAAACAATAATATCTCAGTGCAACAAAACCAGACATGAATGAATTAACACTGTGATCCATAACTTCTACTCTCCTCGATGTCCAAAAACAGGCTTCAGCTAAAATGGAAATGTAAAGCAAATAGAAAAGGATTACTAACTATAATAACCATTTCCATACTGCTGTGAATCAAACAATTCTGGAGTCAGATGTAGAATTTCCTCAAGAGCATCTGAAATAGGTGGCATGCTGAATGAATAATTAGTGTATGGATAGGGAGCTGAAAAGTGGGTGCTGTTGAAATTGTTTGCCTCTAGTTGCTGCTGCTGCTGTGGTTGATCTTGTGGCGGGGGCGGCGGCTGCTTCTGATCTTGTGGCTGCTGTTGTGCTTCTGGATTGAAGTATAAACCAATATAATTCGTTTCAATGAACCTTTCTAGATCTGCCATGATATGATCAGTTGTGTTGAAGCCAGTGCAGGTAGCAGTGATGGTAGAATAATTCTCTTGAGGAACACAAACAGCACAATTCAGGGTGTTGTTATTGCTGAAGTACTTTGGGATGCAAACACTGGATGTAGTGCTGGATGCAGAGACAGACATTGGAAGATGCCCACTAATGATCTGGTCCAACAGGCCTGAATCTGAATGACCATTACTATTTGCAAGGTTTTGGAATTGGTGTTCCACATTAGAGCTCAATGTATAACTATATGGTGACACCAGACTGCATACCTCAGAAGCAGGCTCTTCTAAGCATGGAAGGAAATAAACACTTTCAACGGGGTTTGACAGTGGGATTGCATTCTCTGCAGTGATAGTGATATTGTTGTTGAAGGCAGGCTTATGATCAGAGATTTTTGTAACTGAGGAACAAGAGGTGGATGAAGAAACTGGGGATGGAATGGTAGAACGATGGGTATGATCAATGGTGTTTTTTGATAAGGAGAGCAGGAGAGGATCAGCTAGGGGCAAGTTCTGCCAAGTGCTGGCATTAATGCTATGATGATCTCTAGGAAGAGAGACGGGAACCACGCTGCTGGAACCAGCTCCCGCAAGCAACTGGTTATTATTGTTCTCAATCTCATTATTTGATGGCCTCCAGGAACTAACAGTGCTTCCAAGCATGTTGTAACCACCATTTACACTGAACTGTTGTTTCTGCTGCTGCTGTTTAGCTTCATCACAAGGGCGAGGCCTCGTGGTGCTGGAATCTCGCCATAAGCAATCAGGCCACGAGTCTTGGAGCTTTTGAGGCTTTTGTGAAAATGGATCTTTGATATTAGTGGGAAACGCAGAACCAGTAAGAATTATATATATATAATTTACACATGGTAAAGAATTATGTGATGGAGTTTTGGATTTGATTTTTTTTCACAAATTTATAGTGTTATTAGTCTTATTTTAATTTTATAAACTTTTATTTTCTTATTAATCATATATAACCACCAACTTAAGTAATGACTTTATGTTTACCTAACTAACCTAAACAGTTGGCATGTTCACTATGTTGTCTCCCTCCTCTTTTCCCATTGAACATAAACAATTGGTATGTTCACCTCGAGATTCCACATGTCAAGATTTGAAATTTGGACATCTCTCCACTAACTTAAACAGTTATCGTGTGTTCACCTAAGGAGCCCAAAAAGTTGACATTCCACATGTCAAGATTTGAAATTTGGACATCTCTCCACTAACTTAAGCAGTTATTGTGTGTTCACCTAACCAACCCAAAACGTTGACATGTTCACCATGTTGTCACCTTTCTCTTTTCCCATTGAACCTAAAAAAAAGTTGGCATGTTCACCTCGAGACTCAACATGTTCACCTCGAGACTTTGCATGTCTAGAATCATACTTGAAATTTGGACATCTCTCCACTATCTTAAGCAGTTATTGTATGCTCACCTAACGAGACTGAAAAGTTTACATGCTCGCCATGTTGTAGCTGTTCAAAAAACATGTTCACCTCGAGACTGGGCATGTCTAGAATGAGATTTGAAATCTCGACATCTCTCCACCAAATTAAGCAATTATTATATGCTCACCTAAGTGACCTAAAATGTTGGCATGTTCACCTCAAGACTATGTATGTTTAGAGTCTAGACAACTCTCCACCAACCTAAGGACAGATGGGCAGCATGGTCCCATGGCTTCCATAATTTTGAAATTTAAAAACCTTTCTATATCTAAGTATAAATGTATATATATAACTTGACTTAAATTTTGAAATTTAAAAACTTGTCGATATCTAAATATAAGCGCACATGATTTGACTTAATATGTGCAAAGGCATATATACAACTATAACACAATAACATTTTCTTATTACAAATTTAATAAAAACACAATAACTTTTTTATACATTATCAAAATCTCATAAATTATTAAGATTGACCATCATATCAATTTCAAAATTTAATTATGATTCCAGTTTCATTATAATTTGACTAAAATTTAGGATTGACTATCATATCAATTTCAAAATTTAATTAGAATTCAAGTTTCATTATAATTTAACTAAAATTTAAATTTTAACATAATATATTTTTATGAATATTACTTCTACACACTATCAAAAGTTTTATTATAATTTAAACTTATACCTTAAAACAAATTTTATTTCTTAACCATTTTTAAGCCAATACCCCAATCAATATCATCAAAAATAAAATTAAAATTCCATACTCCTATTAATTGTCCCTTCTTGTCATACCAAATTTATAATAAATAATAAAAAAGTGATTTTTTGAAATCTCTCTCCCTCCCAAAGCCTAAAATTAAAAAATTCGTTGTGGTATCGAAGTGTGCCTAACATCATTATGTGCAAACTCTCGAACTCCAACCTTTCCATCGTATTTACCATGCACTTTGCAGAAGAAAATGGAAAGTAAAGTTGATATAGAAGAAAATGGAAATTAAAGTTGGTCTGAAATGGCAAATGGAATTAATGACAGAAAACACTTCCTTTCCATGGAATTAACAAAAGTATTTTGTGGGTATCCATGGCCACACAATCCATGGTGATTTTTAAGAGCTCGGATGACCAGTTGTTCGAAGTCAGTGAGGCCGTGGCTATCCAATCTGAGCATATCAAGAACATGGTCGAGGATGTTGGCACCGCCAACGCCTTTCCTATCCTTAACATCTCTGGAAAAATACATTCGAAGGTCCTCGAATACTGCATGTACCATGTCAAGGCCCATAATCCCATTGACGAGAATTCAGCAGTTACCACCGACGAAATTAAGGCTTGGGATGAGGAATTCGTTAAAGTCGATCAGGCCACTTTGTTCGAGCTTATTCAGGTATTATGTCGAAAACCCTCCTTTAATTGGAAATTTTATGGTTACGCAGTGTTTTAGTATTCGATTTCATAAAGCTACCCTTTGTTCGACCTTACTCTCGAAATTTGTATTTTTTTTGAAACCTGACCTTTGTTCAACTTTAATGGGAATTTGATCGTTAGGTATTATTTGAGAGAACCTAATTTAATTAAGGTTCCCATATTGTTAGGTATTTGGTTATTTGGTACTATCTCAAGAAACTTGAAATTAAATTAGTGATTTAGTGGTTTGGTATTTCTTCATAAACCTCATTTAATTAGGGCTTCGACTTTCTTTTTCTCACCCTTAATTTTCCCTTGCGCACATGCTTTTTAGGTTTTTTTTGCAACCTCATTTAATTAGGGCTTCGATTTTCTCCTTTTCACCCTTAATTTTCCTTTGCGCACATGTTTTAAGGGTGTTTTTTAACCCATTTGCAAGGGTTGGGGAGTGTTTTTTTTAAGGTCTTTTAACTCGGAATCTTTGAAGTTTTGGAAAGGTTTTTTAAGTGAATTTTTGGACACACAATCGTAGCTTGTTCCAACCCAACGCGTATCAAGTATAGCATTTCCAATAGCTAGCAGAGTTTGTTTACCATCATGCTAAAGGATAAGTTGTCCTTTATTGGCTATAGGCAATTACCCTTGAGAACGCTTATTCTATTACCCTTGACCAGCCGTAACAACTGATGATTTGAGGAAGATTCAAAAAAAGTGTTGGAAAAACCTTGACCATAGTTGTGTTGACTAAAATTAGTCTTTTTAAATTTCGAGTTTCTTGCAACCCCTTAACTATTGAGGTATTTTTACTCATTAAGATTGAGATTAAGGGGTTTAGATGAGTACTTATGTGCAACTTAATTAAATGTATTGTCAAGCATGGCTTTTTGAATTATTTGTAAGTCTTAAAAGATTAAGAAGGTTAAAGGAGCACTTTTGGGGAGCTATAGGTTTTAAAAAAAAAATAGTATTTGTCTCACTTAAAAGATTTAAAAGTTTAGATTAATACTTTTAGGGGCCATTTGTTATTTTTTATTTTAAATAGTATTTCTCTCATTTTTGGTATATTTTAGTTGATTTTTGATAGATTATTATATTCTTCTTGGAGCTGATTTAGAAAAGTGGAATCTTTGTCTTTTAAATATTGTTCAAAAGATATTTTTATGGAATTTTTCATATTTCTTTCATTTTATTTTTATTTTTGTGATCCATTTGTACTATGTAAAAAGCTTTGTTGTCTCTAACAAAAGGTGCATGGCCTATCTTCTTTGAAAGGCATATTAAGGTGGAGTAAAAGGATCTTACCATGAGCCCAACTTGTAGGCAACTTTATCAATTCTCTTTGCGTAGGGTAATTTAGAGTGTCATGGATCACTACATATTTTGCAATCATTGTGAGCTATTGGAGTGTAATCACTAGTGCATGTAGAATAGTGCAACAATAACTTACTTGTCAAGGTAGGTTATATGTTTGATTCTTAAATTGGCTTATGTTTTGACTAATTTGATTTTTTGTATTTGAAGGTTAATTTATTTATTTTTTCAATTATATGGTTTCTTAAAACATTTGTGTGATGATCATATTTATAAAATTATTGTGGGGCTGATATTTTGTTCTCAATGGTTAATCAGGTTCCTTTGGTCATTTTCTAGATTGTTTGTATCCATGATTTCTCATTTTCTAGATTGTTTGTATCTGTGATTTCTTTTAAATAATGTAGATATTTTTTCCTAAAAGAATTGTAGTGTTTCTAGTATTTTTAATGGTGACTTAAGATCCATTAAAATATATGAGTATCTACACTCAAATTTTTGTATTTAGCTTTTTAATATATTTGAGAGCTAGCATTTAAATTTATTTTATTTGCATATTGTATAAAATAGGGGGTTCTTTTATGGATGTTTTTTAGGAAGCATGAATTAAATTATTTTTCTTGTTTTGATATTTTTTTTAAGAACTAGTTATGTTTTTTTGTTTATATGTTAGTTTAATTTCCAAAATAAGTTTCAAGATTCTTATTTTGATGTTTTGAAAATTTATATGAATTTTTCAATGAGTACTTTACAATATGGAAACAAAAGTATTAGGTATTCTAAATTTCGAATATCATACTCTTTTAGTTGTATAAACTTTGCAAAATGTTTGATTATTATAATAAAGTATCTTAGAGCTTGAGTCATGGTTTGTAAAGTATGTATACTTAATAGTGAACCAAAATATTTGAATGCTTTGTAAAATATTCTTATTTGTGTTTTTGAGAAACGTGCCCTTAAGAACCTAAAAGTAAGAAAACTATTTTGTTTTCTTATTTTTGAGTTTGATGGATTACTCGGTTACTAATATTTACCTATATATTCCTATCCTCCATCTCTTTGATGTGTTTTTTTTTTATGAATTGTTCGATAGAAAGAATGGAACCCTTGGGTTAATTCCTTTCTAATTGCATCGAGATGTGTGAGGTTGTCTACAACCTAGTTTAGGGGAGATATTATGTAAATTATTTCTAAAAATTATTTTGTTATTTCAATAATTGAAGTCTTTTTTGGAGGATGTATTTCCTTGAATTATTCTACTTACATAAACAATAAATCGAGTGCTTTCATTTCAATTGAGAAAGAGTAATACGCTTAATTGTTTGTAGATGATTTTTTGTTCTATAATACTTTTATGGCTTTGTTTAGTAATTACATGCATATAAACTTCATATCCAATTTATAAATATTTTTGTATATTTATGAGAAATTTAGCTTATTAAGCATTTTAGTGTAATATCCCTCTTATAAGCCCTAAGTATTTTTTTGTAATAATTTAATGTTATTGTACTTGTTTTTCTTGTGAGGAGCTCAAGGCCAAGGCCCCACAAGTAAAACCCAGTAAGTAAGTGATTAATTTCCTAAATCTATAGATTTAGGAGAACAAAAGGACATTGCCACAATAAAAAAAATTGAGTAGAAACTAAACCAATAGGGAAGTGTAAACAATAAGGGAAAACTGGGAGGTCGAGCAAAGGTAAACGAGTATCATTGCGGTGTTGACGAGGGAACCAACCACCCTCCTCACCTTTGACCCTAACCCACTTCGTAGACACAAGTCAATTGCTTACGTGCTTAATTGGTAATTTACTTATTGCGGATATGCGAGAGCCTAGGGCTCGAACATGAGGGAATTTGTGTAGAAAAGAGACTTTG
>LPNX010569169.1:112454-125078 GCA_001517045.1 Pseudotsuga menziesii | reverse complement strand
ATTTTGGAACAATAACATGGTCTTAGTAAAATATACCTTCCTGCATATTAGCTAAATTACAGATTTGGAGTTGGGGGTCTGAGCCAAGAGTTAAGTGTATCCCTACATCCATCTTGATTGCATTTTGGGTTTTTGAACTCATAACCGTGTTGATGTAATTGTAACTTTGGAATGTATTCATATGTATTTCTTATGTATTGTAACCCGATATTTATTCTGGGATGTATTGTAATGTATTTGAGTCATGTCATACCCTGATGTTTATTCCGAGAAGTATCTATAATGAGAAAGTCATGTCAAGTCATTGTGGGAAACCCTCCTATTGGTCAAGGGTTAAAGTCCCCACAGTTGTGGGGCCCTTGGGTTATTAGACTATCCTAGTGAATTCAACCCTAGGTGATTCATTATAAGTCGGGGCAATAGTCCCCACCATTGTGTTACCCTCCTATTGGTCGGAGGAGGAAAACTCCCCACAAGTGGTGGGGCACTAGGGTTATTAGACACTCCCAGAGATGTCGGCTCTAGTAAGTAATTGTTAAGTGAGGTCAACATGTTGGAGTACACTTCAAGTGAATGAAAGAATATAAATAAAGAGTGAGCCTCTCTATTTATCTCACTTGCAACACTCACACTCACTCATTGGGGTGCATGAGTGAGAGAGAAGAAGGTCTCTCAGTGTGAGAGAGAGAGACTGTTGATGTCGAGAGATCATCTCAATGTTTTCCAGTTTTATTGTTTTGGCGCTGATTCTATCTGTGAGGAAGTTGCGGGGTTTTCTCCTTTATGGTTTCCCCGAAAAAAATTCTTTGTGTCTCTTGCCTCTTGTGTTTTTCTTATGTTTTATTTATTTTCTTGTTATTCTCTTAGTTAAAATATCCTAACATCATAATGCTAGCTTATATGATAAAACTCTAACATGGTATCAGAGCTAACCTGAGAAGAAGACATTGTGCAGCTACAAAAGCTAGGGCTTCTTAATTTTTGTATCTCTCTCCACAATCCATCAGCAAAAGTATGCTAGGATGACTCTCTATTGAAGGGCACATCTTTCTGTCGAAGCGGAATTCGATTCCGAGCATTTTCAGTTTTCAATGAGGAAATTAGGGCTTTCTACAGAAGAGGAATTTTTGAGTGAGCCTAGAATAGGATTGTTCTCCTCATCAAAACCGAATTTTAGAGACCTAGATCAAGAAATTTGGTTGGGTAAAACTCTGGGAAAGTAAAACCCTAGTTTGACCCCGAGCTAGAAAAACCCTAAATACTAAAACGGCTAAGTTTTGGTACATTTGCTCTATATAGAGATTGCAGATGGTTCAGGAGTTGAACATTTCCGTGGCCAAAGAAACAATCCTAATGCAGACTATATTCAAAAATCATCCTCAGATTCGCTATATTCTAGGAGCTATGATCCCTCCAAGTTAGGGTTCCACCCTCTTCTAGAATTCATCCCTAAACAGGACACCTGGGGAAAATTCCTTTAGCTTGCGCTACAGAGGTCCAAATGGAATTATAGAAGATTTTCTGGAAAGGGAATAGAATGTAATTTCTATGATCCAAATACAAACTCAGAAGATGAACCAGTGACACTTGAAAGTCCGTACAACTTCGTTGTTCTGAACAGTTTTGTAACAGGTCACCTTTGGAAATGGATCATAAATCCCAAATGGTAAAACCAATTCTGATGAAAAATGTGGTGTTGTATTAGGAACATGTGAGGATACCTCATTGATAAATTTCAGACATACAGGAGTAACAATTTTCGAGATATCATAGAAACAGTGACAGGCATTTCTCTAGAATAAATTGGAAAACTAGGGCTTCCTGTTCCAAAAGCTTCCCTCCATTGTTTTTAAAAAAAGAGTACATTGGACAGCTCCATTTGAAGGGATATATCTGTCTATCTAATCAGGTCTGAAGGATTCCAAGTTTTTAAAATTAGGGTTTATGAGACAAACCCTAGATCAGCCAGCTCTCGAACAAGGACAAACACCTCAAATCGGTAATATCTAATCCTTTGTTATTTTCGTTTGAGTTTGTCATTTCAAAGTGATCTATCACATCAGCTTGATGATAAGATTGTTTAAGTTGAAAACTTCCAAGCATGAAAGTATATGATCTCCCTGAAGAAATGAATTGGACACCTACATGAGTAGAGAGGTTCCAGTTCCAGAGGGAGATGAGGCTCAAAGCCTTACACAAGAAGAAATTTGTCAAGGCCAAGAAGATCATTATTGATTCAGTCATTAATCAACTTGTACTACAAGTGTCTTCCATAAATAAACCGAAGATGTTTGACTCATTGACCAAGCTATTTGAAGGGAAGAACATACATCAGAAGATGACCTTAAGAAACTAGTTGAAGAATGTGAAGATACAGAATGCAGAGACCATGCCGTCATAGGGATCTCTCAAATCAAAGAACAACTTGAAGCGGTAAAAGAAGTAAGGAACACAGAAGTGGTGATGGCCACCTTGAATGGCCTCCCAGGATCATGGGATTCATTCATTCGAGGAATGTGTACCAGAAGGAAGTGATTACTTTTAGCAGACTCCGAGAAGAAGAAGAAGCTCGACTCATAAGAGAAGAGAAGATGGAAGCAACTAAAGATCAAGCTCTCACCTTCCAAAGAAGATACTTCAAGTGATGAGGAATACAAAGGAATCAACTCTTGGAGAACGTCTTATACATCCTAGAATTTGGATAAGAAACAATGCTATTATGAATGAAGAAGACGATGAAGTTGAAGACTCAAGAAGAAGTCTACCCACGAAAGAAATAAAGATAAGTATTCAATTTTCATGATATTGTTTTGTTATGCATTTGTCTATATTCAGTTGATGTATTATGCATGATAGGATGTTTGCATTAATGACATTATACTACTAATATGCATGTGATGGGTATGTAGCTCATGGTGCTATAAATCTCTCCATTGCTACTTATCAAGAATGAAACCTCTTTGTTGACATATTGTATTAGTGCACAATCTCAATGTTGTCCCGGTAGAGATGGAAGGCATCTAGAAAGTTTCAATGAGATATGGATGAATGTTGTATTGGCTAAAGTAGTTGCATGATCATATATTTATGCATAAGAAATTGCCAGTATAAATATTCCTTATGAAATGTTTATAACCATACAAATGCATTTGACTTGTAGGAAAGACCGCATACATAATCTCCTGCAAGCAAAGAAGAATGAGACTTGTTCCGAAGAACAAGTGATGACATTTCAAAGATGAAGAATAATATGACGAATACAGTGACATCATTGATGCATAACCTCCAAGCTATGAAGAAGTAACCAAGAAAAAAAGGAAGACCAATTCAAGAAGAATGATGTCTAGGATGTAGTATCGACACATGAAGAGAAGTTTCTAGTTTCATCATACAGTAGATGGAAACATCGTGGGATACAAAGCAAGATTCGTAGCATGAGGCTTCTCATGAAAACAAGGCCTAGACTATGAAAAGACATTTACAGCCAGTAAGAGTTGAAACACATACATGATGAGCTTGATGAAGATCTTAACCTTTGCTACAAGGTTGAAGATGCAAGTCTATACACTAGATGGTCACATAGAATATTAGTAGCATAGGAAGTTACTTGTCACTCCGATACATAATGTTTTAGTGCATAGAGTACGAAAGGCAGAGGGAGTATGATGCTCCACTTCAAAGGGAGTGATTGCAAAAGATATAAGGTTCGACATGGTACAATAGGATGGATAGATTACTGATGACTCTAGGCTTTACTGAGATTAAAGTGGATTCCAACCTTTGCTTCAAGGTTGAATGCGAAAGACCAGTGATGCTCCTATTATGTGTCGATGCACTACTTTCTAGGTATGGAGGTGAGGCAGAGTACAGATGGAATCTTCCTTAGACAAGAAAAGTATGCAGTAGAGATCCTAAAGAGGTTTGGGATGATGGACTGCAAGGCTATGACCACATTTATGGCATCGAACCTGAAGCTATTGAGTGATGCTTCATCAAAGACAGTTGATGCTATGATGTATTTTCAGATGATTGCGTCATTGATGTACCCGAAGAACACGAGACCTGGCATTTTCTTTGTTGTGAACACCTTGAGCCAGTTCTTAACAGATTCGAGACATGTTCACTTGATTACTGCAAAGCATATTCTGAGGTACCTGAAGGGTACAGTTGATTATGGGCTCAAGTATGATGCTAATCAAAGGATTAACCTAAAGGGTTATGTTGATTCAGATTGGGCAGGCAGTGCCATTGATAGGAAGAGCACTTCAGGTTGTTGCTTCAGTATGGGATCAGGTGTGATCTCTGGGTTTAGCAGGAAGCGATCCTGTGTGGCACTAAGTACAGCTAAAGTAGAGTATGTCGCAGCTTGTTCAGCTAGTTATGAGGTAGTATGGTTGTGGAAGCTACTGTCTGATATATTTGATCTCCACTTGGATGCTACTTGTATACATTGTGACAACCAGAGTTGCGTGAAGCTGTCAGAGAATCCGTTGTTCCATGAGAAGTCAAAGCATATCGAGATCAAGTATCACTATATCAGGGATATGGTGCAAACGGGAGTAGTGACGCTCCAATATGTTGCGACGGAGGAACAGATAGCTGATGTATTGATGAAGCCATTGGCTAGGCTGAAGTTCGAGTACTTCAAGGAAAAGATTGGCGTTCTCCAGATCGAGGTTTCCTCTAAGAGAAAGTGATGAGACCCATAGCCATTCTGACATGGTGAGAGGATTGGTTCCTTCCATGGTCAGATATAAGGGTTGAGCCATTCTATCATGGTGAGAGGATTGGTTCCTTCCATTTCATATATGAGTGCTAGCCATTCTGTCGAGTAGTATAGATGTAACGGCAACTGCCATTGTAGGACTGAGAAGCCATTCTGATGTGATAGAGGGATGTGTTCCCACTTGATCAGATGTAAGGGATGAACCATTCTGTCATGGCTAAAGGATTAGGTTCCTTCCATGTTAGATGTGAGTGTTGGCCATTTCGATGAGCAGGTCAGATGTAAGGGCAACTGCCATTCTCTAGGAGAATGGAGGCACTTGGTCAGTTACCAAGTAGCTCAGTCGAGGACTGAGGGCTATTCTGATATGATTGTAGGATTGGTTCCTACAATATCAGATATGAGTGCAAGCCCTTCCATCATTGTAAGCAGGATGTGTTCCTACCTGGGTGGATGTAAGTGCAGAGCCTTTCCACAGATGGTAGTAGGTGTGTCCTACCATGTGGCTAGATGTGAGTGTTGAGCCTTTCCACAGATGATAGTAGGTGTGTCCTATCATGCTGGTGGATGTGAGTGGTGTGCCTTTTCAAAGATGATAGTAGGTGTGTCCTATCATGCTGGTGATTGTAAGTGCAGTGCCTTTTCACAGATGGTAGTAGGTGTGTCCTACCATGCTGGTGGATGTGAGTGTTGTGCCTTTCCACAGATGATAGTAGGTGTGTCCTATCTTGCTGGTGTATGTGAGTGATGTGACTTTACATAGATGATAGTAGGTGTGTCCTATCATGCTGGTGGTCGTAAGTGCTGATCCTTTTCATAGATGATAGTAGGTTCATGCTAGTGAATGTGAGTGTTGAGCCTTTCTGATATGATTATAGGATTAGTTCCTACATGATCATATGTGAGTGTTGGGCATGCCTTTATGACGAGTAGGTCAGGTGTAAGTGCTAGGTGAATATCTACATGATGGCTAGGCCTACAACCAACATGAAAAAGGGCTAGCTTTGTAGAACTTCCTGTGATGAGAAGAATCATGAGATAGCACCTGTGGTACTGATCCAGATTGAGTGAGGATCTAGATCCAGTGATGATGATCCAGCAGTGATGATCCAGATCCAGTGATGATGACCAGTGATGATCGAGATCAAGTGATGATCCAGATCTAGTGATGATCTATATCGAGTGATGATCCAGATCCAGTGATGATGACCCGTGATGATCCAGATCCATTGATGATCCAGGTCCAGTGATGATGTCCCATGATGATCCAGATCGAGGGATGATATAGATCCAGTGATGATGTCCCATGATGATCTAGATCGAGAGATGATCCATATCCGAAGATGAAGATGACTTGAAGATGAAGCTTACTTAAAGACTTAGAAGTCTTGAGATGCAGATGATGAGATGATCCAACTGATACAAAGAAGAAGGCCGGTGCTGATAAATTTTGTCAAGGGAGTACCTTCCTAGTTAAGAGGGAGTGTTGATGTAATTGTAACTTCGGAATGTATTCATCTGTATTTCTTATGTATTGTAACCCGATGTTTATTCCGAGATGTATTGTAATGTATTTGAGTCATGTCATACCCTGATGTTTATTCTGAGAAGTTTCTATAATGAGAAAGTCATGTCAAGTCATTGTGGGAAACCCTCCTATTGGTCAAGGGTTAAAGTCCCCATAGTTGTGGGGCCCTTGGGTTATTAGACTATCCTAGTGAATTCAACCCTAGGTGAGTCATTGTAAGTTGGGGCAATAGTCCCCACCATTGTGTTACCCTCCTATTGGTCAGAGGAGGAAAAGTTCCCATAAGTGGTGGGGCACTAGGGTTATTAGACACTCCTAGAGATGTCGGCTCTAGTAAGTAATTGTTAAGTGAGGCCGACATGTTGGAGTGCACTTCAAGTGAACAAAAGAATATAAATAGAGAGTGAGCCTCTCTATTTATCTCACTTGCAACACTCACACTCACTCATTAGGGAGCATGAGTGAGGGAGGAGAAGGTCTCTCAGTGTGTGAGAGAGAGAGTACTACTGTCGGGAAGTCATCTTAATGTTTTCTAGTTTTACTATTTTGGCGCTGATAATATCTCTGAGGAAGTTGCAGGGTTTTCTCCTTTATGGTTTCCCCGAGGAAAATTATTTGTATCTCTTGCCTCTTGTATTTTGCTTATGTTTTATTGATGTTCTTGTTATTCTCTCAGTTAAAATATCCTAAGATAATAATGCTAGCTTATATGATAAAAATCTAACAAACCACTGGTCATCCCCTTAGAGGATTTTGTTTCTTCCACTTCCTGAACATCACCATCCAAAATGCTAGTATAGAACTACTTATGGTAGCAGATTTCCTAGTCCATGTGGAGTAGCCCTTTTTTTTTATAATATTGGTTCTAGCATCTGCTAGGTTAGTCATGAACCTAAACACAATCTCGAGGAAAGTTTGAAGAGGGTGGTTGGGTTATTATATAATAACCACTTTTGCGGTATTTTCTTTTAGAGTAAGACCTAACGACTGCATACTATACGGTTGATCTGAAAACCACCATCTGCCTTATGTAGATCAAATTTTATAGATCTCTCAGTGTATGTCCAAGGTTGACTGAAACTAGACCGTAAAACTACCAGCAATTGAATTTGGGATTCTTAAGTTTTTTCATGCGTTCCATACCTACCTACTGGGTCCAAATGACGGATTACTTGTGGCGAATGGTCATGACCTAAAGCCGACCTTGTTTCCTGTGATTATTTTTGTATTAAAGTTAGATATGAATGCTCAGTATTAGGGCGATCTAAAGCTTAGCTTGTCAACTAGGTTTTCTTTGGACCTGAACTTCTGACATTTTTATGACCTGAAAGCTTACAGTGTCTCATGATATTTTCCTCATCTACAATTTGATTTAAAGGTAGTATGAATGTTCTTTTTATTATGATTGAGCTTACCATGGTGCTTACATTTTCTTAAAAGGTATGCGAAGACGTAGGAATACAGATCCTTAAGAGTTTCCAAATGCCTTGAATTGTTTTGTCTTGTTTTTCTTTGCAATCCATGAGTGACAAAAAATCACCTGTGCTCCATGAACATATATGACCATGTTAAAAGAGAACCTTTGTGAAAGCGGTATCATCCGATGTTATAAGTACATTATCCCCAATGCAGAATTTAGTATTTTAGCCTTGCTCTGTATCAGAGATAATGGTGGAAAGGATGCAGTATCAGAACTGCAGTTTTGTAACCTTGGTTGAATAACTTAATAGAAATATGAACGGTTTGGTGGATGTAACCTCGGGTTAGGGGTGAACCACTTATATGGCATTTTATTGGTGGCTCTTTTTTGTTTGTACTTTATGTTGTGCAGTTTCGTTTGTATTGATGATGGATTTACACATATTTTTTCCATTTGATAGCATCTTATACACTGCATTTATTGATGTTAAAAGGATGATTGTTTATGTATCGTGATCTATGGTTATAAGGTTAGTTGTGCAATTAATAACATGACGGATAGTGATATTTAAAGTCCTCTACGAATCACATAAAGTATACATTGATGAAAACAACTCCCTTATACATTTGGAAATTAGAATTTATCTTGGGTTACATTTAAATTGGAAGGCCATATGTGTTGAGTCATAGAAATGGAAACAAAAGTTAAGATACAAGAAAAGCAGAAATCCCCTTATTAGTTTCATAGTTACAAATGGTTTGACTACATGGGTTTGAATATTCCGTAGATAAAGGAAAAAGTCTCATTCATAAAAAAGTGTTGTATCTAAAATTAAAGATGGTAGGATTACAAATTTAACATAGTTTATCCATGATGATTGATGAATGAATTACCAGGTGTTTTATTTTTTTATTATTAGTACCATCCATAATCTCTTTTATAGTTGTTTGAAGAGCATCAATACTCAAGGAATAAGATCTTGCTCTTCCTCATAAATGGTTGTGTTACAAATGGTATTAGAGCTAGATTTGAAACACTTGGGCCTATTTGGGTTAAAAATGCTCTTACATATTTCACTTTAGGAACTAACGATTGAGTTTCACTTTGTGATAAAAAAAATTAGTAAGGTACCTTAAGATGTACCAAACGCAGATATTTATCGACCTTGTAGTTGTGCAGGAGAAAGTGAAACGTCTCCTCAATATTACAATGAAGAAGGCCATTACTTTTCTGAGTTCAATGTCAGTACACATAACCACTTATACTATGAAACAAGAACTATATACTATGAAGGAGAACTCTACCCATAAAAATGATGATTTTTGCAAAAAAAACACCAAAAACACCCCCCAAATAGAAAAGTGTTGATACCAGTATACACATTTTTGTTTTTAGGGTAAAAAATAGAGACATGGACTAAACATCCCATATTGTTGTTTAACAAAACTTTAAAAATCAACCTTAAATTGGAAAAAAAGAAAAATTCTTGAAGAGATAAATTACAACTTTCTGGAAAATTGCATATTAAAGAAAAAACAAATTTCTCTAATAATTTCACCATTATAACCATATAGAAACAAAGAAATTGTGATGCGATTCATAATGAGATAATATATTAGACCATACAAGAACAAATGGTTCATATAAATATTCAAAAACTCCTCTAGAGTTTCAATTACAAAAATCATACTAGTAAAAAGCATCTAACTACCTCTTCAAATTCATCCATGGATTATGACACCCCATCATCAAAAAATCCTATAGAGTTTCAATTAAAAATATCATACTAATAAAAAGCATCTACACTGCTTCTTCAAATTCATCCATGGATTCTGACACCCCATCAGAATCTACATTTTTTGCAGATGAAGGACTTGATGAAGATGTAGATGACCCATACTCTTCTCTATTATCAATGGGCGCACCATCTGAGTCTACATCTATGCCCATAATTTCATATGTCATATTCCTTCGGGATCTACGGCTTGGTTTAACAGACTCCCATCTTGCAACTTCTGGCTGTGGTAGCAACCTCTTGAGAATCTCTATATTCTTGGAGCGGAGAGTGTCTTTCTTTGTCAACTTGAAATCATAAACAAGTATATCAACTTCCTCTAATTTCAAGATGTCAATGCGGCGGCGATTTAGTTTTTGACCCTTTCTGTTTCTCTTTCTGTAAACCTTTTTCTCAACCACCATCTCTGCCTTGTACACACCATCAAATGGGTGTGTATCTGTTGCATACCAATGTACTTCTACTGATACTACTTCTTCATTTTCTTTATTGACCTTCATAGCTTTTGCAATCCAGAATAGATATTGACGTGGATCATCTGTAGCCAAAACTGCAATCATGCAACCCTCCTTGATATCTTGTACTGAGCCCCTGTAAAGGTCTTCCATATCTCAATGCTTTGCGGATGATCTTCTACAGCCAATATACATTTCTCTTTCCTCTACTTGAGAAAACTCAACAGCTCGAGGTTCAACATTTGTTACCTCGTTTTCATTTGATAAACTTTGTGGCCAAGCAAACGGAGTCTTCAAAAATATATCTCCATTTGTAGAGTTTGAAATTATGTCACTCTGCTCTATGAAAAAAGACTCCCACCAAACGGAATCAGCAACATCAAAGTACGCATATGTATCTTCAATAGACTTTTTGATTTCTTCCAAGCATTGAGAAGAATCAACATCTCTACTATGTCGCCTTGCATTATGAATCTCTGTAGATGATTGCAATAACAATAAATTTTAAGCATACATTTGATGACTTGGGATGAATTTCAAAAATGCCAAACCTGATGAAGGCCCCCATTCTGTGCTAGTTGAGTACTTCTTGCCCCACAATAGTGTTTTTCCATCAATATTTTTTATACGAAATTGATGCTGAAAGCTAATGTCATTAATTTTTTCAATGCACCTTTCCTCACCATGCGATCCAAACAGAAATCTTCGCATGTCAACAGTTTCTTCCAATTTCTTTACAGTAGGCTTTGGATGGTATGCTTTCCCTATAATTTCAATCAACGATGGCAGGCTCCCGACTTTCTTCCTCCTCAATGTCCTTGCAAAATGGCTGAACATTTGATCAATATGATCATGTGTATGCCCAACAAGAAGGAACCCAACTTTTACCTTCTTAAAAATTCCCAATTCCACAAGCATGCTTAGATAACCAAACACGACCTCGTTTTTGTTTTCCCGGCTTGTGTTGTCCAATTGTAGATAAAGAACTTCTGGAAGATCACCAGGCCAATGAGTAATGACATGGTGAATTATGCTGATGGTCAAATTTTCATCATTGTGAATATTTGGAGCTGTAAAGTAAACCCTTGGAATCATTTCACCATTAAAAACCATACACCCAACCAAGTGAAACTGAATAAAATTCTCCTCCTTTAAATTCTTTGGCACACGGACAAAATGTGGCAAGAGTGTATTTTTCTGATCCATGCCATCAATTATCAAACCCATATACTTATGTGGAGCATCGTAACACTTCTTGCGATGTTTGTACAAATTTTTCTGTTCATTTGATTGTTGATTGCGATGTTCTTGCAGTGCATTGATTATGGAATCTACAAACAACATAACAAAAAATATTTTTAACTAGATTCAATAATTGACATTTATCTATTTGTTTTTTTTTGTTTTGTAAACATACCTCTTTCTATGCCTTGTGATCTATCCCTTCTTTCTTTAAGAGAAGCACATGTATTGCAAACTCCCATCCTTGACCTCTTTGGAATGCGGACGTTGTTGAACTTCTTTTTCCATACTCTTGTGAAATATGCATATCTGATAAAGTTGTCATTTCCTTGACCACCTTGAACATAATCCTTGTATAAGTTGTAGATTTCCTGCCTTGTGAAATTATCTGGAATGTGTATTGTTTCTCTATTTGGCACACTCTCTCCATGCTTGGAAAAGAAATCATGCATCCATGATATTGCAATGTGTGTTGATGGCCCAGTGATTCGTCCTTGATAATCATCAGTGTAAAATGTAGGATCCTTTTCTAGTCTTGTTTGGATTCTTGATAATCGAATATTACCAATTGAGTGAATCCGTTTGAATGCCTTTCTACAAAGCATAATTCTTCCAACGCGATAATCATAGCCTGTCCTGGTAGAAATCATGCACCCCACTAAATATGAATTTTGCATGCTTTTGTTCATTGAAAGATACATCTTCCTTCTCTCCAAGAAATAATTGTAGCCTAAACTTTTCAAACAACTTTTGTGGAAACACTCACTCGAAATCAAATGAGTAATGGAACTTGGACTTGTCAGCAATTATTTCCTAGACCTTGTATAACTGGAATGCTTTGGATTGACATAAAAAGGTCTAGTCCTACACTTAATCCTGCTCTGCATTGGATTCTGTCGCTGGATCTCTTGTACCATTATGTCTGCAACAACATCCTCAGCACGATGATTGTTTTCATTGTGATGCATATGACCCCCCTCATTGAAAATTTCATCACCAAATTCATTATGAAAATTATTGTCATGATCACTTGCTGCTAGATCAATGTGACCATCAACATTATTTGTGGCACTAAATTCTTCACTGAAAGGAGAATCACTGTCTTCATCATTGGTGGCTTCATCATCAACATAATGATCATCGGTGCCATTGAAATCCTCGCTTGGAGAGAAATCATCATCGGTTCCATTGAAATCTTCACTCAGAGCAAAATCATCATGAGTGCCATTGAAATCCTTGCTTGGATGATAGTCACCATCATTGCCATTGAAATCCTCGCTTGGAGGTAAGTCATCATCGATGCCATTGAAATCCTCGCTTGGAGGTAACTCATCATCGGTGCCATTGAAATCCTCGTTTGGAGGAAACTCATCATCTGTTCCATTGAAATCCTCGCTTGGAGGAAACTCATCATCGGTGCCATTGAAATAATCGCTTGGAGGAAACTCATCATCCATC
>LPNX010569169.1:58714-103366 GCA_001517045.1 Pseudotsuga menziesii | reverse complement strand
GGATTTGATTGATGACATATTTATCTTGTGGGAGAATATTGGCATAAAAAACCAAAAAGTGAAAAAAGGTAGAGTTGTTCCATGGAGCGGTGGTAAGGCGGGTCCTGACGTCAAGAATCTGCCAGAAGACATGACTATTACACCTTGGAGAACAATGCAAGGTGTGAAGGATGAACCATTAATAGCTACAATACTATCACGGGTAAAGTCAGGTGAATTATCCATGGAGGAAATGTGCAGCGAACTTGAGAAGTAAGTTGATCATTTTTTTGAGTTTAACATTTTTGTTATGTTCTAGGTATTCTATTATATTATTATATATGATTGTAAACATCATTTATTATTTCATTGTCTAGTCACAAGGTCTACATGAAAATACAAGAGGAGATGGTTAAAATGTTGAGTGAGAAGAGTTGGGATGATGTCAAATGCAACTATCCAAACTCAAGCTCGATAGAAAGTTTACAACAATTTTTTGTTGCATTCAAGAAGGTATGTTGATCTATGATACATCCTATTCTATTTATTTTCTAATTCAATTCATTTCTATTTTATTACTTATAGAGATCATTTTCATTTGAAGATTCCAAAGAGGGGTGGAGCTGGAGTACCGAAGTCCTTCAAAATCCATATCCAAAGAGCCAAAATAGAACGACAAAGGAGACAATGTCTTACAAATGTTGAACTTGGTGATACACTTGATCATTATATTTGGAATGGGCTTGACACTGTGCAATATAGAGTCATTTTAGGTGACTGTGCAGACATTGCAAATCTTGTTCCTAAAAAGGAGTACGCACTAGTGATTGCAGATATCCCTCATGGATACAATATCCGAAACACTACTTATGATTGTGAGCCTTATACTTACCAATCATTCAGTAAAGTGGTTTTGGGATTTGTAGATGTCACAACATCACCACTATGGAGATTTGTTGTTTTCCATTCAGACACACAATTAGGGGGCTTGTTGACAGCCTTCAGGGGTAAAGGAAAAAAAAGGAAGGAACTTCATTGGTAATATATTTGCACTATATTATCAAAATTTTGAATTTATAAATCAATTATATTTATTGATAAGTTAATTAATTGTTTTATATTTTTGTTACAGGAAAAAGCCTAATGTTCGTAGGTCAGGAAGGGATCCATTCCTGAGTGATGCTGAAAGCATACATGTTGCAACTTGGACACAGGAAGATGCTTATGAACCTCTTTTAATCAATAAAAAGAGAGGAGGAAAACATAGTTAGATATTGAGTTATAATGCCGTGGTAAAAAAATTAACATATGAGGAAAGGGATTTGAAAGGAGTGACTGTAAACATCTATCAAAAGCCACAAGAATTGATTAATTATCTCATAGATACATTTTCAAGAGAAGGAGACTGGGTCTTAGATTTGTTCTCGGGTTCAGGTAAACTTTCTCATATTACATATGAAATAATATATCAAGTTTTATTGTATGTTTTATCCTTCATTATTTTATTGTTTTAAAGTATGCTTCTTTATGCTATTTCACTTAACTTTAATTTTGCTTTTGGTGATTAGGTACAACAATAGCATGCTCCTTACAGAAAGGAAGAAATTGCATATCGATTGATAATGATCACTCCAATGCAATTACATAAAACAAAGAATTAAGGCTATTCAAGTTCTTCTAGATGAACTGCAAGAAGTTGGTTTGAAGAAAGGAGAGTTTAGTGAAACACTTGTGGCAAAGATGTCAAAAGAGCCCCAACCCCCGTTAGGAGGGGTGTTTGGAAAGGAGCACTTTGGGGATCTTGCAGACATAGAAGACCCAATGGAAGAGGACATTGATGTCCCTGAGGAAATTCAAGCTCCAGAAAATTCCGATGTCGATGAAGAATTTGGCATGCATGATATTGTTGAATAGTTTCATGTTTTGAAGAAAATGTTAATTTTGACAATTTTTGACAATTTTTTGATCAGATATATTAGTAATGTTTTGACTTTCAGACTTTATTTTAGAAATAAAATTTCTAAATATAATGTTTTAATATGTTTTTTACAAATAATTTGTAGATTTTTCTTGACTTTATGTGAGTCGTCACTTTTCGATAACTAATATGAAATATGATCATTTTTAGAGAAAAATTCTCTGAAAATTCATTGAAAATGGTTTTAAATGTCTTTATTTTCTGAAATTATTTACAATTTTGTCAATAAAAATGCCTTATTTTGTACATAAAAATGTCTTATTTTATAGAAAAAATCGTAAAATGTATATGTTTTTCATTATAAATTGCTTAAAAATGTATGTTATTTTGTTAAATTTCAAAAAACACACTTGAAACTAGAAATTAAAAATATTTTACAACAAAGATAATTCAAAGACCCCAAAAAATGTCTGAAAATGAAAATGTGTGATACTGGCATCAACCATTTTTGAAACGGGGGTAAAAATAGCTACTAAAATTAGGAGAGAGAAAAACGAGAACTGTGACGAGTTCTCATTTCATAGTATAAGTGGTTACATGTATCTGACTATTTCTTTGATCACTTACGAATATGTTTACGAATGGCTAAGACAATTGCTTCATCTCTATTTTGAGTTGCACCAATAAATTTTAATGAGGTATAGAAGTTTCCTTGGACAAACTCATGGTCGACGAAAGTACAATAGTAGTTCCGATTATAAATATTGTTTTCAAGGAGTAGTGTAACAAACCCCAACCGTCAAACAAATTATTCCCTAATAAATATTACAAATTGTATCTCTGATACAACCACACACTATTCCTACTCTGAAAGCATTCCTCTAGATTCAGATTTTTCTTATTGAGATATACCTATAACCATGTTAAATATTCATGACATATGCATTTATATAAGACCAAAATGCATGCATTATATTTTCTAACAACCCCTTAGATCATAGTTGTCCAATGAAGGCTTATGCAAGAAATCATGTGACATACCCACATAGGTAAGAAATCGTTGTTGCAAGAATACTTATGCTTATGAAAAAACCATTCCTAGGAATTGAGAATGATAATATAAACAAAACACATTTTACATCAATCACGGAATCATCTTAGATTTAACTGTATTAAGGTTTAACGTTGCAATCCCTTTTAAGGTTAATATTTTTCATAATACTTGATACCTGAGGAAGGGACTTCATTCAATAACAGGTAATTCAATAATTTAACATTTCATAATCATTGAAAATAACCATTCCTTTCATAATTAGGCTATCTATCCTCTTATACATAAGAATTCATGTGATACACATAAATCAAAAGTAAAACAAAGACACAAGATATATGTGGTTCACCCAACTAGGTGTTACATCCACCAAAGGTGCTAATATTTTATTAATTTAACCAATCCTTGAAGTTCATAGATATACAACACTTCATCTACAATTTCCTCTTCTTTTACAAGGAAGAGAAGAGGAGCCCCATGCTCTCTTGCTCTATATAGTTTAATGTAAAGAAGCTACAATCAGAAAATTAAAGTTACACAACTGAGGTACATAAATTATGTCAAAGTTTATGCCTCCTGAAAAATACCACATGCTTAGTATATTGAACTTCAGCCTGTATTTTATGACATCATAAGTACTGCAAACCCAAAACCATCCCCTTAAAAATTCCATTTCATCCAGAACTTTAGAGCTTCTATTGGGTATCAGAACTTTTAAATTTAGCCTCGGGCATTTTGAATAGAGTATTCTAGCAGAATACAAACCTATGTGCACATGCAATATTTAACAAAGAACTGGATGACAAGTAATCCAACAGAGGTACCACAAAAGAGTATGACTAGATGATAAACTCATGCTAGCAGCCTATGCACCTCGCGCATGCAGTATTTAACAAAGAACTGCATGACAAGTATTCTAGTATCGACACCACATACCGAATCTGACAGGATGATAACATTATGCTAATAGTATAATGAAATAGGAACTTATCAGAATGTAAACAATGCAAAGCCTAATATGGACCTTCCAAACACTTTGAGTCTAAGTCTAAATCAACTCCCGAGTCGGATTGCTCTTTGAGGAAAACCCAACAAGGTCGGCCAAGAAAAATCTTGAGCGACTGAGGACTGGCAAGTCAAAACTCGATCAGATTCACTTGGCAAGTGAAATCTTGACCTAAAGTTTATAAGTGACACGGGAAAAGAAACACTCTCTTTTTGCTTGTTTTCTATAGGATTTCCTAGAAAACAGTTTCCTAACATCATAAACACGGATGAAGGTAAAGATACAGATATAAACATAAAATTGGAAGTTAAACTCTAGAAAATACTTATACTTTGTTGTTAATGAAGGGTGTTCAAAGATGATGGCCATGGCCACACGCACATTGTAACCACGGTGTGAGGAAGAGTCTTCCTTTTGCAATAGAGGGATTTCATATCTCACTCCTCAATGAAATGGGTTCACGTTGGGACAATCCTCGCAATTGATACCCAAACATTTTCTCAACCAGAGTGCTTGTGATTATGAAGGGATAGTTTTCTAGGTGCTCTCCTCCATTTTTTTTTACATATCGCTCATCCAAAATAAAATAATGTATTCTAACCAACAAAGCGTCATAGCGAGATGCCTCCCGCAGCAGACAAACACACATACAAAGGGGGTTTTAGGTTTTGATCTATTGACCGTTTCACCATCATAAAAAAATTAAAACCTTAACGATCATCGACAGATTCCGTCCCTCAACAACAAACAGTCATACAGATAGGGTATGAAGCACTAATATTTGCGCTCCATGTTATATTCATAGAATTTGAATGAAAAACAGGTCTTCACACATGGGTTTTAGTCAATATATAAAATAAAATAAAACACAGATTCCTTCTTATCATCGCTACGCGTCAACTACCTAAAGCAATTTGCAATTTACAGTCAACTCACCTTTACTTTTCATTGTCCCCGTTATCATGGTTGTTCAAATTAACTCTTAGTCCACATTGGCTAATTAATCCAATGCTAAGAAATCAAAATGAACAGGGAGCACTCGTACGTTCCCAATTCCTTCTTTTAGAGCTCCATTGTGGACGGCTATCACCAGCAATTGGCGGCCATTCAACATTCACATCTTCTGCCACCAATATAGTCACAACAAAGAATGAACCTCCATCCCCCCTTTAGCGCCCAGTCTCTCATTTTCATGACCTAATAAATAATTAAGGAGAATGGATTTCCCTCACCGGGCGCCGAGTCCCACAATTAAGGAGGAAAATATGCCATTGATTTGTAGAGGTAGGTTTTTTTCCCAAATATCTAAATCAACTAATTAACTGGGCATATGTTCAGCCCAATTTCCCCAAATCTTGAAATCAATTAATTACCTAGGCATGCGTTCAGCCCAATTTCCCCAAATCTCAAAATCAATTAATTACTTGGGCATGCGTTCATCCCAATTTCCCAAATCTCGAAATCAATTAATTACCTGGGCATGTGTTCAGCCCAACATCATCTTTTGGTAACCCTAATAAATTTTCTCTTAAACAAAAATATATTTGTTAAGGAAGTTATGTACATCGTGCACTCTATTTACATTTGTAATAGTTTTTTTTTTCAATTGTCCAAAGAAGGAAAGAATATTCTTACCGATTTAAATATGTAAGGGATTCTTTCCCCCCCTTTTTTTATATAAACGCATTTATATATAATCTATACAAGTATCCACCTATGTATTCAAGATGATAAGGGATATTAAGAATATATATATATATATATATATATATATATATATATATATTTTAAACCATATCATGAGTATCTCTTGATTCACTTTCTTGCAACCATTTCATATGTATTTATATACATATATATCATATATACGTATATATAATTAAATCCACATTTAAACATATGTAACTCTCTATGGGTAGATGGTATTCAGCAAGGGTGGTATGCTGAAGGTGCTATATATATATATATATTCTCTTATTGTTTTAAGGAGACTATGACCTATAGTCCCTTTGACCATTAGCCCCATAGGTTGCTCTTCTCCTCGTATTAACCCTTCTAATTTTAACCCCTTAACACTTCTATGTCGATGCTAAACTGAGTGTAACTCCTTCTATCTTGACTTAATCATATTAGGGTTTAGTACCAAATTGTGGTGTCTCAGTTGGGATAAGTTTTAGCGAACCATGTATCCTGGTAGGCGCAAATATTATCTCTTAATACTACCCTAATCCAAACGATACGTAGGACCTCAGTATCCATTATGGATCTTTTAATCATTTGCTTTTATCTCTTGTGGTTAAGTTATGTCATTGTCTTTATGCCTCCTAAGTTTTTCACTTAGGTAATTCACTCGTATAGGCTGCACGGTTTTGCTTCCGGTGGGGGCCTTGGCCTTGAGATCCTCACCCGAAGTCAAGTACAATTAATGTTCAAATTTATAAAGTATGTGGGGTATGTGAGAGGGATGTTACATCCTCTCCCACTTAAAAATAACATCGTCTTCGACGTTCTTGTTTCAACCAATTTCCTTCTTCCACTATGTCCTCTTTCTTGCTTTCATCCTTTTCATCCTAATCTTTGGTGATCTTTTCGTATCTTCTCAAGTTGATATCTTTCAAGACCTGTAGTTTTCCTGCAACAAGGTCAAGTCTGGCCCAAATTTTTATTTAGTAAATCATGTCGAATTATAATTCAACTTACACCAAAGCCATAGATTCCCTTTTGCATTGTAACAATTTGCAATTTACGGGACACTTTCTAGTTTTTTATTGGTATCATAATATCCAACTATTTTCATAATGCAATAAAACATAATTACTACCCTCTATTGGTTTTACCTCCAACCTTCATATAGTTATGTCGTCCTTAACTTGAGGAAATCCTTTCTTGACGACACATTAATCATGTAACAGTCTAATTACTTGGAAATTTGTTAATATTTTTTACGTTCTTCATGTTTTACATACTCTCCCTTCAGCTCCTTTTCCATTCTTGTGTGGACTTACAACAATTTATGAGGTTACTCTCCCTTTTCACCACTAGTGGAAAGTTTTCGCCTCAGAGACATCAAACAACGTCCTGTCTTCGATATGTCCAGTTTTGCCTAGGTCTTATTCTTGCCACACTATATGCCTAACACCAATGTGCTCATGTGGCAATCACTTTCCTAACACCATTGTGCTCACGTGGCAATCACTTGCCTAAAACCATTGTGCTCCCGCTACATTCAGTTTTTTTTTGTTCCTATTTAGTATAAATTTCACTTTGACTATTTGTAATGCACACTCCTTGGTGCTTCACATGAATTTATTGTCATTGTCCTGATTAATGACATTTTCCTCATGGTTAATTAGCATCTATCGATAAACATAATTTTCATTCCTTTAATCAACATTTCCTAAGTTATAGTGATTGTACCCTTACCATCATTCATGGTTCATACAATCTCATAATTCATTCAGAATAAACCACCACTTATTTACAAGTGTATTTAGAATCCATGTCTTACATTGATCGTGAGATAGTCAGAATCATTGTAACGCCCTACAATGTCAGTACATAACACCACAATCCATAGTTAAACCTTGGTTAATAGAAACCTCGAAATATGGAATTTATAATAAGATAATAAAATAAAACAACACTCGTTCTTGAGTGGTTTAGCCTCCTTATTTAAGCCAGAGAATTTTTGAAACAAATAGTCCATTTCAGTTGGTAGTGTCTCATGCATACCCTGCAAAGTTAGTCCATAACGTTATATGTCATTTACCATTTTCAAATGTTAATAGCAATTTCCCAACACTCGAACTTTGGATCTACGATACGATCATTAAGGTAGAGAGTTTAAATATCCAAACTATAATGATTTTAAAGTAAGGATCTTACTCTATCCTTTGTCATTCAAAAACGAATCAGCTAACAAAATATTTCAGAGACGATGGTTTTCCCTTTAGATCAGTTCAACCAGATCATATGTTAAGAACATGCATCATATAAATGCCGTCAAAAGTTTCTTAGATATACCCAAACCCCAAATCAATGCATTTTCTGAATTTGGACACCTTGACACGTTTTCAGAGTTATGACAAGTCCGATGCTTTACCAGCAATTTCAATGGCAACATTTACTAGATCTATTCAATCCAACACAATGCATTACAGAGATTGGGCATGAACCGTTTTAGGTCCAAAGCATATAATTCATAACTAAAGTGAGGTATCAAATTCGTACTATGATCCAAAAGGAATTTTAAAGCATCGAATCTAGATATGACTTAGATGGAAGGAAATCAAACAATTACATGTATCAATACATATGCAAATATTGTAAAGCATTATTAGCAACTGACCAATCGTAGCGATCTAGTCACAATAGTGGATACGTAATTTAAAATTTAATTTATACCTGTCAGCTTCCCCCCTACAACTCTAAAGGTGACTACAAGTGACAACTACACACATGCAATAGATTTATGTAAGAAATGCTACAACATTCTGATTCCTCAAGTGTGCTTTAAGATAGCCAATAATTCGTGCATCTGCACCATCCACAAGGTTGATCGATTCCAAATCGATTGGATTTTTAGGAAATTCAAGACATAGACAATATTTTCATTTGGAGATCATACTCATAGGGCCGTGTGTCAACTAGGACAATAGTATGTAGAGTATAGAATGTTTAATCAATGCATATCTATATAGTATTCTTACATCATATTTGCTCACAATTTAAACATGTGACAAGAAATTGGAAAAAAAATGTCAAACCTTATGTACAAAAATAAACATAAAAAGAACTATCTTTAGAGAGGCAGTTGCAAATTTATTAGCACCAAATTTTTCCTTCAATCAAGTAGAAAAGTGTGTGAATATGATCTCTAGCAGGCAGAGGCAATTTCAAATTTGTTTCCCAATAGCCAGTTGTACAACATTTACATGATTTCCTAAAATTACTTTGATGTTTGAGAATCCAGATAACATAACCAAATGTCCTATGAACCCCTTTTGTTGTCTTTAATGCATACATAAACAATATGATCCCAAAATTAGTCTAGAAAACCAACTCGTTAGCCTGATTGTGGAAATATTTCATGGTTAATATGCTCATCCAATAATTTTAACGAAAAACATAAATACAAAATTTAAGCAGACGTGGAGCTTCTAAGCACATTATTCCTATAATTATCCTGTGTTTATAACCCACCTTTATTGGAGTTGAATTCTGTAAGATCTCCCTCCCACCTTGTGGACCTAAGAGCGACTACGACTCGTAAAAGTAGAAAAATAAATCATAAATGCGTTCATAAGAAATAGAAGACCCTCACCTCTATGAGGATACTCCCCACTGCAATTCAATCAAGGGCACTTGAGATATTCTTATGAATGAAGAGCATTATATGTGTGATCACGATATACATTTAAATATGTATTATCTGTAGAAATGGTAGGGTTGCCTACAGTCATGGGACGTCACATGACGAAACAATCCCATACATACATAAACATGTTATATGTAGAACACTACATGCATAATAATAGAGAATAACACATATATACATACATACATACATATATATATATTTGGCATGTATATATGAGATACATGGTAAGTCAAACTCCTAATATTATAGTGTTACTTAAATACATTATATGTAGGGAATACATATAATAATGGAGAATAACAAATACACACACACACACACACACACACACACATATATATATTTCGCATGTTTATGTAAGATACATTGTAAGTCAAAACTCCTAAGGTTACGATGCTACTTAAATACATTATATGTAGGGAACACATATAATATTAGATTTACATATACATATATAATACCGGAGAATTGAATCTAGGATAGCCCAAAATGATTATATATATATAAGTGCATTACCTTATATATAAGGTTTTTGGAAAATGATACCATTTTTATGGAGTGTTATATTACCCTAGGTAATCGTCCAAGTTTTGGGCCTATCACCGGTTTCTAGTGGTTAATTTCGGAGGCGTTATCAATTTTCTCCTTGATTAAATGTTCACTGCTGAGAAGCATAAATGGTGGAGACGTTAACTGCCCTAACTTATAGCCACCCAATGAGGGCGTTACCTGACTCATAATTGTCGATTGTGGAGACGTTGGGAAAACGACCAGGATTTATTTTGGTTGTTGAATGGGGAAAATCAAGCGAAGGAAAGGAGCACTCGGTTGGGAATCACCAATGAATGTTCCTGAGCCACTGTGGATACGGAAGCTCTCGGGCATGAACTTAAGGTACAGTCCTTTGGGTTTGATATTTTGTTGAATAGCCAGTTATTTGTTTGAAAACAAATGGTCAGTGAATAATGCTTGATTGAGTCAGCGTAATTCTATTTGGGTTTAGTCTTACTGGGTTACCCGATTTTCCAAGTGGGGTTTTTCTTTATCAAGTTGTGTGGCCGTGTCATGGAGCCTTAGTCTATCTGAGATGGGGCCTTCAGCGTGTAGCTACTGGTAGGTGAGCCAGTTTAAGGTTGGAATTAGCCTCCCTGAGCGCCCCTTTTTCTGTGTAAACCGACTGGGCCCGTGGTTAAGGAGGTTTATTTCAGGTATGGGAAACTGTGTGCTATGATAATTTGCAATCCAAGCATGGTACAGCATGCGATAAGGCACTTTGAGTCACATGTGAACGATCTTACCGCCTGCCTCTGTGATGCTTTATACCCTAGCTATGGTCATACTACCATGACCATTATACTAGTAGATTCAAACAGGCGTTTGAGATTCCACCGGGGACTCGATTGAGTTACAAGGATTAAGTGTTGTAATGCACTCTCATGTTTGTTAGTGATTATTGGTAATGGAAAAACATAGAACCAACAATAAAAATAAATGAAGTAGATGGAGCAGAAAAATGTTGGCAGATTACCCGTAATAATTTCGATCGCTCAGCATCGCTTTATGCATTGCTTTTGTCTGATGTGTTCAATAATTATTTGGGTTTTATCATGGTGTAATGTTTATTCAGGTTACTTAATACGTTACTCTGTGCTGCCAAGTTATTATGCACCTTTAGAAGGTAAAATTTTACCGGACGCACCTTGCACAGTTGACGTTTCCTTTTGAAAGATGTTTGCGCAATGGGCTATAAATATCTTGAATGTTATTGAGCTGGATAGGGGCTCCATCGTGAAGGCTACTTGGGAAGTTAGGTTGCTCAAATTTCTCCTGGCGGTGGATAGATTTTTCCTTTTAAAATTAAAACTAAGCAGAATCTGCCACGGGAATCGAAAGGGTATTTAAGAAGTCCATCATTTAAATCCTTCCCCTTTAAGTTCCTCCAATTAAATACTGTTCTGAAAATAATAAATATATTTCACTGGTATGCATTACAGTATTAAGAAGACTATTCCAGTGTTATCTTTCCCTTGCCTTTAAAGGCAAGGCACAACCATGGAAAATACTGTATTTTTCTGAAGTATAAATCTGAATGCCTGTCTACAATTTGGGGATAGTATTTTATAATGTTACAGCATTATAGTTGTTGTACTAGTATTGAATAATATCACTGCTTATAATTACATTATGATGTTCGATGAGAGTGAAATGCATTTTTGCATGGCGTCCATGATGATAAGACTCTTAGAGTTGCTTTGAGGTTCCAAGAAATAAGATTTCCTTATTTTATTCCTTCCATTATCTAAGCTTTTAGCAAGCTGGGTTTCTTTTGTTTTGGAAAACACTCGATCCAAGAGTTTTACCCACGAAGGGGTAATGAGTTCCATTGGGACTAATATAGGATTTGATAATGTTGTTTGACCTAGCTTATTTCTGCGTTTTAGTTATTTGACATAACCTGTTTGACATGATGGAAAATTCATAGTAACCTGGAAACTCTCTTCTACTATTCTGTACTACTTATTAAGGTGCGCTGTAGAGAATGGGTATGTAGTTCAGGCCTCTATAAAGTGGCACAAAATCATTTATTCCAGGAAATCTTGTTAGATTTCATTTGGCTGTGATACTGACTTTTGTCATGCAAAAGCTGAAACTCTTTCAGTCACTATTATTTAGTTTGAGGGATCATTAAAAAGTTTCCTGCTTTGCCAAGTCATACTAGTTAAAGGTTCAAGCCAAATATGTAACCATATAAATGTAAACGTTGTTACACATCGGTCACGCAAGGAAGAAGGAATTGCGTAATAGGAATTTGTTTACTATACTCATTCCAGAGCTTTACTGCATGATGCGGGTTTAGGTCATCTTTTCCTTTCCGGACAATTTGTGTAAGGATTCCTTACTCAGTCTTACTTGTTTTTACCGTATGACTGGCCAACCGACTAATAATTGTGTGTTAAAGGAAAGCATAGTTAAGCTCTGATTTCGTATTGTTGTATATCATAGAACCATGTTTTGTTTTATGGTGGACTAATTGCAGAAGTGACTGGACAAGACATAAAGTTTCCTATGTGAAGAGAAGATTTCACAGGTACAGTGAACTTTGCATTACAGTCATGTAAAAATTATTCCTATTGGCTGAACAAGATGTGTTTGCCTTTGAGAATTTACCAAAATGTATGGCCAATGTATGGCGACAAGAAGGTTGCGGCATGCGACTCATTTTGAATAAATAATGCAATATAAAAAGGTTTGGTGGATGTAGCCCAGGTATTGGGTGAACCACGTACATTGGCATCCCCTATGTGTATGTTTAAATGTTTTCATTCTTCCTTGTACTGTTTGTGTGCTGACATTCTTTTCTGCAATATTAAAAATTATCACAATAACTTCATCTATGCACTAGTTATGTTAACAGGCATTCTGAAATTGAAAGGCTTGTGGACTACAAGGTCGTGAATACCTATCGTTGTAATGGCTTCAAGAATAATGACAGGGGGGAATGCCCAAATGGGCCTATATAAGTGCATATGTCATAATTTGGGTTTCAATGCTGAAGATACATCTTAAAGAAAAAATAAAAATGATAGAGGAACAACTTGAAACGATGGATTGTTAGGAGATGTCTTCTTACAAATATCGTAGTATTGGAGGGGTTACACACCCCTCCCTTCCTCCCTAGTGATAGTGTAAATAGTACTATGTTCTCTTCTAAGCTCCTGAAACACCAAGGCTGATTCAGAAGAATATGATATGCAGATAGTGTAATGATGTGATGATACTTATGGTTGTGATTGTTGATGAAATTAATAAACATCTTTACAAGTGTATTAAAAATCAGAACTATACTTGAGGTCCCTTGACAACCTGTTAATTACTGTATCTAGAAATGATTGCAACATTGACTTTCATACTATTGACCTCTTAATTGGGTGTGTTTTTTATTCTATGTGTAGCCTCTTATGGTCCCTATGATATTTATGGTTGTGGGGGACATTACAAATTCGCTAGTTATGATTGCATAGAATTATTTTCAAAATAGGGAACCCAACTGAGGGCCCAAAATAACTCTCGGCTCAAATTGGAACCACCACTTATTGCTCAATCCCTTAAGTTCTACTTGCATTTGCGAGATAGGATAAAGTTGGAGAAAGTAAAGCTCGACAGTTAGTTAAAATATAAGCTCGAAGATACCTTTTGCAGTTGCCCTTAATTTACATAACATTCATGTAAATTTCAGAAAAAAAGTTGTAACTATTTTAGTTTGACATGCCGCAGAATTTGAAGTTTTAAGCAGAACTATACATAGACTCCAATAGAATACCCTGCTACAGAATAATTCATTCAAGTTTCAAACATTGTTGGGAAAATCTTTAGTCCAATTTTCAATACCTTACCATAAGAATGGGTCATGAGCCATTTGGATTTGACAAAAGAATTACCTTTTTATACCTTCTTCCATGATCCTCTTCATTACCCCCTTCGATATTTGCAGGCTCACTCGGACAACTTATCCCCCACGTTCATCAGTGTCATGCATCCAAAAATAAAAACAATCTATTGGTTAGAGCTATCCATCTTCATGCGTCCTAACTACATGTTAAACCAAAATAGACCCGATTGTTGTCACTCCGGGTCTGATACAATATGTAACAAACCCCAATCGTCAATCAAATTATTCCCTAATAAATATTACAAATTCTATCTTCGATACAACCACACACTACTCCTACTCCCAAAGCATTCCTCTAGATTCATATATTTCTTATTGAGATATACCTGTAACTGTGTTAAATATTTATGACATACGCATTTATATAAGACCAAAATCCATGCATTATCTTTTCTAACAACCCCTTAGATCATAGTTGTATGATGAAGGATTATGCAATAAATCATGTGACATACCCACATAGGTTAGAGCCAAATGATTGTTGCAAGAGTACTTATGCTTCTGAAAAAACCATTCCTAGGAATTGAGAATGATAATTAAAACAAAACCCATTTTACATCAATCACGGAAACATCATATATTTAATTGTATCAAGGTTTACCATTGCAATCCCTTTTAAGGTTAATATTCTTCATAATACTTGATACCTAAGGTAGGGACTTTATTCAATAACACGCAATTCAATCATTTAACCTTTCATAATCATTGAAAATAACCATTCATTCCATAATCATTGAAACTAACCATTCCTTTCATAATTAGTCCATCTATCCTCTTATACATAAACATTCATGTTATACACATAAATAAAAAGTAAAACAAAGACATAGGATATACGTGGTTCACCCCAACTAGGGGTTACATTCACAAAAGGTGTTAATATTTTATTAATTTAACCAATCTTGGAAGTTCACAAATACGCAGCACTTCATCTGCAATTTCCTCTTCTTTTACAAGGATGAAAAGAGGAGACCCATGCTCTCTCGCTCTATATAGTTTAATGTAAAGAAGATACAATCAGAAAATTAAGGTTACGCGACTGAGGCAAATAAATTATGTTAATGTTTATGCCTCCTGAAAAATACCACATGCTTAGTCTATTGAACTTCGGCCTATATTTTATGACATCATAAGTACTACAAACCCAAAACCATCCCCTTAAAAATTCCATTTCATCCAGAACTTCATAGCTACTATTGGGTATCAGAACTTTTCAATTTAGCCTCAAGCATTTTGAATCGAGTATGCTAGCAGAATACAAGCCTATTTTCACATGCAATATTTAACAAAGAACTGGATGACAAGTGATCCAGCAGAGGTACCACATAAGAGTATGACTGGATGATAAACTCATGCTAACAGCCTATGCACCTTGCACATGAACTATTTAACAAAGAACTGGATGACAAGTATTCCAGTACTGGCACCACATACCGAATCTGACAGGATGATAACATTATACTAACAATCTAATGAAATAGGAAATTATCAGAACGTAAACAATACAAATCCTAAGATGGACCTTCCAAATTCTTTGAGTCTAAGTCTGAATCAACTCTCGAGTCGGACTGCTCTTCGAGGAAAACCCAACAAGGCTGACCAAGAAAACTCTTCAGCAACTAAGGAATGACAAGTCAAAACTGGATCAGATTCACTTAGCAAATGAAATCTCAACCTAAAGTGTATAAGTGACATGGGAAAAGAAACACTCTCTTTTTGATTGTTTTCTATTGGATTTTGTAGAAAAGATTTTTCTAACAGCATAAACAAGGATGAAGGCAAAGATAAACATAAAACTAAAAGTTGAACTCTAGAAAATACTTATACTTTGCTGTTAATGAAGGGTGTTCAGAGATGATGGATGTGACCACGCGCGCATTGTAACCACAGTGTGAGGAAGAGTCTTCCTTTTGCAATAGAGGGATTTCATATCTCACTCCTCAATGGAATGGGTTCCCACAAGGACAATCCTCCCAATTGATACTCAAACGTTTTCTCAACCAAAGTGCTTGTGATTATGAAGGGCCAGTTTTCTGGGTGCTCTCCTACATTTGTTTTTACATATCGCTCATCCAAAATAAAATAATGTATTCTAAACAAAAAAGCTTCATAGCGAGATGCCTCCCTCAGTATACAAACAAACATACAAAGGGGGTTTGAGGCATTGATCTATGGACCATTCCACCATCATAAAAAAAAATTAAAACCTTAACGGTCATCGAGAGATTCCTTCCCTCAACAGAAAGCACTCATACATACAGGGTATGAAGCACTAATATTTGGGCTCCACATTATATTCATAGAATTTGGATGAAAACCAGGTCTTCAGACATGGGTTTTAGTCAATATATAAAATAAAAAAACATGGATTGCTTCTTATCTTCGCTGCACGTCAACTACCTAAAGCAATTTGCAATTTACAGTCAAATCACCTTTACTTTTCATTGTCCTCATTATCGTGGTCGTTCAAATTCAATCTCAGTCCACACTGGGTAATTAATCCAACACTAAGAACTCAAAATGCACAGGGAGCACTCGTACATCCCCAATTCCTTCTTTCAGAGCTCCATCATGGACGACTATCACCAGCAATTGGCGGCCATTCTTGCATTCACACCTTCTGCCACCAATATAGTCACAAGAAAGAACAAACCTCCATCCCCCCTTAAGCGCCCTGTTTATGAGTTTCATGACCTAATAAATAATCAAGGAGAATTGCTTTCCCTCACTGGGTGCCAAGTCCCACAATTAAGGAGGAAAATATGCCATTGATTTGTAGAGGTAGGTTTTTTTTTCCCAAATCTCAAAATCAATTAATTACATGGGCATATGTTCATCCCAATTTCCCCAAATCTCGAAATCAATTAATTACCTGGGAATGCGTTCATCCCAATTTCCCCAAATCTTGAAATCAATTAATTACCTGGGCATGTGTTCAGCTCAATTACCCCAAATCTCAAAATAAATTAATTACCTGGGCATGCGTTCAACCCAACATCGTCTTTTCGCAACCCTAATAAATTTTCTCTTAAACAAAAATATATTTGTTAAGGAATTTATGTGCATGGTGCACTCGATTTACATTTATAATAGTTTTTTTTCAATTGTCCAAAGAAGGAAAGAATCTTCTTACCTATTTAAATATGTAAGGGATTCTTTCCCCCTTTTTTTATGTAGACGCCTTTATATATAATCTATACAAGTATCCACTTGTGTATTCAAGATTATAAGAGATATTAAGAATATATATATTTTTTAAACCATATCATTACTATCTCCTTATGCACTTTCTTACCACCATTTAATATGTATTTATATACATATATATCATATATACGTATATATAATTAACTCCACAATTAAACATATGTAAGTCTATATGGGTAGATGGTATTCAGCAAGGGTGGTATGTTGAAGGTGCTATATATATATATATATTTTCTCTTATTGTTTTAAGGAGACTATGACCTATAGTCCCTTCGACTATTATCCCCTTAGGTTGCTCTTCTCCTCGTATTAACCCTTCTGATTTTAACCCCTTAACTCTTCTATGTCGATGCTAAACTCAGTGCAACTCCTTCTATCTCAACTTAATCATATTAGGGTTTAGTACAAAATTGTGGTGTCTTAGTCGGGATAAGTTTTAGCGAACCATGTATCCTGGTAGGTGCAGATATTATCTCTTAATACTGCCCTAATCCAAATGATACGTAGGACCCTGGTATCCGTTATGGATCTTTTAATCATTTTATTTTATCTCTTGCGGTTAAGTTATGTCATTGTCTTTATGCCTCGTAAGTTTTTCACTTAGTTAATTCAGTCGTATAGGCTGCACAGTTTTGCTTCTGGTGGGGGCCTTGGCCTTGAGCTCCTCACCCGAAGACAAGTACAATTAACATTTGAATTTATAAAGTATCTAGGGTATGCGAGAGGGATGTTAAAAGAAACATGGAAAGGGTTACCTAATTACCGATCTAATACAGGACTACTAAAAGAATTGAATATTGATTACAAGTCTTCTAGACATAATTTAGGGTTCATTATTTGTAATAAATAAATGTAAGTGGCTCATGAGAGTATACTCCAAATTCTTAGAGGTATCACTATGTGAGGGAATATGGTTATACATTTAGGTATGTAAATATACATATAGAACTTACCTAAATTCCTTGAAGATAGTGAGGTATCTATTAAAGGAAAACTTGATAGGTTGACCATTTAGGAGTAACTGTATTACCCTTGAAATTCTCTAAAGGATTTTCCACAAACTATCACATATAATAAAATGGTTTAAGCACAAAGGTAAGTAATGCTAAAGTAGTAGCTTTGCTAAAGGAATATATTGTAGTGTCAAGATTATACAAAATACAAATTGTATTAAATAAATGTTAGAGGTGAAAAAGCTATCAATACTAACATTATGTAAAATAGGAAACACCTCTTTACATTTGGAATTTCATGTAAACTAGGAACAAACGATTGCATTTAATCGTATGGATACATGTTAGTCAAACGGCTACGATTGCATATAAATGTTGGTAATGAATAATTTGGTTGAGGTGCATGACTAAGAAAATCCAAAAGAAAGATATTGATTGAACATTGAGATCAAATGTATGAGGAGGTAATGGTGGTCCATTAGTTTTGAACAAAACCCTTTCACCTATATGTATGCACAGAACTATCATACGACTTGGGTCCTAAATGCATATGCCATGAGGAAGAATTATGTTTGGTTATTTTAGTCTCGCTATCGTGAACTAATAAGACCTAGGAAATGGTTAGTTGTTACACATAGTAAAGGAATGATAAGAAAAGTGAATGCTATTCGGTTTCTAAACCTGTGCGTAACAACAAATTCCCAGAAAGTGAATGTTAACTTGTTGATCAGAAGTTGCTGGTTAACTTGTGAATATTGAATATCATTAGCATACTAAATGGATGCTAAGTAAGGGTAGGACTTGAATTTTAGAGTGTTCAGAAGAGAATTCAATTTAGTTACAATAATACCACTATTATAATGTATCCTTTAAATACAATTATTAATGGTGGTCCATTAGTTTGAACAAAACCCTTTCACATATATGTATGCACAGAACTATCATACGACTTGGGTCCTAAATGCATATGCCATAAGGAAGAATTATATTTGGTTATTTTATTCTGGCTATCATGAACTAATAAAACCTAGGAAATGGTTAGTTGTTACACATAATAAAGGAATGATAAGAAAAGTGAATGCTATTCGGTTTCTAAACCTGTGCGTAACAACAAATTCCCGGAAAGTGAATGTTAACTTGTGGATCAGAAGTTGTTGGTTAACTTGTGAATATTGAATATCATTAGCATACTAAATGGACGCTAATTAAGTGTAGGACTTGAATTTCAGCATGTTGGGAAGAGAATTCAAGTTAGTTACAATAATACCACTGTTATAATGTATCCTTTAAATATAATTATTAGTGTAAAAGAATTTGGGTTAGGCGCATAAAGACCTATTGAACTATTTATACATCTTCAATGGTATTATTGATCATCTTATACATTTTCACAAGAACGACAACACTCCTTACAGTATTTATTCACAAAAGAAAAAAAAGAAAAGAAAACTAGACTGCTTATGCGCTTGGACTACAATACAGCTAAGGTAAATAGCATGATGTATTGTACACCTATACAAAGTCTCTCATTTTGATGAGCTAGAAAAGTTGTAAGATATGATATAAGTATTTGAGATATAAAATTATGGTAAGCAGTTTAATTTGAATTATTGATGTTATTGGAATTTCCATGTCCCTAGCATCGCCAGTCATGAATGTGGTGTAAAGTTGGAATATCCCTTCACTAGCAATTATCCAAATATAGATGAGTAAGGATGTCTAAAGATATTGATATTGAAAATAATTGATGAATGTTGTATAATGTTATATGATAACATTGCAAGATATGCTAGGAATACTATCAGTTGGAATTGACTGTTAGTAAAAATAATTCACTACCTTAAATAATGAGGTTAAGTATGGGTGATGTCTTACTTTTTATAAATTGTCGAATTTCAAGGTTTTATAAACCAAGGGTTAACCATAGATGATGTTGTTTATATACTAACATTGCAGGCTTCACCAAGACTATGACCATTGTTGCAATCGATGTACACTACGGTATATGAATCCTCCCGCATATATAAGTTGTGCTCAATTGATCAGAAATGACTAAGGAGTAATTTTTCTAGATGACTGACATGGTTATATAACTCATGAATGATCATTAAAATCGCTGCAACTTATGGAATTTTGATAATTATCTAATGAAACTGTGGGTTATCGATAGATGCTTTGTCTAACCGTGTAGTCGATTCACAAATCGAGATAATGACAGTAATGTCAAGCTAAGAACCAAGGAGTGTGCGTTATGAATAGTCAAAGTTGAAATTTATACTAAATACGAACAAGAAAAAAAATTGAATGCTATGGGAGCACAATGGTGTTAGGAAAGTAATTGTTGCATGAGCACATTGGTTTTAGGCATATATGCTGCAGGAGCACAATGGTGTTAGGCAAGCGATTGCCATGTGAGCATATTGGTGTGGCAAGAATAAGACCTAGGCAAAAGCTCGACATCTGGAAGACATGATGTTGTTTGATGTCTTTGAGGTGAAAACTTTTGACTAGTGGTTAAAAGAGAGAGTAACCTCAAAAAATTGGGCTAGACTCTAACCTTGTGCAGGGAACTGCAGGTCTTTAATGATTGCAATTGAAAATAAACACAAAAGATCAACAGAGATCAAAATAGAATAGGCGAAACAAGAAAATACGGCTCAAGGAAGGAAGGAATTTGCTGATAAACAAGAACATAGAGGACGGTGTTACTTTTTAGGTGGAAAGGATGTAATACCCGTCCTATATACAATGAATATTTTGTAAATTCTTATTTTATATTGTACTTATTTTCTAGTGAGGACCTCAAAACCAAGGGCCCCACCAATAAAAGCTTGTATGTTAGGCGAGGAATTTTCTAAGTTATAGAACTGGGAGATGTGAGACCTAGACAACACTTAAACAACAGGAAATTGAATCCACTAGGGAAGGTAAAACATTGTATGGGTCTATGGGAAGAAGAGTGAACATCTTCCTTCAATGACATAAGGTTTTAATTGTCATCCTAGGTCGAAGTAAGCCTAAGTGGACTAACTTACCTTCTGGGTCTTTAGAGATAATATCCGCGCCTACCTGGATACATTTTTCACCAAAACTTATCCTCACTAAGACACCATAGCTTGGTACTTAACCCTAATATGATTAAGTCAAGATAGAAGGAGTCACACTCAGTAGAGTTAAGGGGTTAACATCAAAAGGGGGTAATACAACAAGAAGAGTAACCTAAGGAACCAATCGTCAATTGGACTATAGGTCATAGTCTCCTTAAAAACAACAAGAGAAAAAAAACACCTTCAACATGACTTGTTTGCTAAATGCCACCTACCTATAGATACTTAAACATATGCCTAATATGCAAAGTTAATTATATATAGGTAAATGTAATATATATGTATATAAATATATATTAATGGTGGTAGAAAAATGCATAAGTGGGTAGGGATGATAAATAAAATCCACACTACAAAATATTTGAGTAAAGGCCTTTGTTAAACACAAGTTATTCATGTATATGTATGACATTATTTATGTTGGACAGTCTGTGAAGTAGTGAATATGTTTACGTTTGACAGTCTTATGGGAAATTTTTATGCTATAAGTGCAATGGATTAAGGAAAGGCTTCCTATGAGGGGACCAACTACCAAACAGAAAGTGGAGCCCTCGACGTCAATTGTAATATATATATATGTTACTTTTATTTGCATGCTCCTTTTTTTTTTAAAATATATAGGATGAATGGTCGAATGGCCTCATGTTGGCGAGAGACGACATCACTAGCATTTATTATAATCCTTAACCATTGTGAGTTTTTCCACTTGAAGGCAAGTGGCAATGATTGTTGACATAGTAAATTTTTTAACCAAAATCTAATGTAGAGTTTGTCTCTCACTACTATGAGGCGTCGCTGCTAAAATATTAACCTTTGACCTGAAATTATGGTAAGGTTTGCACCCTGTGGAACTGACACCATTGTTCATTTGAACTATTATTTATAATATTAGATGACACATGTCTCTGGTTAAATTACCTTACGAAAATAATTTAGGAAAACCCTACCTCTACAAAATCAATGGCATAAATTACCTTACGAAAATAATGGGTGGGAACTCGACACCTAGTGAGGGAAATCCGTTGTCCTTGATTATTTATTGGGTCATGAAACTCAGAAGAGGGCGTACGCTCAACTGGGAGATTGGTTTCAAGCTATAGAAAAAGATGGTGGGGGCTACAACAAAGCCGATAGGCCTCTGGGAAAAGGAAAAACAGTGGAACCAATTCATCCGAGTCTGCAGGTTTGACCTATATTGTTTTGGATGTGGCATTTTATATTTTTTCCCTGCAGAATTTATTCTAAGATTAATATCTGTTTGTGAAATCGGTGTAGTCTAAACCGTAAACATATTCGGTAATCAAGTAGTGAATGGCATCTAGGCCTGCTTGTAAACCTATTGAACTCCACAGATGATTTCCAAACCCTACCAAGGGATTCTCATATATGTGTTGGTTGATTGAAGGTGTGTAACATACCCATTATCAACAAGGAAAAGATATTTTTAATGACTAATTATGAACATCTATCCTTTAAGAATAGTGAATGATAATATAATACTAAAACACCTTATGAATTATTTTTGGAGCATCATGAATCCACTGTGTTAAATTTGATCATTGTAATCCTACCATCTCTAAGATATGTAAACACTCCTTATATACGAGACTTTAAATCCAAAATCCATCTTTTATTAGCCGAGTAAACTAGCATTGTAAGGAAAGATCATGATGCATAAAATAATTATCAATTACAACATATAAGATACGATTTAGTGGCAATCCTATTGAAATCCACATTAATACAAATATTAAAATGGAGATAAGCAACATAAGGCACATACATGAAAGGGACACCAGAGTACGTGGTTCACGCAATCTTGGGTTACGTCCACCAAAAGGTCACATCCTGTGACATTTATTTCGTTAAAGGGTTACAATCTGCAACATCAACAATGCCATACTTTTCTTTCTACAAATCATCGAGACTTTCTCCGATAGTGTCTCTAAACTATTTCCCCTTCTACAATTGGAGTTAATACATATCCATTCCCATAATTTTAATGTAAAAAGTGGTCTGTGAATTCAGACCCTTCCATATCTAGAAATGCATACGATTTTCCATGTTTATAGCACATAATTAAAATCTTACAATGTAAGAAGTATACCTCTGGAATAAGTAATTGTAACTGATGGATATACCAACCTAGGCCCTATCATTCCCAACCTCGGCATATGACTTCCCTTTTCCAATCTATCTCTACGTCACTTATAATGCTTGGTTACATAAATCACTGGAGGTGTTTTACTATAAATTTCTCCTTTAAGCTCCATTCTTGAAGACATCTGTAATATACATCTCATAGCATATTTTCCTATATCCAAACAAGGCATGGAAACACCAAAGAAAATTAGAACCTTTAAATTCATATTTCAATCTATTTATTAATGGGGTACCACTTCGGTCCGAGTCAAGGCGATTTACAAGAATAGAAATTTATATATTCCACACATATAATAAATAACATTAAGCTCCACAATTACCTAACTTAAGTTGCATGTACCTAGAACCTTTCACACAGCACCTACGTTCATCCTTATATTGCATGTATTATTTCACATATAAGATTCACCCTTATATTGGCATATATTATTTCACAAATAATTTTCAACCTTAGGCTTCAGGTATCAAGACGTCTACACTACCCGCTCATGGTATGCTTCCATAACAATCATGCAAGGAAGGGAAATGTAAAAGAATAATACCCAAATCCATTCCATGTTTCGATCTATTGATAACACAACTCATTCAGGTTTCGGTTCAAACGTGCCACAAAAAAACTACACACGTCGGCTTGGAATGAAATTAAAAGGATGGAGATCAAGATCAAGTCAATTCATTGGTAAATGGAGGAACCAGACCCATATTTCAAAGAAAACGCCCATGGCTCTCTCCAAAAATGAGGCTAGGTTTAACTTATAGATCTATAACACCACGTTGTAACCAACATCAGGTTTTCTAATAAAAATAATTCGTGCCATAAAGGACTTGAAGATCAGAGTTTCAAAATCGACTGTCGGCTAACATGCCACAAAAGGACTTCATGAAAATACAGAAAACCAATGTGTGGGTATCATTTAGCTCATGTCAATAGGCACACTGCACTATCAGGGATTATATAAAGAGCTCGTTGAAAAATAATGGCAGCATGTGTGTTTTTTTTAAAGAGAAAGCCTCCACGCTTTCATTTAAGAAGGATGAGATAGCCATGAAACTGCAGGACCAAATCCCTTACCACAGAAATCGCACTCAGCAAAAATAATGAAAGAATGTGTGTTTTTTATAGAGAAAGCCTCCACGCTTTCATTTAAGAAGGATGAGATACACATGAAACTGCTTGACCAAATCTTTTATCCTGAAAATCTCACTTAGCAAGTATAATGACAACATGTGTAACTTTCAGAAAAAAGGAAAGCATTCATATTTTACCTTTAAGAAGGAGGAAAATAGCCATGAGGCGGCTCGACCCAACTATTATCTTGAATAGCATTCAACACATATACCATATTCTTTGCGAACGTATGTATATCTTCTATGAAATGCCCACAAATCAGATCATGTACCTGGATATCATTTCGACTAAAATGCTTTAGAGCGGTCATGATTTGTATGCAGACTCGGTCCTCACACAGAGTATAGAGAAAGATCTATACAGGTTCGTCTAATGATCCACATCTGCTGCGTATTGGTTTGGAACAAAAAGATGTTGCTCACGGATCTTGAGAGTACTCTGTAAAGATGTAGATGTGTATACTCGCAACACGTTGAGCTGCATACTCTCAACACGCAGAGCTACATGCTTTCCCCCTTTTCTTTCCCCCCCCCACACATGTAGATGTTCATCCTCTTTAAAAAAACGCAAACGTTCATGCCCCCACCCAAAATTATAGCCGTTAGGTAGTAATTTTTAATTCTTCCCTCTTCACTGTCGAGGAGCTAAGTGGCTCCGTTATTCCCCAATGTCTGACATATTCCCTAACTACCCATTGTCTTGGGAATAATTTCTTACCTTCTCTGTTGTTATGGGAATAACCTCCGTCATTTCCTACACGGTCGTATTGTTTAATTTAATGTATAAGGGAAAATCCCCATATACTAGGTCAGACTTAGACATCTCTTCAATAATAATGTTATACATATAACTACTTATATTTCCAAGTCCCTATGGTATAATCCATATATCCACCCATATATATATGGTTATAACCTTTGTATGTTTTACAAGGTACTTATTCCAGTATTTAGGGTATCTAAATGTAGAGTATCATGCATGATTCCTCGGTACTAGATGCCATGCTAACTATTAGGTAAGGCAAGAATCATAAGGATCCATAAATTTGTCAATGGGGTGTACCAGCTTCACCATGACCTGCTAGGAGATTAAGTCATCTGTGGGAGCTATTAATATTATGTTTGCTGCCATGGCTTGACCAAGATTTTTATCTCCCCCTTGAGCAGGATCCATCCACCATCATTGTTTTAGTTGCACATGTCTTTTACCCCCCCCACCCTTGCATTAATACATTTTTTCTACAAGCTTTGATGAGACTAGGGTTTACACTTACTTACTCTTGTCATTTTTCGGTCGTGTGCTGAAGAAATAATGCACTATGGATTCCTATCCATTCATTGCTTCCCCCTAATGGTTTACTCGCCCGTCTTTAGGTTGCATTCATGATTCAACTCTCCTAAGTCTACCACTATTAACTCATATGGCTTTCTAGTTCTTGCTTCTGGTGTGGCATTGGCCTTGATCTTGTCACCAGAACAAGTATAATAACCAATTATAATTACAAGGTATTTAGGGGTAATGAAAGAGGTATATTACATCCTTTCCCCCTTAAAAGTAACACCATCCTCGGTGTTCTTGCTTTTCGGCCAATTTCCTTCTTCCATTCTGTCATCTTTTCTTGTTTTCATCCTTTTCATTATGATCTATGTCAATCTTTTGTGTTTCTTCTCAAGTTGGTATTGTTCAAGAATTGCAATTTCCTGCACAAGGTTCGGGTCTAGGCCAAATTTTATTCAGTAATTCATGTCCAAAATTGTAATTCAACTTAAACAAAATCCATAGATCCTTTTGCACTATAAAAATCTGCAATTTTTTAGTTTTCATTGGTGTCATAATACCCAATCATTTTCATAATGCAATTTATTCATCAATAAAACATAATTACTACCCTTTGGGTTTTGTTTTATCTCCAACCTTGGGATAGTTATGTCATCCTAGACCTGAGGAAATCCTTTCTTCACATTACACATTAAGCATGTAATAGTCTAATTACTTGGAAATTCGTCAACACATTTTTATGTTCGTTAAGTTTTCCAAAATCCCCCTTGAGTTCCTTTTCCATTCTCGTGTGGAGTTACAACAATTTCTAAGGTTACTCTCCCTTTTAACCACTAGTTAAAAGTTTTCTCCTCAATGACATCAAACAACATCCTGTCTTCTAGATGTCCATCTTTTTCTAGGTATTACTATTGGTACCAAATCTTGCCACACCCATATGCCTAACACCAATGTGCTCACACGGCAATCACTTTCCTAACACCATTGTGCTCCTGTAGCATATATGCCTAACACCAATGTGCTCACGTGGAAATCACTTGCCTAACACCATTGTAATCCCGCAACATTCAACTTTTCCTTGTTCGTATTCAACGTTGACTATTCGTAACACACACTCCTTGGTGCTTATCTTGACTTTATCGTCATTATCTTGATTAGTGAATCTGCTACATAGTTAGTCAAAGCATCTATCGATAACCCAAAATTTCATTAACTAGTCATTAGAATTTCATAAGTTGCAGGGATTTTAATCATCATTCGTGAGTTATATAACCCTATAAATCATCTAGAAAAATTACTCAATCATTTCTGAGCAATTGAGTGCAACTTATATACGCAGGTGGATATATATATCGTAGTGTACGTCGACTGTAACAATGGTCACAATCTTGGTGAAGCCTACAATGTCAGTATATAAACAATATCATCCACAGTTAATCCTTGGTTTACAAAACCTTGAAATTCAACAATTATAATAAGTAAGACATCACCCATACTTATCCTCTTTATTTAAGGCGGTGAATATTTTTTCTAAGATTCAATTCTGACTCATCGTGTTCCTAGCATATCCTGCAATGTTATCATATAACAATATACAAAATTCATCAATTCATTATTTTCAATATCAATTTCTTTAGAGATCATTACTCGTCTATATTTGGATAATTGCTAGTGGAGGAATATTCCAACTTTACACCACATTCATGTGTGGCAATGCTAGGGACACAAAAATTCCAATAACATTAGTAATTCAAGGTAAACCATAATTTCATATCTCAACTACTTATGTCATATCTTACAACTTTTCCAGTTCATCACAATGCGAGCCTTTATATAGGTGCACTCTTTCTATATAACCAGTAACATTAGATACAACACATCATGCTATTTACCTTAGCTGAATTGTAGTTCAGGTTCATAATTCATCTGGTTCCCTTTTCTTGAAGAAATACTATAAGGAATGTTTTCGTTCTTGTGAAAACATATAAGAGATCAATAATACCAATGATGATGTATAAATAGATGCATAACCCAATTTCTTGTACAATAATAATTATATGTAAAGGATACATTATAGCATTGGTATTATTGTAGCTAACTTGAATTCTCTTCCCAACAACTCTAAAATTCAAGTCCTACCCTTACTTAGCATCCACTTAGTATGCTGATGGTATTCAACATTCACAAGTCAATCAACAACTTCTGATAAAGAAGTCAACATTCACTTTCTGGGAATTTATTATTACACACAGGTTTAGAAACTGAATAGCATTCACTTCTCTCAGCATTCATTTATTATGTCTAACAACTAACCATTACCAGGTTTATTAGTTCATGATAGCTAGACTATATTAATAATAACAAAATAAAATTATTCCTTATGACATATGCATCTAGGACCCAAAGTTGTATGCTAGTTATGTGTATACATATGGTGAAAGAGTTTGTCCAAAACTTGAGAACCATTACTTCGTCCTACCTTTCATCTAAATGCTCAATCAATAAATTTGTTTTGGCTATAATTAGTCATGCACCTCAACCAAATTATTCCATTACCAACATATAATGCAATCGCAGCCATGTACCAATGTATCCATACGATTTAGTGCAATTGTTTGTTCCCGGTTTACATGAAATTCCAAATGTAAAGAGGTGTTTCATATTTTATATATGTTAGTATTGGTAGCTTTAACACCACTAACATTCATTTGATACAATTTTTATTTTGTATAATCTTGACAATATAATATATGCCTTTAGCATAGCTACTACCTTTGTGCTTAAACCATTTTACTATATGTGATAGTTTGCGGCTAATCTTTTAGAGAGTTTCAAGGGTAATACAGTTACTCCTAAATGATCAAATTATCAAGTTCCCTTTAATAGCTACCTTGCTATCTTCAAGAAATTTAGGTAAGTTATATAGGTATATTTACATATACATATATATAACCATATTTCCTCATAATGATACCTCTAAGACTTTGGAGTATACTCTCATGAGCTACTTACATTTATTTATTACAAATAATGAACCCTAAATTAGGTCTAGAATACTTCAATACTAATAATTTATTTGTGTAATTCAAATAGCGATGAAGCAATCGTCTTAGCCATCCATAACACCTCTTCGAAAGTAATAAGCGAAATAACAAGATAACTATGTACTTATGGCGTTGGGCCTAACATTGAAGTGGAAAAAGTAATGGGACATCTTCATTGTGATTTTTTAGAAGATGTTCCACCTTCTCTTGCACAACTACAAGGTCAATAAATATTTGCGTTTCGTACATCTAAAGGTACCTGTGTTGCAGAACAATGCGAATTTGTTGATTTCTATTATCACAAAGAAAAACTCAATCGTTAGTTCCTAAAATGAAATATGTAGGATCATTTTGAGCCCAAATAGGCCGAAGTGTTTCAACTCTCACTCTGATCCCATCTGTAACATACCCATTATCAACAAGGACAAAATATTTTTAATGACTAATTATGAATATCTATCCTTCAAGAATAGTGAATGATAATGTAAGACTAAAACACCTTATGAAGCATTTTTGGAGCATCATGAATCCACTTTGTTAAATTTGATCATTGTAACCTACCATCTCTAATATATGTAAGCACTTGTTACATACAAGACTTTAAATCCAAAATCCATCTTTTATTAGCTGAGTAAACTAGCATTTTAAGGAAACATCATGACGCATAAAATAATTATCAATTACAACATATAATATACCATTTAGTGGAAATCCTATAGAAATCCACATTAATACAAATATTAAAATGGAGATAATCAACATAAGGCACATACATGAAAGGGACACCAAAGTACGTGGTTCACCCAATCTTGGGTTACGTCCACCAAAAGGTCACATCATGTGACATTTATTTCATGAAAGGGTTACAATCCGTAACATCAATAATGCCATACTTTTCTTTCTACAAATCGCGGAGAATTTCTACCGGAGTGTCTTTCAACTATTTCCCCTTCTACAATTGGAGCTAATACATAGCCATTCCCATAATTTTAATGTAAAAAGCGGTCCATGAATTCAAACCCTTTCCATTTCTAGAAATGCATACAATTTTCCATGTTTACAGCACATAATTAAAATATTACAAAGTAATAAGTATACCTCTGGAATAAGTAATTGTAACTAATCGATATACAGACCTAGGCCTTATCATTCCCAAACTAGGCATATGACTTCCCTTTTCCAATCTATCTCTAAGTTACTTATAATGCTTGGTTACATAAATCACTCGAGGCGTTTCACTATAAATTTCACCTTTAAGCTTCATTTATGAAGACATCTATACTATACATCTCATAGCATACTTTCCTATATGCAAACAAGGTAGGGAAACACCAAAGAACATTAGAACCTTTAAATTCATATTTCAATCTATTTATTAATGGGGTATCACTTTGGTCCGAGTCAAGGGGATTTAGAAGAATAAAAATTTATATATTCCACACATATAATAAATAACTTTAAGCTCCACAATTACCTAACTTAAGTTGCATGTACCTAGAACCTTTCACAGAGCACCTACGTTCATACTTATATTGCTTGTATTATTTCACATATAAGATTCACCCCTATATTAGCATATATTATTTCACAAATAAATTTCAACCTTTGGATTCAGGTATCAACACGTCTACACTACCCGCTTATGGTATGCTTCCATAACAATCATGCAAGGAAGGAAAATGTAAATGAATAATACCCAAATGCATTCCATGTTTCGATCTATTGATAACACAACTCATTCAGGTTTCGGTTCAAACGTGCCACAACAAAACTACACACACAATCTTGGAAGGAAATCAAAACGATGGAGATCAAGATCAAGTAGATTCCTTAGTAAATGGAGGAACTAGACCCATACTTCAAACAAAATGACCACGGCTCTGTCCAAAAACGTGGCTAGGTTTAACTTATAGATCTATAACACCATGCTGTAACCAACATCAAGTTTTCTGATAAAAATAATTCGTGCCATAAAGGACTTGAAGATCAGAGTTGCACGATCGACTGTACGCTAACATGCCACAAAAGGACTTCGTGAAAATACAGACCAATGTGTGGTTATCATTTAGCTCACGTCAATAGGCACACTGTGCTGTCAAGGATAATATAAAGAGCTCGTTGAAAAATAATGACAGCATGTGTGTTTTTTTTTAAAGAGAAAGCCTCCACGCTTTCATTTAAGAAGGATGAGACAACCATGAAACTGCTGGACCAAATCCCTTACCCCAGAAATCGTACTTAGCAAAAATAATGAAAGGATGTGTGTTTTTTACAGAGAAAGCCTCCACACTTTCATTTAAGAAGGACGAGACACCCATGAAACTGCTCGACCAAATCCCTTACTTTGGAAATCGCACTTAGCAAGTATAGTGACAGCATGTGTAACTTTCAAAAAAAAGTAAAGCATTCACATTTTACCTTTAAGAAGGATGAAAATATCCATGAGGCCGCTTGACCCAAATATTATCCTGAATAACATTCAACACATATACCATATGCTTTGTGAAGGTATGTATATCTTCTATGAAACACCCATAGATCAAATAAAATACCTGGATATTGTTGCGGCTAAAATGCCTAAGAGCGGTCGCAATTTGTATGCAGACTGTGTCCACATGCAGAGTATAGAGAAAGATCTATAGAGGTTCATCTAATGCTCCGCGTCTGCTACATATTGGTTTGGAACAAGGAGATTTTGCTCGCAGATCTTGAGAGTACTCTGTAAATATGCAGAGGTGTATACTCACAACACAGCAAGCTGCATACTCTCTACACGCAGAGCTGCGTGCTTTCCCCCTTTTCTTTTTCCCCTGGCACATGTAGATGTTCATCCTCTTTAAAAAAATGTAGAGGTTCATGTCCCCACCCAAAATGATAGCCATTAGGTAGTAATTTTTACTTCTTCCCTCTTCACTGTCGATGAGCCAAGTGGCTTTGTTATTCCCCAATGTCTAACATATTCCCTGACTCCCCATCGTCATGGGAATAATTTCTTACCTTCCTTGTTGTTATGGGAATAACCTCCATTATTTCCTGCATCGTATTCTTAATTTAATGTATTTATTAATTTAATGTACAAGGGAAAATCCCCATATACTAGGTCACACTTAGACATCTATTTAATAATAATGTTATACATATAACTACTTATATTTCCAAGTCCCTATGGTATAATCCATGTATCCACCCATATATATATGGTTATAACCTTTGTATGTTTTACAAGGTACTTATTCCACTATTTAGTGTATCTAAATGTAGAGTATTATGCATGATTCCTTGGTACAAGATGCCATGCTAACTATTAGGTAAGGCAAGAATCATAAGGATCCATAAATTTCTCAACGGGGTGTACCATCTTCGCCACGACCTACTAGGAGATTAAGTCATCTGGGGGAGCTGTTAATATTTTGTCTGCTCCCATGGCCCGACCAAGATTTTTACCTCCCCCTTTAGTAGGATCCGTCCACCATCATTGTTTTAGTTGCACATGTGTTTTACCCCCCCCCCTTTCATTAAGACATTTCGTCTACAAAATTTGATGAGGCTAGGGTTTACACTTACTTACTCTTGTCATTTTTTGGTTGCGTGGTGAAGGAATAATGCACTATGGATTCCTATCCATTCGTTGCTGCCCCCTAGTGGTTTACTCACTCGTCTTTAAGTTGCATTCATGATTCAAGAACCCTAAGTCTACCACTATTAACTCATATGGATTTCTAGTTCTTGCTTCAGGTGGGGCCTTGGCCTTGAGCTCCTGGCCAGAACAAATATAATAACCAATTATAATTATAAGTTATTTATGGGTAATGAAAGAGGTATATTACAAGGTGCTTATGTATGCATTGCGTTGGTTTGTGGGTATTTTGCTGTCTACTAGCTACCAGAGCTATGTTTTTCTATAAATGCCTTCATTGAGAGAGAACCTCGACTGATGACATGCCTAGGTGTGGGAGAAAACCAAATTATATATATATATATATATATATATATATATATGCATATTTTTGAACAATAACATGGTCTTAGTAAAATATACCTGCCTGTGTCTTAGCTAGGTTATAGATCTCGAGTTGGGGATCTGAGCTAGGAGTTAAGTGTATCCCTACATCCATCTTGATTGCGTTTTAGGTTTTTGAACTCATAACCGATGGTCATCCCCTTAGAGGATTTTGTTTCTTCCACTTCCTAAACAGCACCATCCAAATCGCTAGTATAGAACTGCTTGTGGTAGCAGATTTCCTAGTCACTGTGGAGTGGCCCTTTTTTTTTATAAGATAGGTTCGAGCATATGCTAGCTTAGTCGTGAACCTAAACACTATCCCAAGGATATTTTTAAGAGTGTGGTTGGGTTATTATCCAATAACCACTTTTGTAGTATTTTCTTTTAGAGTAAGACCTAACGAATGCATACTCCACTATTGATCCAGAAACCAGCATTTGTCGTATGTAGATAAGCTTTTATAGAGATCTCAATGTACGTCTAAGGTTGACTGAAACTAGACCGTGAAACTACCATCAATTCAATTTGGGATTCTTAAGGTTTTGCATGCGTTCCTTACCTACTTACTGGGTCCAAATGAGGGATTACTTGTGGCGAATGGTCACGACATAAAGCCGACCTTGCTGCCTATGAGTTTTGTTGTATGAAAGTTAGATTTGAATGCCCAGCATTAGGGCAATCTAAAGCTTAGCATGTCACCTAGTTTTTCTTTGGACCTGAACTCCTGACATTTTTATGACCTGAAATCTTACGGTGTCTCATGATATTTTCCTCATCTGTAATTTGATCTAAAGGTAGTATGAATGTTGTTTTTATTATGATTGAGCTTATAACGATGGTGCTTACATTTTCTTAAAAGGTCTGCAAAGATGTAGGAATACAGATCCATAAGAGTTTATTAATGCCTTGAATTGTATTGTCTTGTTTTTCTTTGAAATCCATGAGTGATAGAAAATCACATGTGCTCCATCAACATATATGCCCATGTTAAAAGAGAAACTTTGTGATAGCGGTATCATCCGATTGTATAAGTGCATTATCCCCAATGCAGGATTTAGAATTTTGGCCTTGCTCTTTATCAAAGATAATGGTGGAAAGGATGGAGTATCAGAACTGCAGTTTTGTAACCATGGTTGAAGAACTTAATAGAAACTTGAATGGTTTGGTGGACATAACCCTGGGTTAGGGGTGAACCATGTATATGGTGTTTTATTGGTGGCTCTTTTGTGTTTGTACTTTATGTTGTGCAATTTTTTTTGTATTGATGATGGATTTACACATGTTTTTTCCATTTGATAGCATCTTATACAATGTAGTTATTGATGTTAAAAGGATGACTGTTTATGCAACATGATCTATGGTTATAAGGTTACTCATGCAGTTAATAACATGACGGATAGTGATATTTAAAACCCTCTACGAATTGCATAAAGTATACATTGATGAAAACAACTCCCTTCTATGTTTGAAACTTAGAATTTATCTCGGGTTACATTTAAATTGTAAGGCCATATGTGTGGATTCGCAGAAATGGAAACAAAAGTTAAGATACAGGAAAAGCATAAATCCCCTTATCAGTTTCATAGTTACAAATGGTTTCACTACATGGGTTTGCATATTCCGTAGATAAAGGAAAAAGTCTCGTTCATCAAAAAGTGTTGTATCTAAAATTAAAGATGGTAGGATTACAAATTTAACATAGTTGATCCATGATGATTGATGAATGAATTACTAGGTATTTTATTTGTGTTTATTATTACCATTCACAATCTCTTTTATAGCTGTTTGAAGAGAATCAATATTCAAGGAATAATATCTTGCTCTTCCTGATAAATGGGTGTGTTACAATTTGGCTAAGGTCTTTGGATGCAAAATTCGAGGTGGAGCATAGAAGGTGCTCCGGATTGCATAGGAAGATTTGTTTGCAAGCTCAAAGTAATCATTATATGGCCTGAAACAGTCTCTCGGATGTGTGGTACAAGATGTTTTTTTATTCCTTCATGGTGAACCATGTTTTACAAGAAGTGGGTGTAACCATTGAGTTTATGGTATTCATTATCTTGTGTTTTGGGTTTTTGGAATTATGCTTGAATTAGGACCAAGCATGGATAAGATCAACAGGTTGGTTCGGTTGTACACTCAAGATGGACGATCACAGAGTAGGAAAACAATCTTGAGTGTAAATGAACAAGAGACTGATTGATTTTTCTTCATGTTGATGTCCATGTAATGAAGAAAAGGGTTATATGTCTCTTGTATGGTACGCTGGTGTGATGTGCAATGAGATGTTTTCACATGTGCTTGGTGTTGTCAGTGGATACATGAAAAATCCAGGTGAAGCAGTGAAATGGGTGCTTTGGTATTTAGAAGCACAAATGGACAAGGGCAGGGCATCAACTAAATTGTTGTCAAGATGGAGATTGCTGGGATATGACAACCAATAGACGATTTAGGTCAAGATGGTTTCACCAACAATATAATTAGTTATGTTTAACTGAATTTGCTTAAATATGTGGCCCATTGAGGCTGAAATTAGGTTGGGACTTTAAGCCCTCTCCGAGATAGTTTGTAAACTATTTTTGATGATGAATAAAGACTGCATGCCCTTTTCCCATGGATGTATCCCACATTCAGTGGGTGAACCATGTAACTTCTGTGTTTCTTGTGTGATTGGATGTTCTGTGTAAATTTGTTATACTTTCTTGTTTTCTGTAGTTACATATTTATAATGTATGTGGGATTAATTCCCAACACAAAGAAATAAGGAAAACTTTCAACATTAAGAATGATTTTATTAATGAAGAGGAGGATGTTATACATGAAAAAAATTGAGGATTTTTAGAGTGATATGGATATTAGTGTAGGGTGGTAGTACAAGGTATGATTCTTGGATTAGTAGGAAATACAATGTTTCAATTTTGTGGCATTGAATTAACCGGGGTGATAGTATTTTATTCATTGATGTAGAATTTTATTTATGTGATGTAGTTATGGAGCTTTCTTTCATTTTTATTATACTATACTATTTTGTAATGGCTCTTTCATGCTTTATTTACATATATTTGTTTTCATTTTCACTTTGAACTATGGGTGGCTTTCACTTTGATGAAATTTAATATGAATGAGCATGTGGTGAATGTAATTCTATGACAATGATGTTAATTGCTAGAAGTTATTTCTTTTATGGTTATAATTTATGTTAGTTGTATTTTCACGATTCTCTCATATCCTTGGGTTCAACCACTGATCTTTATCATTCTCATGGGGATTCATGCTACATAGAGATTTTTTTCTCTTGTTGTTGATTACCATTATCATAGTGTGCATTACCTAGAAATTTGAATTTCGAAAGAGAATTGTGTATTTGATGGAAAGGTGATGTTTGTAAGTGAGCATAGAAGTTGGTAAGTGAGCATAGACCTTGTGATCCATCAATGAACCATACAAGAGGTTCTCCAACAACATACACCATGTTTGAATCTTAGTGTACACATTCAAAAAGCATTGTAAAGATTGAATTACTTAAGGTAATTGTGGATTAGTGAAGGGAAAGTCCTTCCTTTGGTTTCATGGGATGGCTGGAACAAGAGTCTTGCAAGAACTATCTATGGCTATGGATAATCACTAAGATCATATTTTCTTGTGTGATTAGACAGATAAATTTTCCATATTTTCACATCCTTCTACCATCATTTAATATCCTTTATCCTTAATCATCATTCATTTTTGTGGTTTTACTCCATTTTAATATTTATATCTGGGATTAGGCTCAATCTTTTCCAATTCAATTAATTTAGTATTTTTAGTGAATTTATCATTAAATATGAGAAAAATAATATGTTTTCACTGATATTTGAAAGTTCCATTAGTTTTAGAGTGATTACAAAAATTGAACTAGTTATTAATGAACATCAAATACCTATAACTATAAAATTTATGGGTCAAATTAAAATTTCCTCATTAAACCATGGAAGATTTGATTTAAATTTGGAATAATCATTCAAATATATAGATGAAGAAGAATCATATTTTTTAGCAAGTTGTTGAATCAAATTAAATATTTGTCGATATACATTTATTATTTGTTATTCTAGTTCCAAAATAAATTGATGTATAAATAATAGTTCCTTTGTGATAACTATGGAAATTACTATCAACATGTTTTTCCATAAATATCCATTAAGTGTTATATAAAATCAAGTGCTAAATTCATTCGTAATTATTCTACATGAAAACATTCAACCGAACACATTACAAATAACATTTCACTTCTAATTATGCATAGATTGTAAAACGTAGAATAACTCAAATTAGAATCGAGTCAAAATATGGGATAGATTTAAACAAATACTTAAGAAAACATTATAATCAAACCTATTTAGCATAGCAATCGCTCCTGGATTTTAGGAAACTCGCTCCCGAAGAGGTTTCATGGAACTCTAGAACTTGTAGGGAAGTTTCCCAATCAAATGGGAACTATTTCGGATGGTTGGCACTTTTACCCTCAAAAATTGGGAACTTGGCGACTTTTTTTTGTGGGTTTGCTTCATTTGGAACTTCCACGCATTCATGAACGCCATGTTGGTTTTTAACAACATTCCTATTCCTTGCGACCATACATATATATGGTTGACTAAAAAATATTTCTCTAGAAAACTAAGTTGCAATAAAAGTCTTTTTCGTGTTACCTTGTCGTTGGTGCATTAGATCTATATTAACGCTAGTGCTAGAGTATTCACTCATCCCTATATTGAATTGCACTTTTCGCTAATCAATAATAAATGTAAATCTATTTTGACTTTTTATATATTATTAAATAAAAGAAAACAAATTTATTTATTTTACTATTTAATTTATGAATAAAAAGTAAACTTTTAACTAATTGGAAATGGTTTTAAATCATACTTTAAAACTAAATTACATTTAAATAAAAAATATCTTGATTTTTATTTTATAATAATTTAAATTTGAATAATGATATACCTTTGCAAATACCTTGGCATAGAATGTTTTGTAAACATATAATATTCTCATACATTTTAATCATAACTGTCACAAAGCTAAAAACTTAGTTTATACATACAACCATAAATATAGGGAGTATAACTTCTAAAAGTCTCCTTTTTAGAAAGAGTCTACTTTATATAATCAATGAGGTGGATGGTAATCTTGATTTACAACCCTAATAAAAAGGGATAAGTAAAGTCATCAATTTATCTTAATGTTTATTTTTTTCTCTTTGTTTCTTCTCTTCTCAAGTTTTTGTAATTATTTTTTTATATATATTATTGACTTTTCCCACTTGCCAAAAATTTGAGGGAAGCGTGTGTATGTATCTCATACTCTTACCCACTTTTGCTACGTTCGAGGGTTCCGCAAACTTTTGCAACATAGAATCAAACTCTAAATCGTTTCACTTACAAATATCGAAGTAATGAAATGGAGATGCAACGGATGATACTGAATGATGTAGTACATGAAACTAACCTTTCAACCATAGCAATCTCACAGATTGGTTAGGGTTGAGGGAGATTATTGAACTAATGGGAACAATCGAAGTTTTGAACAAAAATAAAGCTTCATTTACAAAGATAGTTGCCAAGGGTCGAGGAAAAGACTCCAAAATTCAAACATTTAATCAATTACCGAATTATTTGAGGAAAAGACTCCAAAATGCAAAGTCAATTATCGAATTATTAAAGTCCAGCACATTGAAGCAAATGAAATAACAAAGTTAACAACAGAAGATGTGTAAAACCAACGACGTTCTACAAAGTTAACTTAACAATATTTTACAAAGTGCTTGGGCATTGCAACGACCTACGCTCATGAAATACGCCCAATTATAGGCATTGCAACCCAATGGATGGACAAAGGCATAAAGGATCAGTTACCAAGGTAACCACCAACCATTGTTGCACCCATGAATGACATGAAGCAATTTGAAAGAACAAGTATCGCATAAAGCATTCTCTTCAGGATGGTTTAAACCATCCAAATACCATGGGAACTTGAATTATTTGTCATTGGCGGGACCGTTGAGCCATGGTCAAGATACATCTTTTCTTGTAAAAAGGTTAAGTGCCATCATCCTTGAATCATATGTCCACGAGAAGACCGATCCAACTTGATGGATTCCTCACAAAGGCAGAGAGGACCGAGCATTAGATAGGTAGAAAGCATAAGCATGAATAAAAAACAACCATCCTTTAGCAAATAATAATGCAACAGTGCGGAGGAAGGTATGGTAGAAGGATTGCAGAGACTGTAGTAAGGGCATGTGGAACATCCAAACCCTAACGTCAATGGAGAACGACCTCTATGGGTGACCTAGAGCCAAGACAAAGTGAGAACCAAGAGTAAATGAGAGTATTAGTCCATCAACAACACAAAACCCCAACCATGTGAAATTAGTCCATCATCTAAAGTTGGAAGTTTACTCTTTTAGATATTATTCAATGGTTTTTTTATGGAATTGTTTATGATATTAAAATTGTAGACTTTTTATAATTTTTTATATTTCCTTCATTTTTTGGTGATCCATTTGTATGATGTAGAAAGTGTTGTTGTCTCTAACAAAAGGGGCATGACCTATCTTCTTTGAAAGGCATATTAAGGTGGAGTAAAGGGATCTTACCATTAGCCCACCTTGTAAGTAGTTTTATCAATTTCCTTTGAGTAGGGTAATTTAGAGTGTAGTGGATCACTACATCTTTTGTAATCACTAGGTGTTGGACTGTAATAACTAGTGCATGTAGAATAGTGCAACAATTACTTACTTGTCATAGGTAGGTTATATGTTTGATTCCTAGCCTAGAGTATGTTTTGACTCATATCATTTTTTGTATTTGAAGGTTAATTTATTTATTTTTCCAATTATATGGTTTCTTAGAACATTTTTGTGATGATCATATTGATAAAATGATTTTATCTAAGTAGTGTAGATATTTTTTCTTAAAAGAATTGTAGTTTTTCCATTATTTTTAATGGTGACTTAATGTCCATTTAAATATAGGAGTATCTAGAATGATTTTTTTGTATTTAGCTTTTTTATATATTAGAATTTCATTCTTTTTTTAATTTGCATATTGTATAAAAACAAGGGGATTGTTTTATGGATTGTTTTATGGATGTCTTTTATGAAGCATGAATTAAATGGTTTTTGTAGTTTTTAGTTTTTTTTAAGAACTAGTTATGTTTTATTGTTTATATGTTAATTTAATTTCCAAAATAAGTTTCAAGATTATTGTTTTGATGTAATCACGAGGTTTTGAAAATTGATATGAATTTTTCAAGGTGTACTTGACGTGCAATATGGAAACAAAAATACTAAGTATTCTAAATTTAGAATATCATAGTATTTTGGTTGTATAAACTTTACACAAGGTTTGACTATTCTATGAAAGTATCTTAGAGCTTGAGTCATAGTTTGTAAAATATTTATACTTTAATAGTGAACCAACACTTTATTTTTATTTGTGTATTTGAGAAACCTACCATTAAGAACCTAAAAGTAAGAACACTATTTTATTTTTTCTTATTATGGGCTATCGGGTTACTAATATTTACCTAGATACTCCTAGCCTCCATGTCCTTGATGTGTTTTTCATTTATGAAGTATGTCATAAAAAGAATGGAACCCTTGGGTAGATTCCTTTCTAATTGCATGGAAATGTGCGAGGTCCTCTATAGCTTAGTATGGAGGAGATATAATGTAAATTATTTCTAAAATTTATTTTGTTATTTCAACATTTAAAGTCTTTTTTGGAGGATTTATTTCCTTGAATTTGAATATTCTTGAATTATTATTTTTACATGAATAATAAATTGAGTGCTCTTATTTCAAGTGAGAGGATAAAATGATTAATTGTTTGTAGGTGATTTTGTGTTCTATAATACTTTTATGGTTTTGTTTAGTAATTTTATGCATATGTGTTTTCATACCCAATTTATAGTTTTTTTTTATATTTATAAGAAATTTAGTTTGTTAAGCTTTTTGGTTTGTGAAGGATGCAAATTTTATCTACATAAAAAATATTTTAGATGTAACATGCTAGAGTGTGTCAAATATGTTGAATGCGAAGACACTTGAAGAAATAAGGAAAACATTCAACATTAAGAATGATTTTATTAATGAAGAAGAGGAGAATGTTAGACATGAAAACCATTAAGGATTTTGAGAATGATAGGGATATTAGTGTACGGCGGTAGTAGAGGTATGATTCTTGGATTAGTAGGCAATACAATATTTGAATTTTGTGGCATTTAGGTAACCGGAGTGATGGTATTTTGTTCATTGATGTAGAATTTTATTTATGTGACGTACTTATGTAACTTTATTTCATGTTTATTATACTATCCTATTTTATAATGACTCTTTCATGTTGTAATATCCCTCTTTAATGACTCTGAATATTTTGTAATTTTTGAATGTATTTATTCTATGGTGATTAGCTCAAGGCCAAGGCCCCACCAGCAGAACCTTATATGTGATTTCCTAAGTCATGCACTTGGGAGGCTTAAGACTTGAGTGCAGCTTCATTCGAACAACCGAGTCCACTAGGAGGAGAGACTAGTGGTTGACAACACCTAGGGGACTTAGTTCTTCATCACCCAAATGTTGTTGCATAAGGAAGCTTGCTACGATGTTTATTGGTGGGTTTTCATAGTCGCCAATTTAGGTAAGAGCGATATTTAAACAAGTAAAAAAACACATATATCACAAACATAATATGTACAAATAACATATATATATATATATATATATATATATATATGAGAGGCATAACATGCATTCAACATTGAAAGGAATCTCCTCCGCATGAAGGAGGCTGATCTTGGGCCTGATATTAAGGAAATTCTCCTCGGCAAATTTAGTGGCAGGAGTTCTTCCTTGGTTTGAGGAAATTAAATAATTGTTTGTGAGGTGAAAAGACTAATGCAGGCTTAACACATGCCTCTAGCTGAATTCTTGACAATGAAATTAAGAGAGGACTGTCTCAGCAAAACTAGTGGCATATTTACTGCCTTGACTAGGGGGGACTTAGCGCGCAGTGGAAAAGACCATCCCCATTTTTGTTATTTATTTGGGTTATGATTCATTGGAAGGGGGGTTGAAGGGAAAGATTTCTGCTATTTTTTTCTTCCAGGAGAAGTCCATCTCTTTATGGTGTTTTCAGAAGGTAGCATCCTCTGTGATTTTCCCAGGTATGACTCATGATCGCCTTCTACGTGTGCTTGACTAATAAATAGACCTGTGTATAATATAGCCTGTGATTTATGTTTGTGGGATTTTGAATGCACCCGAAATGATAACCCGATATATATATATATATATATATATATATATATATATATATATATATATATATATGTTTGCATAAATCATCATAGCCCTCATCGCCCTCTCCCTGGGTTTGATAACAAAAGGGATGTGTTATGATCTCTATCTGGTTGCTCTTACCTGATCGAGGGAAGTCGTACAACCATAAATCATGAATTCCTCACTACGTGTGCTTGAGTGATACATGAATTTGTGTATCATAGGTTTGTGAGATATGTTTTCGGGCGGTTTGGATAAGTTTGGGTGTTGCCAAGTTTTCATGCGCTCTAGAAGTACTGCGTAAGCCTCTGCTAGTTTATTTCTTGCTTGATCCTGTAATAAGATTTTTGTTTATGCGCTTTCTTAGTAATAAGATTTTAAATTTGATTTCTGCTTTAAATATGGAAGGAAAACGTTGCTGGGATATATGGTTTGAATTATTTATGAGAGATCTCGTAGTTGCTATTATTTTGAGTTCGATTTTCGAGTTAAACCTAGAAATAAATCATTGGTAGGGATTAGTGATTGCAATCTTATATAGATCTGGTAAATGCTAGGGTTTAAGTTTTAATTATTATTTAAATATGGAAATAAATAGCTGCTAGGGATTAGCGATGGCAATATTATACAGATTTGGGAATTGCTAGTGTTTTAAATTTGATTTTTGCTTTGAATCTAGAAATAAAACATTGTTGGGATTTATGGTTTAAATTATTTATGGGATTATAAAGAATCATGGTAAATGTATTACCTCATAGATTGAATGCTGCTTGTGAAAAACATTTGAATTTGTTTATATATATCTGTAAAAAAGTTGCTGGGATTTATGGTTTGAATTCTTAACAAATTGGAAAGAATGATGGTAAATGTATTACCTGATAGATTGAATGTTGCTGGTGAAAAATGTTTGAATTGGTTAATGTTACTGGGATTCATGGTTTGAATTCTTAACAAATTGTAATCGTGGTAAATGTATTATCTTATAGATTGCACGTTGTTGCTGGAAAAATGTTTGAATTTGTTGGTCATCGTTGTATTGACAAGTAACTGGGATTTATATATCGATATCATAAAACAGAGAGCTAACCTCATATTTTGAACTACTGGAAAGTTTGCTCATTGGAGAAACTCGTCAACACTCATGTCGTCATTATTCAAATGACAGGAAGGAAGAATTTCACAGCATAGATGTAGAACAACTTATTTTAACCACATGATGAATAAGAAGAATGAAAACATCAAATACCAATAGTCATACACACTTAAAATCGTCCCGACTTTAATGTATCTTAATGGTATAAAAATAGATATAAGGTTAACTTGGATGAGGATATTTCCCTAGGGTTGGGTAGAAATACTTTAGTGTAGTACAAGGAGTTATATTTAATGAAAAACCACTTCATAATACATCTATGGATTTAGCCTTTGTATTTAAGATATTTCTTAGTGTGTTAAAGCTATTAAATGACACATTGAAGTTGTGTGATTGGGTGAACAACTAAAACCACAACCCCTAGCCTTAGATAGGTTGGGAGTGGTGTGATCGTAAAAGAATAAAATGAGAGAGAAATATTCTTATTATTGGATTTAAAAGAACTCGGGTACAACAGTATTTCATTATTATGTTTTCTTAAAATATTGGTTGTTATGTTTCTTAAAATATTGGTGGTTGATCCACTTGGGTTCAAGCAATTTCTCAACCAAGATTTCTAATGGTATGAGTAAATAGTTCAGAGGTACTCTCGGTGAGGGAGTCCATGAGAAAAGGAAAAGAAATCATGGCAACCAAGTTGTGTATATTGTAACCTTTTATGAAAATAAATGTCACATGATGCTACCATTTGGTGGACATAACCCCGAGTTTGGGGTGAACCACATACTCTGGTGTCTCTTTCATGTTTGTGCCTCATGTTGTTTATATTCGCTTGAATATTGGTGTCTTTGTGTGTTGTGTCTAAATGTTTTACTTTATTGATGTAATTTCTCTACATATGATCATGTTCTGTAAATGGACGGTAGTACTGTAAGACAATAAAAAATGTCATTGTTATGTTAATGTTTTATTGTACTTCAGGGCACTATGATGATGAAATGCTTGTGGTTATGATTAATATCTTAGGGTATTTACATTAAAGAAAATTCTTGAATGATTTTTTTATAATGGATGTGGTTTGACATTGTTGAATTTGATCGGACATATTTTATATCAGATGCCATGTAAAATTTGCCGCTAACAGGATTGATACTGTAAGATCCCCTCCCACCTTGAAGAGACAAGAGCGACTACGACTCGTAAAAATAGAAATGAACCGTAAATTCATCCATGAGGAATAGAGAAAAAACCTCACCACAATGAGGCCACTCCCACTACAAGACATTCTAATACTATTATAACAATGAAGAACGTTATATGTATAATGGAGATATACATCTTAGGTACGTATGATTGGTAGAACATGAAAGATTACATATAATCATGAGAGTTATATGGTGAACCAACCTTGATATGGATAATAGTGGAACCCTATATACATGATATTGAAGGATTATAAATATATATAGGTTGGATGCCTACATATATCTGATATTGTATGTTGAACATAATGATGTTACAACATTTCGTGGTAATGCAAAGGAAAACCTCCTACCTACCTTATATGCG